>VWZE01009149.1:1405768-1545208 GCA_013396675.1 Eubucco bourcierii | reverse complement strand
TTTTTTTTTTTTTTTTTTTTTTTTTTTTTTTTTTCCCCTCCATGTGGGGGCAAAATTTCTGTGTATATTTCTCCTCTAGAATCACTAAGACTTCCTTGGCATTTTAAGTGTTTTGTGAATTATGCAAGGTTAATAATCTATAATAATTTTGATATCCAAGCAAAGATTCTTAATAACTGTCAACATTGTTTATTAACATTAAATCTCACCACTTATTTGCAGTGTTTGAAGGCACGGTTTGGATCCTTGTACACACGGGGAACAGGCAAAACTAGAACACTTTAAGAAATAACTAGCAAATACAAATATTAAACTAAAAACTGGAAAGAAGGTCTTAGTTTCAATTATACCTCTTGCCCATCAGGGGACTTGAGAGGCTCCTTTCTGCTACTAAGGCAGAAAGGCACAGTGGAATCTAGTTACAGAATTTCTTAGAGAGAGTCTTGGAATATTTACTCACAAAATAGACCATACCCAAAACTTGAAGGGTATTCTGTTGACGTCTTGAAAGTCATTGCAGGCAAAACGGAGCATAATGTGGCAGGGTGGAGCAGGCGAAGCAAAAGCATGCATGTGGCAGGGCCTATTTATTGTTTTACCTGACTGTAAGGGCTTCTTTGGCCACACAGACTCACCAATCAGAATGGCACTTTGCCAAACCTGACTGTATTAGGTGAAGTCAGGAGCTTGCTTTCTGTTACTTGGGAGGAACAAGTCTGAACATGTCTTGGACCCTCAAGGTGGGTGTCTCCAAGCTTTTTGTCTTCTCCCTGCGCTCTACTTCCCTCCCGACAGAGGGAAGGGAACCCTGGGATCATGCCTGGGCAAACCAGGACCTGAATCTTCCACGAAAAAGTGGTATTTAAGTTCCCTGTAGGGACTGGTGTGGTTCTTTAAGTGCAGCATGTGTGAACCCCCAGTTTCCATCTATAAGGCAAGGGAGTTGGACAGGCATGGCCCTCTTTTGTTCCTGGAAGTGTCTGCACAGAAGTACTTGGGAGGAGTTAAACACCAAACTGGCAAGCTGACAAAAAGCCTTTATGGGAAGAATATGTGTACTGCTAGTTCTGGTGACAAACAGCCAACAATAGTAGCTTGCTGTAGCTTACAGAGATTTGCATTTCACTGTGGACTTGCCAGAAATGAAGCATGTTATATTTAGACCAACTGGAAGGGAAATCTCAGCCACTAATGCAACTGACAAAACAAGGGATAGAATTAACTCTCATCAGAACCTTTAAAAGAGACTGCTGCAGAAATAAGAGAGTGCACATTAACTGCACAAGTTGGCTCTACAAGTATCACAATATTCCTGCCTTAAATAGCTTTGTAGAGTATAACTGAACTGGTAAAATATCTTCTTTTGTTCAAGGGGATTTTTCTTTTATCTGTCAACAGAAGGATATCTCATGCAGTAGAGGGCTGATGGGCCTTTTACAGTTTCTTTACGTTATTCCCAAGTCCTTTAAAAATCATTATTTACTTCTCCCTGCATCTCATTTTATCTCCTTTCCTGGTTTTAATTTGTTTTTCCCTTTCTGCATTGCTGCAGCAATTCTAAATGACCAGAGTGATTCATTCCATCATTCCAGTATGTTTTTGTATTTCAGTTCTAAACCACTTCCAACCACAGATTTTTTGCTATTGAAACCATTTCTTTTTATGACATTTTTGGGAAAAGATACACAGCATTTGAATAATAAGTAAGGGCTGAGTAAAATCAAATTTTGCTTTCACTTCCAGCTCTGACTGTTGGATTTTAACTGCTGTGGTCATACAAATTTCTAGTATGAGGATCTGCTTTTAAATTTCTAATTGAGATGAGTATTTAGGGTTCATCTGAGGAGAAGACAGTCGTTTTAGCAGGAAATTGGGGAGCTTGGAAAAAACCTCTGGGAAGGAACAGAAATTCATCTTAGTGGTTACTGTATGTGATCTCTTAAAGCTGTGTACATTTTATGTTAGTGATCCTTGCAGTTACACCTCATAAAGAGTACTCCTTTCAAACTACATCTCGGAAGTGAAAACAAAAGCATTTTCATACAGTCTGGGCTATACTTTACAACACCTTCAGTGTCTGGTAGTTAAAATAGGGCGATGCAGTTGGGTTTTGTTCTGCTTTAGAGACTCTTCCTCCCCCTCTCCTAAGAATCTGGATTCACACTGCAGTGAATTCCACTTTGTTTTTCAGCAAGTTCCTGAGTCTCTCTTGATAGCATTATTAATCTGCTTATTAAACTGTCACAACACAGCATAGCTTATAGTTTAGATAGCTACGTTCCGTTTACAGCAGCTAGTCAAGGAAAACTTCTGTATTTTCTACCCTAACTTTGATTAAGTACTAATAAAATATACCTACTAGGTTTTTATTAATTCCAGGTGAAATTTCTGTAGCCTGTGACTTTTTTGTTTTCTAATCAGATTTAGCATAATCAATGAGATTATTTTATTTTCTAAGTTATTTTCTCACTATTTCCTCCATTGAGTGGCTTTCAGAAGAAAAATCTGTTTCTCATAAAAACTCTATAAAGTTGTTTTATATTTATATAAAATTTTGCCATCATGTTTAATGTTATTTCTGTCCTATAATTGTGTAATTAACATGTATATTACTTTGTTTGTTTTCAGACGTTTGGAACAAAACCTCATCAAAATCATTCCCCCTGGAGCTTTTACCCAGTACAAGAAGCTTAAGAGAATGTAAGTTTTAATAAGACCAACATGCAAGAGTGATCATGAATCTTCTAACTTCAAGTTCAGTATCTTTATTTTAGAAATTTATTGGCAATTTCTATATTGAAATCACTGGGGATTGCACAAATAATCTCTTCAAAGTGTAAGCAACAATGGAATTTGGTTCAGGATGTCTAACAGTGCATGAAATCCTTAATAATGCTTAATTTCACTTCCTATTATAAACGATATGAGCTAATTAGTTGTTTGTCTGTTCAAACTTCAAATCTGCTTCCTCAGAAAGATTTTAAGTTTCTGGGTTTTCTTTTGCTCGTTTTGGCAGCTGTTTGCACTGCTTCACTTTATTTGACCCCAGTTACAGCAGAAGTGCATGTTCGTACAGAGTAGTTTGGGGTGTCCTGCAGTGCATTCAGTGTCCTGACTTTGACATGGTTTGACTGTTTACAAGAAAACAAAGAAACCTTCTGGAACTTGTTTTTCTCTGTTTCTTAGTCACCAGTAGATGCACAGAAAATTCCTTACTCTTAGGTCTTGTGTTTTATATTTGGATTTAAAACAAACAAGCAAGCATAAAAAATCCACCAAAAATGCAATCCCAATTTGTGGCAGTACTCTTATGCAGGTAACGTGGACTTTCCCCTCATCAACCTTTCTTCTAAGTTTTAAGTGATATATGAGAGGTGCTATGACGGTAGCACAATGATACAGACAAGGGTAAAACAAGTTAGTCTTTCTTCACCGTGGCAGCAAGAATTGATGGGTTCCACTGGACCAGTGGCTTCCAAAAGTCATTCAGGATTTGTACCTCCATGCTAAGACTGCTGAAAAGGTGCTTTTGCAGTTCTTGTTCTCTGAGGTGAACAGTGCTTACTAGAATTAAGAAACTGTCAGCTCATTTCCTAGGAGACACTGCATTATCAGATAGTTAAATCTTTTGGAAACTGAAATAGTTTGTACTGTACCTTTGGATTGAAGAGTAAAATTACTGTGTTTGCCAGTCCGATCTTAGTGACTTCCTAGTGCTGGAGAGATGTAAATATGGATCTTAATATTTAACAGGTCAAATC
Organism: Eubucco bourcierii; assembly: GCA_013396675.1. Lineage (NCBI taxonomy): Eukaryota > Metazoa > Chordata > Aves > Piciformes > Ramphastidae > Eubucco > Eubucco bourcierii. The sequence continues at coordinate 1,541,447 of VWZE01009149.1, read as the reverse complement.
ATCTATCTTACAGAGTCATATTCTTCTGTCTCACTTTCAATATAGCTGTATGTATTTTTAAAGAAGTACTGTATTAGATAGCAGGGCAGTAATTTCAGTGAAAAATGATTAATCCATTTTCAGTGACCTAACTTGTAACTTTTTCATTATTAAATTCACTACTTGAATCTTTCTGAGGTGTGACTAATTTTAGATTTCGGCAATGTTTTACAGTCTTTTCATATTTCATGACTGGTGAACTCTTAGTTTTAAGGGAGTTTACCAAAAAAATGCTCTCTTAACTTGACTAACCGCTCAACCTGGTGTGGTGCTTACTACATGAAATGATTAATGTTCAAATTTCACAGTAGAATTCTATTAGGAAATTGTGTCAGCAGCTTTCTGGAGTGTAATTGGCATAGGCATTGAGAGCTGAACTCTTAGTTAAATAACGAGTGCCAGCTGATCTGTATCAAGGCACAGTTAATGTTACAGCATTTTGTAGAAGAACTTGAGATAGGTTGCAGAACGTCCCATAGCCAACATGATGTTTTCCTTTTGGTTATTGATCTGTCACCTTGTTAAAATGCTATTTCTCCTGGACAGTGAGGCTGTAAATTGGGAATCACTGTTCTTACACAAAGTTTGAGGGCATTGGTTGCACTATTTGAAAAGACTCTTGACATCATCTTTTCGTTGTACAAGGTTCAATGCCTTTTAATACAAAAGAAGTATTCATCCTTTTCCTTATAGAGGAAGTACATGTTCAGTAACACTGAAGTCATCAGCCTTCTTTAATTTCTGTCACTTCAATTTCAATGAGCAGTGCAATAACATGAAGAGTATTGATTTCATTAATTGATGCCTTACCCAGGGTACAAATGAAGAATCTAAATGAAGAATTATTAATAATAATATCATATGATTCAGGGGGTGGTATTAACATAACATTGTGAATTGTATTCTAGTTTTCTCCTGGTTAATAAGCATGCAGGAATGTTAGGAATAAGAAACTACTCACTTGCAGCACTCTCAGTATTTTGATTGTTTACTTGAGTATTTCCTGCAAGATTGTTCAATTTCCTTTTCTTAAATAATTGGATCACTGAGATTAGTTTTTAGGTAAAAGCCAGTTGTCCAAAATAGTCTTTATATGAGTTGATATTATTATGTCAAGATGATAGCAGGAGATGTACCTGTTTTAATTCAAGTGTTAAACTTGCATCTAGTTGAAATTTGCTCTTTAGAATGTCTCTTGCAAGAGCTTCTAGGGCGAGAGAGTTATTTTGGTGATCAGGAGTTAGCAAAGGAGCTAAAATCTTTTTTGTATCCTGGACTTCATCATAATTACCCACATGTTCTCACAAAATTAATTACATGAAGATGAACGTGTCTGTATCTGAAGGAAGATTTAGCACCTCTAGAATTCAAATATGCAGTTGAATTTGTATAATCTAGGATCATGGTTCTCCTGATTTGGGGGTGAATTTAACTAGCTCTGTGCTCAGTTGTTCAAGGACTGTAGAAGAGAGTTTTGAGAGGCTTGAAGAAGACATATCCCATCTTCAGACATAGAAGTCGTTGTTATTGCATGAAATATCCAAGTCCAAACATGCCATTTTTATTTCATTTACATAGCAGTTGTGCTTGTGCCATAGTTCTGTAACTTCTAACCTGCAAGTTCCAAAGTTTATTGTATTACCTCCTGTCTTGTTTTGGCTTTTCTGAGGCTTTTAAGTTTGTAGCATAAGACTAACAGCCAAATACACAGAGCCACTTCAAAAGATGGAGTTGCACCTTTCTATCTGATGCCTGTAGTGGCATTTCATGTTAAGTTAATTTTATCATGTATTAGCAGGAAATACATTGAAGTTTCACAGTAGCTCTGTAACATTGCTGGTTTTGTTAAGCAGCTTCTAGAAACTAAACCATATATGACATGGATTTTTGCAGATTACTCTTGTCATATGAGAATTGGCCAATTTACATGTTAGAGATAATCAAGTAATCTGTTTATAATAATGTTAGACAACAAAGAGACTACTCATTGTGTGCTATTGATAGCTTTATATTTGACTGCATCTAAAATAAATCTGTTTTGTTTCAAAACCTTTTACAGTAAAGACATTTAAGCTATACAGTCCTATGTTATAAAGAGACTTACAGAGTATCCTTGCTCCCCTGATGTAAAGTCCAAACTGGTATCAGAAACTGACTGGTAACTGAGCACATCCTTCAAGGCATATTCAACAACTTTTTTTTGATAGAAGATTTCTGTCAGAGGAGTAGGGAGACTATACCCTGCCTGAGTGAAATCCTGATAGGTTTATTTAATTTACAGCTGAAGAGCCACATTTCCACTGAGTGGTTCAGAGAATCATAGAATCATCATAGAATGGCTTAGGTCGGAAGGGACCTTAGAGATCATCTGCTCCAACCTACCTGACTCTCAACTAGTCTCAGCTGCTCAAACCTGCTCAGAGACCCTAAACTATGAAAATGAGCCTCATGGTCCAAACTGACTTAGCTGTGCAGGTTAGAGAAAAACAATTCTCTCTGTCTTGATGCAAGTTTGCTTTCTGGGGCAAAGTTATTGGGGAGGGGTCAACTCTAGCCCATAACAGCAAGTCAAGCACAGGACAGGATGGTCTTACCAAAGGGAGGGAGCAAAAACAGAGGAACATAATTGAATTTTTTTGGGAATTGAATTATTTTACTTCTGTCATGTTGGAAGAAGTTGGAAGCTCCTTATCCAACAGCAATGGAGTTTGGGATCTAATGGAAAGGAAATAATGTGCCTAATTGTCTTCTAAAGCTGATTGTAATGCATCTGCATGAAGTGGGTGAGTGCCGTCACCCAGCATGGCTTTTATGCACATTCAGGCACCATTAGTTATACACTCATTAGCGTCCAGACCTGGGCAGGGAGAAAGGAGGGAAATATTGAAATGCATTGAATCGATAAAATAGTGCTGAAATGTTTGCTTCAAAAACTAGATACCCCTTTTCAGATGCTTGTCATTGTTCAGCAAAACTTGTAATTTCATGTCATCATAAAAAACTTCAGTATGCTCTTCAATAAATAGCACAGATTCATTCACATCAGACTTCTGCTTGTGTAAGGATTACTAGATAAAAAGCAGCAAATGCAACCAGACAAGGTAAATTTGTTTCACAAAAACCTGCATGAAAACAAATTTTCCTACTTTCACAAATTTGACTGCTGTGAGATGAGGTGAAGTGGAAACCTTCATTGAATGCTGCCCTTGTAGGCACAATGTTGTAACAGAAAACATCAGTAGATTGCAGAGCAGTTTGTGAGCCTTATTAAAAAACAACCCAACAAAGAAAACCAACGACACACCAGAAAAAAATCCCACCATATGTGACTAGATTTGAAAACAATTAATGGACTTCATTAAAATTTAAACCTACAGAATTTGCAGATCAAAACATGTATAAAAAGGAAAACCTTCGTATTTTTTTATTCCAAAGTTCTTGTTCAAGTGGTGTTTGTTTAAAACAGATTCTGACTGGGTTCCCTAGGATGTGCCCCAGTGGAAATAACAGTGAAGATGTACATGAAACACTGCATTACTCCAGCTTCAGCTATCAGTTAAAAGATTTGATACTGCTGGCACAAACTGATACCAACTGTCAGTGAATGCAATAAGGGGGCTAAAAGTTATTCCTGTAGCTAAGCACCTGGTTGAAGTGATTGACAGAAAAATTGGATTGCAGTGACAGTTCATGAGAAGGTGCCCAGTTCTGAGCATCTGTGTCCCAAGTGTGGTAAATTTGGCTCCATGTAAAAGAAGTTGTGGTGTAGTTGCTACCTTTATGTTCTTGGTTGGTTCTGGTTAGAATCAAAGAGTGTTTTCCAAACCAGGAACACACTTTCCCTTGAAAATGACAGCAGACTGTAACTGAATCCCACTCACATCGTAGCTGAAAGGCTGGATTCTCACTGGGGCTCTCTGACAGGGTCTGCAGTACACTAAGAGTGGAGACTATGGTTTGTCATGCTGGCTGCTATCTTCTGATCACTCATCTATCTGTGTCCTTACACAGTTCATCATTTCTTTGATGTGGTATTATCTTTTAGTTGTTGGGTTTTTTTTTCCATCAAGTACATTCTTCCAGTAAACTACAGCAAAAATGTTTTCCTGTTGAATTTTTAACTCCCTCTTCTTTTTACAGAGACATCAGCAAGAATCAAATATCTGACATTGCACCTGATGCATTCAAAGGCTTGAAGTCTCTCATTTCACTGTAAGTATGAAGTAGAGCTGAATGAGCTTTTGGGGAGAGCTTGTGTGTAAGAGAAATAAAACTTGTGCTGTCTGGGAGAACTTTGTGTGTGCAGTTGTCAGCTTGTGCAAAGCATCTGGTCTTTTATAAATGAAAAATTGGTCATGAGGTTTAGAAGGAAGAACCATTTACACATCTCTGGTAATTCTTTTATAGATCATCTCCCCCAGGGTTACTGACATGGTCACTTCGTCACATCTCTGCATTAGTTGACATACTATAGATTTGCACCTGTGGGTTGATCCATGCCCCTCAACTCACAAAGCCTTGTCATATTTCAAACATTATTTGGTAGTGTTCATCAGGGAGAAGTTTTAGGGGAAATTCTTCCAAACTGATTTTTTTTTTCCTTCAGTATTGAAGAACTGAGATTNGTTTTTTTTTTTTTTTTTTTTTTTTTGGTTATTGGGGTTTTCTTCAAACTAGTTAGGGAAGAACTTAAGCTTTTAAGAAAACGTTTCTGTTTCTTGGCTGCAACTACTACTTTATTAAGCTGGAGCAGGATTGAAATGCTATTTCATACAGAAGATAAAGGGAAGGAAGGTTCTCTTGACACCCATTCATTTCTCCTTGTAGAGCACAGAAACTGTTTTAGCACCAATTTGAATTTAAATGCTGCTGTATTTCAACCTACCTACCCACAGCACTATTAAAATAGTGGAGTTTTTAATGGATAAAAAGAGCAATACAAGGTCAGAAACTGCACGTGGGGTATGAACTAGAAGAGAATGTTGTAAAGAGCCCCAGGTTGAGAGAAGAGGGTAAACTCAACTGGAATGATTATTTACCTGCATTAGTTTTAAAGACAGTTTTAAAACTTTTAGCTCATCGATATTCATTTAGCACAGTTTGACTTTTAAGAGTGTAGTTTAGTTCTAAACGCCGCCGTAGTTTTAATCTCTGAATGTTGGATAATTCTAACAACCTTTATAAACTTGTTGACTAGTGATAATATTAGAAAATTGTTCAGTGCTAAACTTGCATGTTACTGGAAACTGAACCAGAATGCAGAAGGCTGGCCTTTTTTTTTGTTGTGCCTTGAATCCAACTGGGAGAATGCCAGAAACAGATATTGAGTGTTACTAGCCTCTGTTGAATAGTTGGGGCAGTATTATCCAACATACTGTGGAAATGGTCAGATCCCCTTCAATGTTTTCTGGAAATGATTTGTAAGAGAATGGTATTTATTGAACACTGCAGTTTTGGCTTAGTATGAAATTACTGCTGATGCTGCAGTGCTACAGCGTTCCAGTCTAGGAGCAAGCTGGATAGGCAAGACATTTCTGCTGGGGTTGACTTCCCAACTGAGAAGTTATTCAGCTTTAGCTATATCCAATTCAGATACCCCCAGGTGGCCTCAGGAGTGAGACAGAACACATCAGAGTGGACAGGGAGGAAATGAGACTGTAAGCTGGGAAGGAATTTATAATGTTTTGACTTGTACACAGAAGCAAGTGAAATGACTCTGTGTCCTCTGCCCAGTCATCCAAAACTATATTTCAAGAAAATGTTTAAATATGTTTATATCCAAGTGGGTAAAATAGTGCTTAAGGTAACACTAGGAGGTTACGAGGGGAAAGTGGGAAGGCACAGAGATGAGTTGCAGCGCAGAAAAGGCTATAGTAAGGGAACTGTGTCTGAGCAGTCTTTTTTTGTTCAGTGTTTATCTTTGCCTCAGTTGCCTTTTACTGCAACCACACAAAGCTGTTGTAACACATAGTCTGTTTCTCCTCTCTTTGGCAGACTGTTTTCTACAATGATATTAACTCCAGCCTTGAAAGTGTCAACCTGTTCCTCTAGGTTCAGTTGTCCATTGTGGTTGCCTTTGGCTTTTACTTTCTTTTGAAAAGTTTTACTCTTGCTGTTAGTTTTAGGTAGGTCTTGCAAATGTTTTTGGTGTGGCTGATGGGCAAGAGTTGATTTTCCACAGTCACTCAGACCTCTGGTGTGTTCTTCCATGCTGGTCACTTCTGCTGTTGTTTGAGTTTCTGAACTTCATTGAATCACCGTGGAACAAGATTATCTGCTGTTCTGCAGAATCTTATTTTCTCCAAAGAAACCTTCCCCAGGTTTCTTCTTCTGAGAAGGAGAGGATCTTCTTCCATCTGATCTCTGCCATAGTCAACAGTTCAGTTCTGTCAACTGCAGAAAGATGAGTGTGAGGGGATGACTCCTTTGAAGTGTCAGCCCTACTTATGAAGCTGCCAAAGGAGAGGGAACAAGGAGGTAGAAATGAAGCAAGAGAGTTTGCTTACTAGTGTTTTGTCTTTTAAGCAGCACCATCTTTTTGATGCCTGAGGCCTCCATAACTGTAGTCTGAGAGTAACTTTTGTTTTTCATATATGTAAGTCAAATGTGATTGTTGGCTGACATGTTAATGAGACACGGTTGAGGTCTAATCTGCACACCAAGCAGCTGAACTTTTCTACCAGCTGAGTTAAGACAGGAATAAAGGGAGGGAAAATATTAATGCACAAATGAAAGTAAGCAACTTTGTTTCCATTAAAAATGGAGTATTGCCTAAAATCCTTGCATTATTCCCATTTTCTGCTCCTCCCTTTGCTCCCTGCTTGCATGCAGTTGCAGTGCTCCCTATGGGTCCAAGAGAGTGAAAGTGCTTATCTGGAAGGCGGCCAACATTGTTAGCCTGGCTGGCTAATGGAGGCCTATATATAGTGGGTTGCTACCTACTTTCTTCTGAAGCTAACTTAGGCTTGTGTTTCCAGGCAGAACAGTTTCTTGGAGTACTCAACCTATTGTACCTATGGAGAGATGGAAGAAAAAATGGTGTATTATAGTTTTCAAAACACAGGAATGTTTATTACAGAAGCGCATTTCCCTAAGAAGTATAAAACTTAAATCTTTTAAAAGTGATAAAACTTAAGTCTTTTGAAAGTGATAAGTGAACCATATGCTATAAAGTCATAATTTTATCTTTAATCTATAGATCCTCTCTAACATGAAGGTCACCTATGAGAGTCAAACAGGTCACAAAATTTTAACACTTTGTACTTCTTCCTTATTTTTTTCACTGTATGTAGCAAAAGAAAGGCAAACTTGTTTGTGTAAGGACTCAAGACTTCTCTGTTCCCTACACAGGGAAAAAAAAAAAAAACAATATTGGTTTTCGTCATACCTTTTTTCAGTGGGATTTTGCTCCCTGTTTTATAATTGTGTGGAGCAAGGAATTTCTTCTCTTATTTTCTTTGAAATACTTCAGCATGTACATAACTTACATTTTTCCCCGGTGGCAACAAAAAAGAAACCAGAATCATTCTTCTTGAAGAATGTTTTTTAATTATTCGCAACGTCTTCTGGCTTTTCTTTTTCCTTTTGTTGTGTTACGTGCAGGTGGCACTGGGAGTCACTGGTTGGCTCTGGGGTTGTGGATTTAATTCTTTGCAAAATATGAAGTTCTCTTTCAGTATTTAGACACTAGGGTTTAAATCCTTAGCATATGTTTGGTATGAACCAAACTCTAAACCTGTTACTGGATGAAACAGAAGATAAAGATCCAACCTCTGCTTTTGAGAGAACAGTTGTAGAGAACTGTGGACCAAACCCTGAGAAAAAGAATCTTTAGTTTTAAAGATGCCAGTGTGTGATTTGGGATGACAAGTTATATTGCATAATGTCAGTGACAGCTGTTGGAAAAATAAACTGCTTGGCTATACCAGTCTGCTCTCTTGAAAGTGTGTAAGTTTTTTTTTTCAGTGATACAAGAGTCTATACTTGGAAGATCACGAGAGGTAGTGGTACTGCAGTACTTGGGACCATGTAAAGTACTCAAGATGAGAAATAATTAAAATAATTATGCAAATCTGAAAAACTAGTGAGCAGCACAAATGTGAGCCATGGTGATGTAGCCATGGCTTTTATGTTGAGTGGATTTTTCTTGCCATCCAATACTTCTTTCCATATAAACAGGAAAGCAAAAAGTACCATGGCAGTGAAAAAGGCAGGAAAATTGGTTGATTGCAAACTTACATGTTACCTTAATTTTGAGCAGTTTGGTAAGTACTCTGTTTGTAGCACATGGAGTTTGTGTAACATGATTGGAGTTGCACTTCGCTGGCATTGGAGCAGTTAACACATGGAACATGGGGACTAAGTTATGAATAGTTTCGTGTTTTGGGATCAGTACATGCACTTTCTGAACTAAATTAATTTCTCATTTAATCAACTCAATATCTGTCTAATATCAGTGAGAGGATTGTGTCAGCCTTTGGTTATTGTTAATAGTATCAAAATGTTATTCTTGGGGTTAGTAAACTTCCCACAAATGTAGGTTTGGAAGGCTATGTCCAGACTGTCTGGGGACATTTTATGAGATATGACAAAACAGTCTAAGCCTTCAGTGCATTAAACTGAGTGAATAAATTTTGGACCACTGCAGAGGGAGAATTCCTTTGCTTTTGTTCATATACTGAATTAAGCTAGTGAACAATTTAAAAGCTTAGCTCAACCTGGGCACAAAGACAAGAGACAACTTAGATTTTGACATAGCAGTCCCATTTAGACCATCATCTCCTGGGTGATGATGTATGTGATGTCACTCATGGTGATTTGAAATCTACAATAAAACACTGTCTATTGTAATAACTGCCAAACTTGTTTTAAGGTAACAAATTGCTTTGGATAGTTTTAGTGTGATTTATTGAGACTAACATGTTCTGAAGAAACATAAAATAGTGCAAGGGGAAAAAATTGCATGTCTAATTTTTTTTTTTCAGATAGTAGAAATTTATTGCTGTTTTTACCCCTATCAGTCCTTCCCCATTTGAAAACTTGAATTCTCACCGAGCCTGTGACATTGTTTGTAGCTTGGAAAATATAATTTTTCCTAGCAAGAATTGTTTTCACAGTCTGAAGGAAAATTAAAGGCATTCTGATGACTGAAAAAGACATTGCAGCAAGTCAAAATTCGACACTTCAGTAAGAATGTTTCAGCCAAGTCAAAATAAATGAACACTTAGCTGGAAACCATATGGTCTAGAGTAAGGGATTCTGTGCTAAGATTTCATACCTCCGAAAGAGTTCTTTGTCACCTTCCAGAGGAAAATCTCTGTATTCTGAGATACAACTTTTTAAAGCAGCTGAATTGCAACTACATTGGCAAGTACAGTAGGCCAAGGAACTGTAAAATAAAGATGCCACACAAATTATTGTTTCATACCCCTAGAAGGTGTTCTGTTAAATTTCAGTGCACTTGAAAGACCTTATGTTGGTGAAGTCTTGGCAAATTCCTTAATTCAGAAATTGTCGAAGGGGTCAGAGTGTGTCCGGAGACAGTGAAGGGTCAATGAGGTACTTGCATGTTGAGACCATGCTGAAGAAACCTGATGTGCTTAATTACATTCTCAGCTAGGATAACATACTTGTTACATGTGCCCCCAGTGCTGTCTTTGGTATCACAGGCTGTTAGGTGTTGGAAGGGACCTCCAGAGATCAAGTCTAACCCCCCTGGCAAAGCAGGAATGCTTAGGGCAGGCTACAAAGCAGTGTGTCCAGGCGGATTTTGAAAGTCTCTGGCTTTTAGATGAATCTATGTCCCACACTTTTACATGAGTCTATGCAGTTACTGTTTTCACTGTGTAATCTTTGACTGCTTAGAACTTGAGTTGGTTAATCTGCAAAACTTGAAGTTTAGTAGCAACAATGAATTACTGAAAAAAATAATACTGAATTGTGTCTTGGATTAGATACATTTGGGGGACAGTATTAAAATAGCATGTGAGAATCAAGTGCAAGACCTGATCGTGACTTCATATATTTGTATAATTTCTTATTGGAGATCCATAATAATGCTTCAGCTGGACAGGATGCCATTAACAGGGATCTCCAATGTTTGCAGTGCAACCAGGGATCTCTGTTGTGTGTGTGTTGTCCTTCCCATTGTTTGGAAGGTTGATTGCAGCCTGAATACTGCTGTGAGTTGTGAGCCTGTCTGCCAGGTACATTTGAAGAACTGCTGCTTGTGGTTTGTAGCCATGCTGAAGGCATTTAGCTGTGAAATGGCAACCCGATGGCTCTACCTGCCACTAGGAATACAGCCCTCAGATGGCTCAGCTGCACCTGTGCCATAAGAAGTGTCTAATGCTAAAAACCACCTGCAAAAAATTAGAGATAAGTTTTCTTGAGTTAAAACTACAGTGACTGGGTTTCCACACTGGTCATTCTGGTATTGCTTATACCTACCTTCTGGAAAAGACTAGAATAAAGATCATATCCTGGCAAGTCCAATCTCTTCGCACATTTTGATGACTCTTTTTCTCCACTGGTCTCTGTCTTTGTAAAAGAGACTCCCATGTGTGATGAAAAAAATAAAGAAAGGAACAATAAGAAAAAAGGTACCTGTTACTGCCTCACTTAGTTTTGGCTTCATCTTGAGTTGTTACCTTGTAACAACAATGTAGAATTCTCTGTCTTGTAAAATGTACATCATGTTCAGGGTAATAATTTGTCTACCTGTCAGTGATTTTGTCAGACCCGTGGCTCACTTGATCTCCCAGCAAGGATGAGAAGTGAATGAATAATCAGGAGCGCACATTAAAATTATTAGTAATTTGTGTTCTAATAAATGTCATTCTGATTCACAGATTCACTGTCTACAGGCAGCAGTTACTGAGATGATTTTTTATTTTTTTTTAAATTACAAATCAACTTTTCTTTGGTGTATTTTTAATATAAAAGATTTTGTATCTAAAATTGCTTTTGCTAGGGGGTAGATAGGAGTTGTGTTCCTATGCCAGACTTGCACAGTAGGCAGGACACCTGCATGTCCTGAAGCACAAGCGACCACACAGCCTTAGACCAGTCTCCCAAATTTATCTCTGCTGGTAAAAGCGTTGGAGATTGAAATGAAGTTCTTGAATCAACTTATCTGAGTTTTCTATTACATGGCTTTTTGAAGGCATTTTTTTGTTTGATTTCTTTTTGGCCCCAAACTGCTATTCTGGAAACATTGCATTGCATGCTACTGAGACGGGCAGAATGACAGGAGGTAGAGAAAAGCAGCTGCAGTAATGGCACAGCCCTAACCTAGCCAGGCTTTTCTGCAAGCTGACACGTTCATAGTACTATTAAAAGTGCAGCAGTTGACACCTTCAGAACAAAAGTCTTGGATCAAGAACCTGACCATTAATCTGTTTGTTGGTGTGAGTTTACCTTCCTGTCATAAACAGGAAAAAAATAGGAGAACTCTTAGGAAAGCAAAAGTTTCTGCACTTTTTATTAGAGTAAATAGAAATCAGGAACCCAAGAAATGAGAGGTAGTGCATTATAGATCCCCCCTCCTTTTTGCTTCTTTCTGTAGGACCGTTTGACTTCAACTCTGTTATGGCAGGCAGACAATGGCTTTCGCTAATTTGGCTCTGTGTAGTGCTGAGCATGAATATTAATTAGATACAAGTGCCTGAGCTCTCATACTGACTTTTGTTTAGCTGTTAATTTGTTTGAATGTTAATGTGCCACATGCACATAAACTCAATTAGGTTTGAAAATGTTTCTTGTCTTTTCATGGCTTCTAAAAATCAAAGCTTTGTTTTATTTTATAAACTGTTTCTCAAAATAAGAATAAAGAATGTGTACAAACACAGCCAAGGTTTAAAACTCAGTGGAACATAACATGATGATCTTCTGACTCCTAAATTAAAAGTGAAAAATTCGTAGAATCATAGAACGGCTTAGGTTGGAAGGAACCTCAGAGGTCATCTGTTCTGATCTCCCCACCATGGGTGGGGTTGCCTCTCAACTAGACTCGGCTTCATCCAACCTGGTCTTGAACACCCCCAGGGAAGAAGCACCCCCAAGGCATCCACAACTTCCCTGAGCAATCTATTCCAGTCACACCACCTTTGTACTAAAGAACTTCTTCCTAAGATCCAGTCTAAGCCTACTCTACCTCAACTTCAAACCGTTCCCTCTTGTCCTGTTGCTAGACACCCTTATGAAATGTCCCTCTCTAGCCTTTCCGTAAGGATCCCTTCAGCTACTGGAAGGCCTCCCCAGAATCTAGGCTGAACAATCCCAGCTACCTCAGGTCATAGCAGAGATGCTCCAGCCCTTGGATCACTCCAACATCCCCTGGACTCGCTCCAACAGCTGTGTCCTTCTTATGATGGGGACATCAGAACTGGAAGCAGTATTCAAAGTGGGGGTCTCAAAAGAGCGAAGTAAATTGCTGTAATGGCAGTACTGTAACCAACAGCTGCCCTGGGTGTGATTGTTGGGATTTCTTTGGGGTTTTACTTTACAAAGTCTTCTTACTTCTATAGCCGTAATAACCCTTAGTCTAAAGTGAGGATTTCTTTTGGGTTTTGCTTCTTTTTTTGCATATTGTAAAGCTTAGCTTCTGAACTCTGTCTTCCATGCTTCATTATTATACATTATTGATCAGCATTGATGGTCCTGCTACTTCAGAAAGCTAAGGAAGATGTTCATCTAATGTGACAGAGCTTATAATCTGAACTTTGTATAGAGATGATGCATTTGCTAAAGAATTGTTCAGAAAGTGTGGAGACCGAAATGGAAGTGTAGTGGATTCTGTGGGCCTTATCTTAATATTTTAACCTTTTATAAATATTTTATTTGCAGAGATTTTTGCTTCCTGATACAGGTGCTCACATCAGTTACTTTGTTGAGAAAGTAGTCTGTGGTCAGCCATTTGGATGTTGTTTTAAAATTCAGTGACTCGATTATCCTGTATTTTGAGTCTGCTATCTAAATGGACCTTTCAAAGTTGAGCCAGTATTTCTGTCTAGTTTTGGGTAAAGTGTAATAATCTAGGTACATTGCATGCAATTTTGTCAAAGTTGGAAATTGTGTGTGTGTCGTGAAGCTGAAATTAGGAAACAATTAGAATGTTAGTGGCACTAACATTCATTCACAATAAACTGTAACAGCACATTAAAAGCCAACCTCCTGCTTCTGCAAAAGATAGGGAAATGATGTTACATATGTTTAGAGAAAATATAGTGCTAGATAATCATTAGCTTCTTGGGTAGAGTAGTGGAAAAGTAATGGAAAATGAGGTTTTGAGTTCAGATTTCATAAGAGATGTTATTTTATTTAGATTCATTTTATTTAGACTCAGAAATGAGCTGGTCTGGGAACTCTCCCACAGAGGTGATACACTTCCAGTGACTGATGAAGGATAAACTGAAGTGGTGATACTCTGGGAAGGCCAGAGGGTGTTGTAAATGGCCCGTCATGCTAAGTGCTTGTTTTTCACTGTGTTAACTCACTCTAATGTCTCATATGTTGAAAGACAGAGTAAGCCAGAACTTCAGCCAGCATCCAAGCCTCACGTGGCTAGTTGATTAATTGCTAGCATATTATTTCACACTAAAAAGTTCAAGAATTAACTAGTTTAGTGACAGCCAACAGAGTTTTGTCATGAGATGGTTTGGTAACCATTTACTATGTCTTATATAGAGCACAGAAATTACATAAATGCTCTTTTTCCCAATTTGTAGTCTATTAACATTTAGGTAAAGCATAACATTTTCAGATGGAGTCTAATCTAATTCTCTTTTACCAGAGTCCATAGAAGCTCCTAACTCACTTTATGGTTTGGCAAATGTTATCAACTTGCAGAAATGACATGAGTAAATACTTTAGCCATGATTGAAATTCAGGTGTTCCTTTCATACATGATCTTGCTCTGATCCCTAGGTAATACATCTTAGCATAATGGTGGTTTTGTCTGACTTTCCCTTTAATTCAATTTATGAGAGTACTGGATATGCATTTTTCCTTTAAAAAAAAAAAAGTTTTAATATTAAAACTGAATCATGGATATCAGGTCATATATATTTATGGTTGAATAAATATATACAGAGACTCTCATTTGTGTTATTAAATCTTTACTGATTTTTGTAACTAAACTATACCTAAATTAGTTTCGAGTTTGTGAAGTATGTGTCTGTTCCCAGTTCAGGCTAAATTTCTTTATATTAGCTAGCAGCTGGTGAAGCCATAATATTTTGTCCAGTGATGCCTGTGTCACATTTCATGCCTATTATTATACCTGAAGCAATTCAGTTATATGAAATTTTATCTACAACCAGCTTGTGCTTCCTGGCTTCTAAATTCAGTATCACTGAGCAGAATTCTAGTTTTTTGCATCTGACAATGTACCTTTCAGTGGTTAAAATAATTCTAAAAAGGGTGGTGGGGGGGGAAAAAATCCCTCAATAGAGTGAAAAAATATTTTAGATACTGTTTTTGGATCATGTCCAGTTTCTACATTAAAAATGGTTTCCAACACCAGACGAAGCCGGAATCGTAACGACTCATTTAATACCACGTGCTCTCTGAAAAAGAAAATGAGATCAGTAGTTAAATGAAATGCCCACAGATCCTGGACATGGTGCACAAGATCAATAGGGATGATAATGTAGAGATGTGGGAGGACACTAAACTCGTCTGTTACTCAAGATTTATTTTGTCTTCCTGAATCTTTCAGAGTGCTCTATGGAAACAAGATCACAGAGATTCCCCAGGGCCTTTTTGATGATCTTGTGTCTCTGCAGCTGCTGTGAGTATGATCCCTTCCTCTTCTTTATTCTACAGGCAAGCTAGATTTACCTTTTTTTTTCCAGCTTCTGACATTAATATAATCACCTTTTCCACTGAAAACGCACTGGGATGTGCTAGTCTGTTGTCTCTGTGTCAGGCAAGAGGGAGGCAAAAGCTGAGGGGGAAAAAGGAAGGTGCCAACAGCTTAACAGCACAATATGTGTAATGGATAATAGACGCGGAGGATTTATGTGTGGGGAGGAAATGAGAGACGTGCTGAAGTCCAAGAAAGGAAATTTGGCCACTGGCTGATGTGCATCTGGGGATGCCATCTGACTGGTTTTACACATTTAGCATTTGTGGTTAAATATCTCGATTCTTGAGGGTGGCTACTGTGTTGGAAGTGCCTGCACTTCAAAGCAAAATGGCAATATGGAAGATCTCATCACCAACTGTGCTCAGTTCTGTATTGTTATTGTGCTGAATGTGGCTTAGTTGCAGGAGACATTATTTCAGAATGCATTGTGTACTCGAGTATTTTATGCCATTTGGGATTTAACACACAGCTATGATCAGGGCTGAGATGCATATCATACAGTCCTCAGTATTTATTAATGTAGCATACGAAATTTCCTAAGCCAAATGTGAAATTGCAAATTTCACTCACTCTTGTCTCCATAATCACATTGGGAAGCAGTAAGTCCTTCAAAGAGAAGGAAATCAACTGCTGTTTCAGCCAGTCAGTAGAAGGAGCAAAAGTAAAATGAGTTTACTATGGATTCCTCATATTCGGCATCATGGATGACGCACTCTGAAAGCAAAGGTGATAGATATATGATCAGTTAATCAGTTCTCGTTTATGCAACACATAACCCTCCACTTCCAAACAAGAAATGATATGAAATATAAAATTAAAAGTAGCTTCTAGACAGGTTATTTTGAGCCTTCCAGTCTTGACATAACCAGAAATGAATATCCGAAAGTTTGTGATTGCCATGGAGTATATCACTCCAGCAGCGCTCTGCTGCATTTATATGTTACATAAAAGTAGGCATAGGTTTAGATTAGAAATCCATGAGCAAAGCCCAAGAACTAAAATATGAAATCGTGGAGATTACTCTATATGTTAAGTGAAGGAATACTCAGATGATTAGTTTATTCATAAAATCTTAATTGCAAACACAGATCACTTTATTCTAGAGAAGGACAAGAAAGAACTCATTTTGTTTATGCTAGCTAAGCTGTGATGGTGAGAAGCTCTTCATCTCCTCTTGCATGCAGTCAATTGTTTTGTCTTCAACTTTTGTGCATCCTTCTTCTGGCAACTCCATTCCTCTCTCTTGTCCTATACCTCACACGTTTGTTAGTGTTTCAGTGTCTTTATGACGAGGCTGTGTACTTAGTGGGGGAGGCATTTTGCCATGTGCATGAAGGCGTTTGAAAGCTGGGACTCGGCACGTGCCGATATAACTGGCACGTCAGTCATTGTTAGGCTCAGGTTGCCCTCAGTGCAGGTAAGATGCTGCCAGTTAAAGGAGAGGTAAAACTTAGCTTGTCAGTTTGACCTCTGAGAAAAAAAAAAAAAACTATGTTGTAAAAATTTGAGCTTTATCATAGTCCTTCTCCTCACATATTTTGTGGTTGCAAGTTCAAAGTGATGCACAGTTGTTGTATCTAACCCAGAACACTTTACAGGTAGAATATTTCCTAGTAGAAAAGAAAAACAGTAATAGTCACTCAACACACAGCTCACAGTGTCCTATAGAAAAGTGCATTCAGAACTTGCATAAAGCATTAGGCAGATTGCAATGCCTTTATAACTTTCAAGTAATTATATATTTAATCCTGTTTTCCAGTCTGAATCACCTCAACTGATGTCATTTTGTTAAGGGGGGCAAAATCTGTATGCTACAGAACCATTAAAAGCTGAAAAAAGTGGGTTGCCCCATTATGGGATTTCCAGAGTATCGTGGCTCTGGAGCCATTCATGTTCTTCTTAAAAGTGTTTGACTGTAAAGTAGGTTTTGGCAAGGAGAACACTGCATGATGGTGCTTTAAATGCAAACATGTTTGCATGCTTTTCTGATCATGGCTTTGAAGCAGCTGTTATGGGTTTGCTTGTATTATTTTAATGGATATCGGTAAAATAAGTGGCATTTGTTGGTTTTAGACCTGCTGTTGAACAGTTGGAAGAGTGCCTTGTGATTTGATCTAATTTAGTGTTCAGTGGACTCTAGATTGGATTTCTTCTTATTAGTCTGGAGACACACTGATAAGAATGCTCTGATTAAGGTATCCTGGTAGCTGCTGTAATTTGCTAAGCTTGAGCTGAAGCGTTTTTGAAAATATACTGTGTATGGTGAAGCAGGAGACAATCAGAAACAGGGAGTCATTGTGGGGCCTGTATAAAATCATTGAGATTTCATTTAGAAGGAAAAAAAAATAATTACTGCAAAATTGCGGAGCTGATATTATTGTTATTTACTGGTTTGGAAAAGACTCATCAGAGTCAGAAATGTTATTATCCTTCTGTTTAAATACACTGTCACAATATAGGCTCAGACAATTCCACTTTCATTCTGGCACAATTATTTTGTTTAAGTGCTTTACATCTCCAGACAGTACCCACTGAAGTCAGATGCAGCATCTCGAACTACCCCTTTGGGCTCTGGTGTGTGGGAAATAAAGAATTCGAAACAAGTTTTACACTGCCTGGCTAGTGTTAAAATTCTGTATTTCTGTCATATAAGACTGGGATGAGTAAGTCAATATTGTATTATATTTGTCAAGAAAATAACCAGGCATGGGTAGATAATAAGATTTTTCTGTTGATGTATGATGTTGGTTTTGTTTGGTTTGCTTTTTTTTTTTTTAAACCCTACTGATTTAATTGAAAATATTGCTCTTGAAGCCTTCATTATCATTAGCTATCTTAAGTAGTTAGCATTCCCCACATAAATAGTCACAATTGAATTTCTGTTGACTTGATGATTTCACAAATTGTATGTCTTCTTAAATATGCAATTGTAACCAACACAGCAGCAGACATTATTACACAAGTCCAACTGTCCATCTGCTCTGTGCAGCAGAAGCTTTTCTTGGACCGTGTTATTGTCCTTATCCTGTCGAACTTGCCAGGAGAGAGGATGCTAGAAATCTACTGTACTGTATCCTCAATCCAGCAGGCTGGACCAAGTGCCTTCTGAGAATTCTAGGTCAGCTTGGATTAGAGAGAGCCGAACTGTTTTCCAGCAGTGAATAACTGGAGTGTTTTGGTTTGGTTTTTTTAACAGCAAACTGAACACACCAAGCTGTAAAGTAGTGTTTGACTAATGACAGTTGTTTGTGTAACTTGCATTTGAATATCAAAATAATGAAAAGGGTTTCAGTTTATGGTGGAAGCTTTAAAGTGACCATTAGCTGTGGTCACTTTGATCTCCTATCCTGGAGGCCTTTGATTAACCTTCATCTGTCTGTAAGCTGGAATATATTCAAATGTCCTTCTCACCTGTCTTTCTGTTTTCCTGGAACATGGACAAGCTCTTTCAGGCGCCCTTATGTTTGCCAAACTGTCTGCCAGTCACCGCACAGGGGGCACAACATAACACTGTACAGCTTTCTCTTTCAGCAGCCTTGTGACAGATAAAGCTGACGGTTACTCTGCTTGCTCCCAAATGAACAGAGCCAGTCTGCAGTGAAACTGTAAATCATGTGGCTCAGGACAGTGAGCTGTGGATAATGGGCACTAAGTTTGTTAACCAGTATTTTTCATATCTGCTTGCTTCTCTGCAACCATATTAAAACAAACATTCTGGCAGCCTTTTTATTACAGTCATACACTGTGCTTCACAGTGCTCTTATTTCTTGGAAACAGAAGGTATCATCAAATCTCTACTGTTTAAAGAGGTTGTATAGCAAAATAATACAGGGGGATGAAACCTCATTTTTCAAATGTTTGGCAAGTATCAGTTTTCAATAAACCCTTTTCCTTGAGGAAATTTACTTTGCATAGTTACTAATCATACAAGGGCTCAGGCGTGTTGATCTGAGATCTTATGGTTGAGATCCTCATGGCTTGCAGGGCAAGAAAGAATCCCTATAGTGGACTCTGTTTTGATGTTGGCAGAAGTACAGATACTCCTGGGGTATATATATGTTGAAATCATAAAATGAAGTGAAAAGCTTACAGCCTTCTCCTAGTGTCTGATCATTACGGAAAACTCAACACTGTAGTTGGAAAAGACCAATAGTCATGTTGGTGCCTGGAGTTAAACATACTGAACAGACAAAGTAACTTCAAAAGTGGAGAAAAATTAGACTTGTGGATCAAATCATCTCACCTGTGTGAAAACTGAAACTAGAAATCATATTTACAACTACAATTGAGCTTTATTTGAATTAGACTTGAGTGTAGTAACTAGTTGTGTGTGTCCTCTCAGAAACTGCTATTGTCAGTCTTCCTGAAATTTCTGCTTTGAGTGATTTTCCTTTCTTTAGCCTGTTATTGTGCTCCTTCATCTCATTGGGTGAATATTTGAGATACTTGGAAGTCCCATAGCTCTTCTGGTGAGGTTACTTGGAAAATATCTCCATGGCAAATTTTGCCAAGTTTGAAGTGCTTGCATTGATTTGTAATTGTAAATTTAATCCCAGTACTTAAGGGCTTAAAATGGGATCTACCAGTTATTTATTGTGTACTTTCGGAGCTTGTTAGAAGCTCAAAGATAATCCAGTGAAGCACAAACCCATGCAAAGTATTTTTAAAACAAGAAATACAAAAATGACACTAAAGAATGTTCATCAATGCCAATATTTTGTATTGTATAAGTTACACCCTTGTATGCTTGAGTATCATTAAACAGTGATGCAAACAGTGGACAAGTGCCAGAAGGAAGAAATATCGGTTTCTAGTTTCCCAGTTGTTTGTAGCACAGTAGTCTCTCCTCCTCCCGTAGCAATCTTTCTGAGCTTTGAGTGGTGGATCAAATCTTATTCCATGGAGTTCTTCATTTTTCTCATGGAGAATTGACAGTAGGCATTAAAAAAAGATACCTTCCAACCAGATGTGAGGGAAACGTTTTCACAAATGCAAGACACATTATGGGACAGGCTGCCCAGTTAATTGTGCTTTCTCTGTCCTCGAAGATTTTAAAGAACAGATTGAATAAAACTCAAAGCGACCTAGTCTGGCCTTGCAACTTACCATGGTTTTGGGAGTCTAACAGAAGAAATTCAAGCTTCCTGCCATTCTGAATTAGCCTGTGATCTGATGAAATAATTATTTCCCAGGTAAAGCAAATACCTGCATTAAATATCTATAACTTGCTCATACTTTGAATGGGGTTCAGATCAGGCAACCTCTGGAGGTCCTTTGTAACCTAGGTCATTTCTGGGATCTGTAGTTCTAAATCCTTAGCAAAATGGCATACGAATTTTCCCTTGATTGCTCAAAATATTTCTGACTACAGCCGAGATGCTGTGCAACCTTTGTCCTTCTAGGCCAGGGCAGAATACTCTGCACAGACCCATTTAATAGCTTTAGAATTGTTTTCAAACCGCTTGCCTCAAGCTTTTTTCCTTCAGATTTCTGCATTTGAGCTGCTATTGTGATAACATTACTAAACTCAATAACTGTTGTTAAAGTGAGGGAGCAGCATCTGCCAGACACAGAAATACAATTACAGTCAAGCACTAATGAAAGACTGCAACAGCATCTGCCTTTTCTGTGTCACTTCTGTAGCCTGTCTGCGTACAGCTTCCCAAAACAACTGCTAGTTTGTACGTCAGTGTGTAATTCGTTAGCTCTTCTGACGCCAGTGCTGGACTCACCTGACAGAAAGTCTCTTGAGTCATTATTACTCAAGAAAGTAACTTCCTGATAATGCAGGAAGGTGAGAAAATGTGCTCATTCTGTTCAACATCTGAGTTACTGTGCGGTTATCTAAAATCAGCTGTCACATAATCTGCATGCGTAAGTTAGACAGTCTTGAAGTTTGAATAGCTGAAGTCCAGGTGCTGTAGCAACACTTGCTTATAATTCTCCAGTTAGTAACACAGGTACCACAAGATTTTATGGATGATGGAGTTGCAGTCTCTTCTGTCAGAAAAGAAAAAAGACCTTTAAAGTCTCCCCAAAACAGGACTGTCAAGATTATGCTCTATGCTTGCTTCTTGACTCATCATCAGCTCGTGACTTTTCCATTTCAATTTTTGTTGAATAAATCTGTTGTCATCATCCCCACCATCCAGTTTCTTCCACATGGAGAAACAATTGAAACTGGTTCAAACAAGTATAATCATGATTTCACACTGAGTATTATCAGTTGAAGTGCTGATGGACAGTGGTCAGTTATTACTTTAGAACATATACATTTTAGTAAATATCTAAATACCTTGGCACAGTGACAGGCAGTCAGATTACTACTCTATACTCCATGCTATTTTAAAACATTCCTGGAACCTGATGTAACTGTTTTGTCCATAAGGAAGCAATGACACACAGTTCTGTTGTTAGACATGGCTTGTCAGTGACTGCTAGAGTGATGGAGTATTTGACTAGATACTTTTCATATTGGCACTTCAGCTGTTCTCAGTGATGAGTTGTGTTAAAGATAATGCTTGACTCCCTTTGCTGTTGATATTCTACAAAAGTCATGTATATTTGATTTGTATTCTGCTGTAACCTATGCAAAACTGTTACCCAGTTCTCTTCTTCCATACAAGTTGCCTATGCAATTTATATCTTGTCTTTTTCTGGTAAGTTCTCTTTTTCCCCCAGTGGACTCTGGCATGTGGGATGTGCCAGCCAGTTCTTGGGATGCATTTTCATTCTCATCATGTTGTCATTGCTGTCAAAACACAAAGCTGGTGAAAAAGAGAAGTTTTCTGGTGGCTCTGTGCAGCCTCTCTCCCTGACAATTTCCTTTTAATTCATTAATGTACCTAGAATGATTTCTGATCCAACAGAAATCAACCTGCAGTCTCCAGAATGTTTAAAGGTTGATAAGCTACTCTTTCCATCTCCATGTACTTATTCACTGATAGTTTGATTACTTGACTTCACTGAGCTGAAAACACAAACATTGTGAAGAGCAAAAACCACATAAACATCTCCATTTGCACTTAAAAAAATGTTCTGGGGGGGTTTTTTTGTTTTGGTTTGGTTTTTTTTCTTCCAATCAGTTTGGGTTTGGAGTTCAAAATGTTATTTAAATGTTAATCACTTGAAACTGTGCTCAGGCATATAATTCAATTATGGGACCATCTTAATTATGCAGATGGTGCTTGTGAGCATCTGATACAATTACAGTGCCAATTCAGTACACATTCATTCAAAGAGCTTAGCTGAAACGTTATTACTTCAATGTGTGTGGACAAACTCACTTTTGCAGGAAATGGGTTCATGAAATTGTAATACTGCTCTGCTCACTGCTTTCAGTGGTGTGTAAACCACAAGGTCTTTAACCATTCTCCTGTATTCTGTGGTGGTCCTAGGCTTGCAAGAGATTTCTTCATGTTTTTAACATATCCAGAGGGATGAAAATGGAGACTTGAGTTAATAATCCATCATCCCTCTACGTAGCAGGCAGTTTTATTTCTGCTTGAATTTTTAACCTCCTTCTGAATGCTGCCCCACATCTGGAGGCCCTGTGTAAATCTCATCCAATCCAGTCAATAACAGAATAGGAAAATCAGTGGAATTTACCTTCACCATAAACTGGTGAAAAATAAATACCATGTAGTTCTTGCCCAATAAGACTCAACATGTAACATTGTCCCTTCTTTTGGTGTGAGTCCAATAAAAAGAACCCTTCCCATACTTTACAGCCTGATTCTGTGTTTAAGGAAGACCAGTGTTTCTATCTCCTAGAATCTGTTTTTCTCATTGCCTTTGTGTTAGTTTAAAAAACACCCAATGTATCTTAGAACCACTTTTAACTCTGTGCAAGGCCAGCCTTGTACAGCTAATTAATAATTAGATAACATTAGTGAGGGTGTGATAGTGAAGAAAGATAAAGAAAAGAATTAGAATTTATGAAGGGGAATATCCATAGAGGGGCTGTTTTAAAAGAACAGAGTTTTTTAGGGAATAGAAATCTTAATGTTTCTGGCCAAAAATTCTAACTCACAGTAAGTGGGAAAGAAAAAAAAATTAGGGGTAATTTATTCTGCTTTCTCACAGTTTTTCGCTTCCCCCTCCCCTTTCTCACTGATTCTGATCAGAAATAGGCCATTAATCTATTTCATGGCTGTGGCCACGTTTATATTACTTTTGTGCACACTCTGTCCTGTTTAGATTTAGATACTGCACAGATATTGCATAGATGTTATACAGAGTAAGTGTTGTCACCTAAGAAAAGCTGTGTAGGACCTGAATTCCCACTTCTAAACAGTCTGCACAAGCACCTTGCTGTTTCAAATTGCCTTCTCTGATACTTGAAGGAGAGAGTGTGCCTCTGTATTTGTGGCTGTGTACAGGATCAGTTTCTCTCATTTTGGGTACTTGGCTCTTACAGAAATGGCAGAGATTGTATCACCATGAACTTAGTCATTGAAAATCTAAACCAGTAAAAAAGTGTCACACTGTAAATTCTGATTTCCAGCATTGAATTTATTCAAGTTTTGTTGAAACTAATCAGATAATGAATTTGAATCTTGTGCATTCACTGCAATTCTAGGTCAGCTTTTGCTCTGTGAATTTATTAAGTGGGATCAATGATGATTAGAGTTCAGTTTCAGTCTTTGCACAGGAGTGAAGGGCATGTGCACAGCGCAGCTCTGTGGTGTGTGTGTTTCCTAAGCATCACAAAAAGTCACACTGTTTATCCACATATACAAGTGTAGTTCAGTTGTAAGTTCTCTTATTAATGAGATTATTTTCAAAATAAAAAAAAATACTTTATTTGCTTTTTATGCTTTGCTACAAGTACTGCTTGCAACAGAAAATATTACTGTAATATTAGGGGAGGTGAAAGCACCTAGCAAAATAAATCGAAGTACACACTTGCTTTTATTTTTCTTACTCTGTAACTTAAGCCTCTGTGACAGAATGACCAGTCAAAGGCACTCGGTACAAGAAGGACATTGAGTTGCTGGAGCAGGTCCAGAGAAGGGCAATGAAGCTGGTGAAGGGTCTGGAGAACAGGTCTGATGAGGAGAGACTGAGGGAACTGGGATTATTTAGTCTGGAGAAGAGGAGGCTGAGAGGAAACTTCATTGCTCTCTACAACTCCCTGAAAGGAGGCTGGAGTGAGGTGGGAGTCAGTCCCTTCTCCCTAGTATCAGGTGATAGGATGACAGGAAATGGCCTCAAGTTGCTCCAGTGAAGGTTCAGGTTGGATATTAGGAAAAAACATTTTCCTTCAAGACTGGTTAGTCACTGGAACAGGCTGCTCAGGGAGGTGATACAATCATCATCCCTAGAGTTGTTCAAAAAACATGTAGATGTGGCACATGAGTCATGGTTTAATGACCATGATGGTGTTACATCAATGGTTGGACTCAATGATTTTAGAAGTCTTTCCAATCTTAATGATTCTGTGATTCTAATGTGCATTACCTAAAACCAATGTGGGGCCAGTGCACAAAGACAGGAGTTAGAACCAAGGGACTTGTAATGCCTAAGTGTGTGTCTAGAGACATTGTTCAAAACTCAGTGGCTAGTTCTGCTCTCTGATAGATCCTTAACAGTTCTTTATGGAAAAGATACTGGGCAAGCTTGAAAGAGAAGTGCATCATGCACTGAACCAGGAGGGAATGGACTGGTTCACACAAATGGCTGTAAGATGCAAGTTGTAAACAGTGACATTGATGTTGGAGCAAAATCTCGGAAGTCAGATGTGTGCTAGAAACTGTTCTTGCAACCTAATACGAAAATTACCCTGTTAATTCTGGTGGAGTCAACAGCAGTGTGGATTAGGTGTCACATGGTTATCAGTCACAGTAATATATATTTTAGAGAGGTCATACTGGTGTAGCTTATGATTTCATGAAGTTACTTTGGTTAGTAGTTCATGCAAAAAATGTAACCTTGTTTATTCATCATTGCCTTGTATGGGACTTTCTGTCCTCTGGCATCAAACTGTTTCCCACAATATTTAAAGAAGAAAATTCTGGTAAATTGATATTGACTGTTCTGTAGGATAGAAAGATGAGTTCTGCTCTGACTCCCTCTCATTCCAAAGTGCTGTGTTCCTGTTCTCCTTGAGAAAAGGGCTCTGCTCAAGTATGCTTCCATCTTTTATGTCTCACAATTACTGTAGCCACTCACTGCAGTAATGATGTGCTGCCAAAAGGACGGTAGGAGCACAGAACTGTACTGATTGCACAGTGTACCAGAGGTTTCAGCAATGCAAAGCCAGTGTGCTGTGCAGAGGAAGCACCTTCTGAGGTTATTTATTGGAGCAAAAGAAAAGCATCATGTGCAGCTAACAAGGATGCAGTTCTTCCCTGACAGGTTGCCCCGTTGTCTGTGGCCATGTACGTGCAGTTTGTTGGAAGTAGAAGCTGTCTGTGCTGCTAGAGCTGTGATTAAGAGGCTACGTTTGCTTGATGAGGAATGGAGGATGATTTTCTTTTTTATTTGTAAACACATTTTCTTCTGATTTAGTATTACTGTGGTGCCCCATAGAGAGCTGCAGTGCTGCAATATTAAACCCTTCAAAGTCATTGGCAAAGTAGCAAGAGTTTAATGACCGAGAGAACTGAGTTAATAAGCAGCAATTGTTTGCAGTGTAGTGTTTTTCTCAGTAAAAAGACGAGGATTCTGGCTTTTGTAAGAACAGGTCATTCCTTGCCTGTTTTCCTTCTGTGCCTAAAATACTACATATGCAGATGACAGAGGCAATTTAAGTGTTCTCATGTTGGAGTGTCTCAGAGGGAGATCCAGCTTCTTGTTGGGATTGTATATACTTGTATACATGACAGAACACTGTATACGTGACAGAACTCTGGCTGGATAATCAAAGAGAACTTACATGAGTACTGGCTGAACTCATCAGTTCTGCCAACCAGCTGCTCTGTGTATGTGCAAAATGCTTTCTTAAAAAAGGATGTAAATGCCTTTGTGCAGCTTTTCCGTGACTGCACAGGACCATGGTGTAACTGGAGCAGGTTGCTCGTGGCTCTAGTCAGTATCATCTTGAAAACTTCCAATGATGGGAGACCGCACAACTCATCTGAGCAGCCTGGTCCAGTACTTGACTATCCTTAAGTATGAAGTGAGATTGCCTTTCAGCAAGTTTTAGTTCAGACCCTACACTTCTCGCTTCTTGTCTCTGAGGAGAATCATGTTTTCTTTTCTTTCATGCTCAAATCAACCCTGCACTGCTTATCAAAAGAAGTCAGGCTTCTGGAATTTCAGTTAGATTTAAGACAGCTGCTGGTAAAGAAAACTGGAAAAAAAGTTTCTTTTAATTGTGGACTTTGTGTATGAGTGTGTGCATGGAACAGTAAAGTGGGGAGCATTTGCCATTTCTGTGTGTATTAATCTGAAGACTTCTTCAAATATTTGTGTACAATTATGAAGAAATCAGGGGTGGGAGAGGGTGTGGGAAAAAAAAACCCACAAGGTCTTGTCAGTGTTTTAATATTGCTAGCAGTTTTATGTCTATATGTTCTCCAGCTATTGGAGTACTAGTGCTGACTGTGTTTTTTCACTTTTTTAGTGTAACAGACAAATAAAGACCTTTAAATGTGGGTTGGCTTTCATGACCAGGTTAATATTTTTTTAGATTTAACCCTGAGGTTTAGTCTATCTGTATTTGATTATTACAAGATTAATGAATTATAAACCTTTCCTCTGTTTTCAGGCTTCTCAATGCCAATAAGATCAACTGCCTGAGAGTAAACACGTTCCAAGGTCTGCATAATCTCAAACTGCTATCTCTTTATGACAACAAACTGCAGACCATCAGCAAGGGGCTTTTTGCACCTCTTCGATCAATCCAGACTCTGTGAGTATGCAGGCACGTCATAAATGACAGCTCTCTCCATTTCCCTTAAAGGTGTTGCTTGTTTTTGCAAAGGCTTTGCATCTGAGATTAAAACAATTTGGAATAGATCTCAGGGTAGTAGCCCTCCCTTTTCTGGCAGAAATAAAACCAGCAAGAAAAAGAAATGTTGCTGAAATTCAGCACAGCCAGCTATCAATACAACCTGCCCATAGTGACATAGATGTCATTAGTGTATTAAACCCTCAGAGTAATTAATTCATGCTATTTGTTGGAAAGGTAATAGGTAAACCTTGACTTTGCAATATAGGAACAGCAAAATCTATCAAAACCATCACCTAGCACTTTCTAGGGAGCTGGTGAGTTGGTATCTCTCCTTGCTGGGTCCGAGACCTGCTGTACAGTTAGTGACTTCAGGAACTCCATTTCAGCTGATGTTCTGCTTAAGGGAAATGATACATTGTAATATTTGACTCATTAAGATAATCCACTAATAAGCATTTTCTGAGAGTCTTTGAATGGGAGACATTAGGAAAAGAGGGACCAGAAACAAAACTGGAAGCAAAAGTACAAAAATGACTCAACAAAAGAAGATTTTGTCTTAAAGCTGTAAGTAGTAGGACAATAAGGTAATTAGTACTCCTCCTTTAGAGCTGGAGTTGACAGCCTGATACAAGTGGAAAACTAGGAAGATTCTCCTCGCCCAATATCACATATGTGAGTTTATCTATATATTCGTGTGTGCACATACAGAAAAGAGGCTCTCTCTGTTTATGTAGTGTGCAAGCACAGGCATTTTTAATATTAAAATAGATGTGTCTAAATACAAATACTATTATATTGCCAATGTATATATACACATACACGTGTATTTTTTAATACTGGACCTGCATTGGCAAAATTAATTATATAGAAGTTTAAATTCATATAAAAATTAACTAATAGGTGTGATTTCTAGGAGCAGGATACCTTCTGCCTCCTCAGTCACAAGCACAGCCACAAGGCAGCAACAATTACAACCTTAATTTCCAGCAGATAGGTGGCCAGTATGTACTGCTGCAGACCACTAAGGCATTAGAAAAATCAGCCTGCACCCAACCCATCCTGCCCCCCTGCTTCTTCACTGTGCTTTCTTCTGCTGCAGTATGCTGAGTATGTACATAGATACACATGAAAACAAGAGCAAGAGAGAAGGGTCATTTACAGAGGTACATAAGAATTGTCAACTTAAACAACAGGCAGTACCCTTAGGGTTTAAAAATGACTCTTTGGGGTCCACTGAGGTTTTATCACCAGTCCTGGTGGTTGCTACCCAGAATAGACCTGTTGCTTCACACCAAGACACCTTTTCTTGAAATGTTTTGATTCATTCTCCCATTTTTAGAGCTCCAAGTGATTGCCATTTTCTGCCTTTTTTTCTTTTTTTTTTTTTTTTTTTTTTTTTTTTTTCCCTAGAACTATAAAACCAGTCCCATATCCTGCCTCTATAAGCTTGTTTGTTCTTTGGACCTTTCACACCAGGAATGACTCTACTACAGCAGTAATCTTTAGTTTCTCCAGGCGCTTTCTGCTGTGTATGCTTTCATTTCCCACTCCGTGACAGCCCTTGCCCTCCTGTGTTTCATACTTACTCTGTTAAGTGACAGTTCATAAATATAACTGCAAACAGAAAAGAAAAGAAGTTTGTCTACATGGAAAAAAACACACTAACAGAACAGTGTTCTTGTGAGACACTAACTTTACACCTCTGTCCAAAACAAATTTGAACATCTGTCATTTCATAAACCTTCTTTGTAGTTATCAGAGAACTGTGTCCCACTCCCTTTAAAGTTAGAGGGATTGGTGCAAGTTAACTGAGATCAGAATCAGGCTCTGAGGTAGACCTTACAAATTCTCCTGATACAGTGCTCAATTTTGCCAAGCAGAATAAATCATACTAGCAGTGGAGAAATACAGTTTCTCTCTGAGATACTCCAGAAAATTCGTATTGACAAAGTCAAAATATCCAGTTAAGTCAGTGCTGTGATAGCTGTTTCCAGATGTGTGGGAAGTATGCTGTGAATAAACTGGTGAAGGATAGTCTAAAGTTCTGCCTTGCATAAACAGTTCAGTCTCAAAAGTAACAATTTTTGCTCCAGGAAAAAACGTTTTTAAGGGGAATGCTGTTGCGCATGATGGCTGTATGCAAATACCAGTTTCACTCTTGAGAAAAGACCGCTGGATCACTTCTAGCTTTGCCCACACATCCAGAGCACTTTACTAGTTCACATTCTGATCCCCAGGAAACTGAGCATGCCAATAAAATTTCTTTTCAACCAGGACACCAGGTAATCTTCAGGTCAGGTGCATCCAAAAAGGTGGATTTCTCCCTAAGGGCAGCATGTCAGGATCTCAGGAGAAAGCACTGGACTTTCTAGACAGGCGGTCTGTGTCCTTTAAAACAGACCTTGCTATCTTAATTTTTATTTCCTCTACGAAAGGACTTGCAGCAGGCTTAACGAGCTACGAAATGTGATAGCTCACAGAATTCTCCCATTCATGTGCAGCTCTGTGTGGTTTCTGCCAGGCTTGGGTTTTGGAAGCTTATTCAATTACTCTACTCTTCAGGTTTGCGTTTGTGAAAAACAGTGATGGAGTACAGTGTCACAGGTCACTTCTGATTAAACATCCCATCCTTCTCGCAGACATTTAGCTCAGAATCCATTTGTGTGCGACTGCCATTTGAAGTGGCTGGCTGATTACCTGCAGGATAATCCGATAGAAACCAGCGGCGCTCGATGCAGCAATCCGCGTCGCCTTGCCAACAAACGAATCAGCCAGATCAAGAGCAAGAAGTTCCGCTGCTCAGGTAATTCATTTATCCAGGCTGTACTGCACTTTCAATTCAGAAATAAGCAGGTCCAGAGAGCCTGCTAATTGAATCTGCAGGACAGTGTTTGCTATAATGGATACTATGGAGCATCTTTTAAAATTAAATTTGGAAAATTCAGTTAGTTCTCCAGAAAGCCAATTACCTTATGGATTAGGGGGAAAAAAAAAAATTTAAAAAAATTTAAAAAAAAAAAAAGGAAGAAAATAAGGGGGCAGTCTGTAACTGTCTTGTCTCAAAAGCAATATGAGAAAGTGAAAAACTTGTAATGTTGAATTTTACAGAATGACTAAGTTGTAAAATGTCTAGAGAAAACAAGGTGTCTATGAATCCATGTGGCAAATGTCACCTTTTGAAGGGGTGGAAGATGGAGGTAGCATCATTTGTATTCAGGCAGAACTCTTACTGACCTTAATGAGAGCTAAGCTCAAGTAAGTTCTCAGACCTAAAAGACTAAATAAATAGTATGAGATTTTCATACAACTGTCAATGGGCATTTCAAATGACCCTGAATGTGAGTGAAACTGAGTGTGTGAAGATGGTATTAATTTATGTACTTTAAAGATGTTGGGGTTTTTTTATGTCCACAAGTAAAAGTGCCGTTGAAGTTGGTAGGATATTTTGTTTGTCTTACTAAGTTTTGAACCAAAACTTGCATCATACTTTAGGGAAAGATTTTATATTAGGAACTAGATGGAAAAATATTTTCACCTAATAATAACCTCTGAAGTAACATAAACACCATTTTCTCAACCCTATCTGTTCCTATTTATGGTCAAACTATCAGTAAAATGACATTTATTGCCCTATACAGTAAAAGGACATTTATTGCCCTGTACAGCACAACTAAGCAGACTGCTCCTTCATGTGTTTTTGCTATTAGTTATTTGTATTTTCAAGTACTGCATTTTTTGTGTACAGTAAAAACAAGCAGGTTTCAGTGAGCAAATCTATTAGTGTGTACTAAGAAGAAAAATAGGAAAATGACTGTTATTGATGGAGTACCTTCCTTGCACTGTTTACTATAAAAATCACTATGATGCTTGTCTTTTTTCTCTAGGGAAAAAAAAAAAGAAAAGCTATGATTAATTCTGTTTCTGATGGTAAAAGATTAATGACTGTAGATGGAGATGCAGCATGAAACTGAATGGCAGCAGCCCAAAACAAGCCGTTGTGTTTTGTGTCTCTCTGCAAGCTATATGCTGAGCTAAACCTTCTTTTTATGGGGAAAATAAAATAAAGACAACTTCATTTGCAGTCAGGTTCCTTGGGCATGCTTGTTAAAATCTTCAATCACTTGTGACTCAAGCCACAAAATTTATAACCAGAACCAAAATGATGACATGCTTTTATCTGGGTTTTTGGATTGTGGCCATCATAGTAACAAGGTAATTAGTTAGTCACATTCATGTTTAAACTGGAAATGAAAATGTGTGAATATAATTCAGAAAGGAAAGTAACCACAGAAACAGATCAGTATAAATCTGTACCCAGTTTGCCATTGTTGTTTTCTTCTGCTTTTATTAATAGACTAGAGAAATTAATGTTATGTATGTGCATGCATGCCTGGAACAATGGCCCAAGCTATTGGATAAGGCAAACACCATCTGATATCATTTATGAAAGGTCATAGCTAAGAAGAGCACCAATGCAGAACACAGTACCTGGTGAGGTTGAGAATAATATTTTGTGTGAGTTTTTATCTTGGAGGTCCTTTCCTTGAGGCATTAGGCTGTTTTGCCCTTGGTCTCCCGTTCTACAAGTATATCAAAACCACATGGAAAAGGCATAAACCTGACTTACAAAGGAAGAGAGCAGGGATTGTACAGCTTCAGAACAAAGATTTCAGCTGGATGAAAGCTAATTCTATTCAAAAGCTCACTGGAGAAGATATTCTTGCCTGTAGAGTTTCCAGATGGCTATGAGATACATTGAACTCAACTCACTGTCTGCTTACATGAGACAGGAGGAACATCTAATGATTTAGAAGAATCTTAGTTTGTAAATCAATCCAGAGAACAGACATCCTTGGCACCTGTTCTGCTAAAGTTGTCCCTTTGAATCATGGCTGCTTCAGACTTGGCATTTAGCAGGAATTTTCCGTGTTTTCATTTTGAGGAGTATGTTTCATCCCAGGATTTAACACAGCACGTCTCTGTGCAGAAAAGTCCATGAGGTATGAATCTTCATCATTTAAAGTCGGACTATAAGCAGTGTTTTTTGTTATCCAGGGATGAACCTGCACAATCCCACTGGGCTGGCAGTGCTTTGTCGCTTGTCAGCGTCCTGGCTGGCTGTGGGATACTTAATGTCTGCTTCTTACATCTTGTGCTCAGTGTGTGAGGAAAAAATTTTAATTTTAAGTCTTTTTGTAAATATGCATCTCTTTTCCCAAAGGGTTCTTGTTTTGGGATCTTGTTATTTTGATGTGATTTTTTTTCTTTTTAATACATGTCAATAGCCAATAATACGGCTTTGTTGTGGGGAAATGCAGTGAATGTGAAGGGATAGTTAAAATATTAATGTGAGGAATTTTATACTGACCTGGCCTTCAGGAAGTGGTGAGAATGCACAGAATGTTTGAGCTCTGTGGGAGAAGAGATGCTCAGCCAATGTCAGGATTACACTCCTGAGCACTTAAACAGATTCATGCTTTGACATGCAGGAGATGACCAGTTCTCGAGTCACAAAATTCTGAGGTAGTCCTGAAACAATCTCTGCGCTATCTGCATTACTTTGATTTTGACAATATGTCATAAAGAGGACTCTGGAAGGACTTGGCATGAGAAACAAATGTTAATGTTCAGTAAAGTAAGAAAAAGGGGGATGCTTGTTGTACAAGTATAGAAAAGGAGTGTTTAGTGGGAATGGGAAAAAAAGGCTGAGGTGTTCCAACTTTCATCATCTGAAGTGGCAGAGGAACGTGAAGAAGATTCCATTGAGAGGACATATTTGGAGATGCAGATGGGCTAAATAGAACTTTATTTGCTTAATTAAATGAAACTGTAAAGACAGAACTCTGCAGCATAGTGAAAAATAAAAATTAAAAAGTCAAGTCTAGAAAATTTCATTCTGCATATTGTTACCTTCATTTTTTATTGCAGCTCCCTGCTCTCCTTTTAGATAGCATTTAGCAAGAGGAACTTGCCTTCTTTTTGTAATTAATCATCAAGGCACTTTTCCCAGATGCTATTTCCTCCCTGAACCAAATGACTCAGGCTTTTACAGATAGTGATGGAGCAACACATCTGCAAAGGTTATGAGTGGCCATAGGAAGGAGATTGTGTGCAACAAGTAGATAATGTACATAATTCTTTTGAAAAGGAGAATTGGAAGCATTATAGCATGAAATGAAGGAACAGCAGGGAGAGGGGCATGTTTTTGCCTGGGGCTGTGAGACAGGCAAAGCTGTTGAATATACTAGCAAGTACGTTTAGGCATCAGATTGCAATAGATACTATTGCCTGTGTTTTTTCTGCCTTGCGTTTAATGCAATGTACCAAAATAATAAACCTCCCCCTTGCTCAGCTTTCTCCCCACAGCTACAGAATATAAGACTGAAAAAGATTTTTCTTGAAAGAGAATTTAGAGGAACAGGCTGTGATTAATTCTTTCCCTCCTTTTAGAAAAGGGGAATGCTGTCATTTTCAGTGGCAACAGTAAAATTGTAACGGTTGTTTTCTTTTGGGCGGCATCTGCCCACTATGACCACCTAAGGATCCAACGGCACTTGCCAGTCTTAGGTCACAGGAGGCTCCCATTCTTAGTAAGAAAGGGAGGGGGGGAAAAAAGCAACAAATATCTTCTGCCCAGTAGCATTGGATTAAGTTCACAACACAGTATATTTGTTTACTAAAGCAGCACTGGGCTTTAGGAGAAAGGGAAGTGAATCTGTGAGCAGATTGTGTTGTCTCTGTGGTAGCTTATTGTCACTTCAAGAGTTGGCAGGATCCTTGTTTGCTGTGTGACACTGGGTATGAAATAGCTTTTGCAGTGAGCTGCCCTTGTTTTCAGCTGTAGAGCTTTTTCCCCCCGACATGTTTGCGGTTTTCAGTCTATTGTGTATTTCAAAAGCAATGAAGGTTCCACCTGCTGTACCCACACAAACCATTTCTGATAATGATCACAGCCCGTGGGTATCTACAAGCATCACATCATGAAAGCTTTTTTATCTTTTCGTTCTGAGAAATGAGAATCTTAGAAATAAGATTACTAGCAGAAATACTATGAAGTAAACCTGTCTTCCTGCCTCCTCTTGTGTTGGGACATACATTGCATCTAACAGACTAATTAGTTATTTCAATTCCAGATAATGCTGTACAAGTCAGAAGCATCAGGAGGAGTACAATCAGCCATCTGCCAGCACATTTCACTCCTTTTTCAGTACTGCTGCTTGTTAACCCAATGTAAATCCAAGTCAGTCTCTGTGGTACATATGGATCCAGAGCTTATATATCTAATGAGTCACATCTCTTTTGTCATCGCTTCTTACTAGAAAGTAACTTAGTTGCTGTTAGTTCCCTCAGAATTTTGGAAGGAATTTCATAAAACCTCTTAAATACCAGTTCTCCTTTTACGTCTCTATATGTCTTTTCCAGTCTCTGTCTTCATACATATTCACTTTTCTTGGGTTACCTTCCTCTTTTGGAACAGAGTTCTTATTACTTGTGATCATCTGAAATTTCCTTCTCTCTTCTCTGCATTGTTTCAACTTCAGAAGCACAGAACTGCACTGGACAGAGTGCTCCCAGTCAGGAGAACACAGACCACACGATCAGGGCTTTTGGCTTTTTTGTCCAGGCCCTAAGGCAGCTGACATATTTCTTGTCCCATCACAGAATGATACAGGTTGAAAAGGGCCTCTGAAGATCATCTAGTCTAACCCTCATGCCAGAGCAGGTTGAACATGACAGTATCCAGCTGGGTTTTGAATTACTCCAGGGCAGTGACTCCACCATCAGAGGAGAGGGTGAGGAGAGCCTCCCTCAACCTGTTTACCTCAGACGTCTTTATGCGTCCCAGGAAGCCACGGTCCTTCTTGGCCACAAGGGCACATGACTGGCTCATAATTGTCCGGTGTTCACCAGGACTCCCAGAGCTGCTTTCCAGCAAGTCAACCCTCTACCTGTACTGATACATGGGGTTATTCCTCCCTTGGTGAAGTCCTCTTGATGAACTTCATTAAGATTACTCTGTCCAACTCTCCTTGGTCTCCCTAGGCTATCTCCTTCCCTGCTCTTAGTGACATACAAATGCTATTTAAGGTCTTTGAGCTCTGAAAATGAAAGTTGTGATATATCGTTACTCATCAACCAGTATTTAAAAGTCGTGAAAGGCAAGTGAATTTGATCCAGGTTTTCCATAATTTATCAGACTAAAACACCCTCCTTTTGTTCCTGTAGCTTGCCACTCTGATGACAGCTTTGCAGATTTCATCTGTTTTGAGGAACAAATAGTAATTTACAGACTAGCATTCATATTCCTGCACTTAGCATTTTCTGTTTGATCAAAAGCCTTGGTATCCCACTGCCCTTGTCTACCTTGTAATAGTGCTGCAGTCATGTGCTCAGGGATTGGCAATGATGCCTGTCCTAAACGTGCTCTTCTCCAGCATCTCTTGACTGAGCAGGCACCAAGCACTGACAGTTTGTAGGTTTGTCCATGCTGGAGGTGACAGTGGTGGAGATTGGCAGTCCTGCACAGGGTGCTCTAGGCTCAATCACATTTGCAGGAAATCTTGTCTGAGGGCAAGCTCCAACACTTTGTCTCAACAGAGCTTTTCCTCAAGTGGATTGAAAGGAGTATGAATTATACAGATAACTGGAAAATTAACTTTGTCCAGATTTCTTTCTGTGGGGTTTTTGGTGTGTGCTTTGGTTTTTTTCAGTTAAATGTTACGTGTTGTACTTTGTTTTTATTTTCCCCCTCCCCCAAGAAGTGCCTTCAGAAACTGAATATAGCTAAACTGTGGACATTAATTTGTGCATAAGAGTCCTTCAATCCAAATGGATGATTGCTTGACAGCAATAATCACCTGCAGATTAAACCCTAGACTGAATTTATCCTTGCAAATGTGAAGCATTCACTATACACTGTGACTGAGTATATTTGAACTTTGGAGTCATGGGAGAACACAGCACAACTGCTATGACTAACAACAATGGAACTAAATTTCCCTGTACTCTAGAAAAGTTCCTGTTGAAAAAGTAATTTGGCTGCAGTGTAAACCAATTATAACTTTCCCTTCTCTGAAAATCTTTGGTAGCAATTCAGATATTTGTGCTAATATTTGTGACAATAACTCTTCAATAGCTCACAATAAACACCGTGGTGAGTTTCCTGCACTGCGGTAGTGGGGAAGTAGGCCGAATGAAAGCTATTTTGCTCAAGGAAGCATGAGCTGAACAGAGAGCAAGTGGGTTTGTTTGGCAGAGAGTGTGGTTCTTAATAAGCAAGTCAATTGATGTGTCCTGGTTAAAAAGTTTATTTTAAGGCTTAATTTTATTTTCAAGATGAAATAGTCTTCACAAAACCTAAACATCTGAACTGCGTTGTTACCAGTCAGCATCCTTATCTGCAATTATAGTAAAGAAGCAAGGAGAGAGGGAGAATGAATGTTGAGTCACAGATGCATCCAAATAACATAGTTGTATTAGATCTCCTTGTAGGCAGAGTACAGAGCTATACAGATTCCTCATTTGAGAACTGAGTTGTCCTCTGCAGGTGTCTTCATTAGCTGTGGCAGAATGCTGAATGATTACTGTCATAACTCAGTACCTCAGAAACTAAGATGGGGCAAAGTTTGTTCTCTTCTCTCACTTTGTGATTGCCTGTATTGAGATTAGGCTGAGCAACACCCAAGATGAAAAGTTAGCACTCTTTTCTGTGTATAGGACAAAGAAAATGGTTGGAGAGGCATTGGCATGTAGAGAGCTCATCAGCTAAAAATGATGCAGCAATATTTGAGCCTGCAGCTGGACAATAAATTTTCATCTGACTGTCGTGAGGCTGCTGCAGTCTCCTGAGGTGTTACAGCTTGATAAAACAGATAAAAATAGGATCCTATATTCAAATTCTTAGCTAACTGTGGATTCAGTGATTGATGAACAAACAGTTCTTGGGTAACAAGAGGTGATTAACAGTAAGAGAAAACCATGCAATGCTGTTGGGATGTAGAGTGTATCTAAAGGTGGGGGGAGGGGAGGAGGGGAAAACTGGCAAATATATGGAGATACAATAATTTGTGTTCAACTCATGCTTTCTTTAACAACATTTGTGCAGAATGATCTTACGTACATCC
The DNA here is from genome assembly GCA_013396675.1 of Eubucco bourcierii. Taxonomy (NCBI): domain Eukaryota; kingdom Metazoa; phylum Chordata; class Aves; order Piciformes; family Ramphastidae; genus Eubucco; species Eubucco bourcierii. Next base: position 1,504,516 of record VWZE01009149.1, on the reverse strand, counting down.
AAGAGCTTATGGAAAATTTTTTTAATGAAATTTACAAAATAGTGTGCTGCTCTTTGAAAAAAAAAACAAAAAACCAAACAAAACAAAACCAAAAGCCATACCAAAAACCACCATCAAAAAAACAACTGAACCATAACAACATCAAACCACAAGAGGAGGAGGCTCTGTTCCTGCGCAATTTTTTTTTTTAAGCAGTCTGCAAAGAGCAGAAAGACCAGAACGTGCCTGTGGAGTATTTTGCCTCTTATGTATTCTGGGGACATAAATTAGGGTTTTGGCAGAGTCCTCTTTGTATGCTGGTACCTCTTGTTCATTGTAGCTGATGATTAACTTAGGCAGTTATTGTAAGCAGTGTTTAATTAGAGCAACAAAGGAGTAGGGATTTGTTCAAAACATTCTGTAGAGGTTTCTCAGGAAGACATTTGCAGGACTCTGACTGCATTTGTTTCCAGTAGGACTGAAAGAGTTCACTGACACTGAAATTATTGAGTTTATTATGGATATTCCACTTAATACTGAAAATGAGCATAGAATATAAAATTAACTACTCCTTCTCAGTGTTTAACAGAGTACTGTAGATTAATTTATTGGGAGAGCCAGAACTGCTGCATTATTAAACCAGTGTAGGAATAAGGATATGGAACTCTGGATCCTTTTTTGTTGGAGCCATACAAAATGACTTGCAGGAATGCTAGTTATAGGTATAATTTCTAAATAAATGTGATGTGGATACCAGGGTTATGCATACTTTGAATGAATTGTGGAAGCAAATTAATGCCTCTCTGTGCCATGTTGCATGAGTCACAAAAGAAAATTAATAATCTTATTGTTGTATCAGTTAGGATCTGGCTGTCTTGGCAGCTTGTGGAGATTGAAGGTTTATTGTGTTAGGTTCCCCTAACAAAAGCCACTCTACCTTCTTACTTAGATTGTAAAGATAGACAGTAAGTCAAAAATTGTCTTACTTTCATTGCTGTACACAAACCCACGTTTTGAGGTGACTAAGTTAACACTGTACTTATTTTCTGGAGTTTCTGCATATTAGTGTTGGTTCCTACCAAAATGGTGAAGCAGAGCCCTGTGCTATCTGTCATCTCTCCTCAGGTTCTTGTAATGTTCTCCATATAGGCAATGAATAATCTTCTTGATGCTGGCTTTGTTCTTTGGGCAATGCAAACCCCTTGCTAAGGAGAGTGTTATTTTTTAAAAAAGCACAAGTATTGACCTTTACTGAAGTGCAGCAAAATGTTCTGAGCAGTTGCAGAGCACAGCCACTTCTCCTCTCACTTCTGAAGCCTGTAAGAACATGTGCGATGTGACTTTCAGAAGCACTCTCCCCTGGCATAGCTCTGCACATAGCAAAGTCAATGAGAGCTTTATTTCAGCGGGAGCAGTCAAGCCAAAACTGAATGTCCTGCTTTAATGTGCCGTAGTTGTAGGAATGAGTAACAAGAAATAAAGTTGTTCAAAATAATCCAGGATGCTGGGAAGAGAGAATGTTTCCGTCAGCAAATGATGTACAACCCCAAAAAAATACCAAGCAGAATAACAAAATACTCCTGTTTACCTTAATACATCTATAGGAGCACCTCTGCTACCTTGCTGTGAAGTGCAGCTGAAATATAAAAAGCAAAACAGTGGTAATTAAAGGTTGTCAGTGTAAGTGCCACCAGCATGAAAGGTTGCTGGGATCTGAAATCAGGCTCAAAGGGATCTTGGGGAGCACTTAATACCCGAGCTTGGCCATCACCTCAGAATCTGCTATTATTAATGTGAGCTGCAATATTTCTAAGATTGCATTTAAATAAATGAGACAAACCAAAATGGTATTTATGCTGAAAGGAGACGCAAGGAGAAAGTAAGTAGCTAACAAAGAGCAGCATAGATTGGGCATTCTGTACATGGTGGAAGCTGCTCGTCCTTCCTGGAAGGAGCTTTTTGCAGTCCTTTGGTAGAAATTATTGTCGTATTCGTCCTGTCTCTGAATTTGGTGGGGCTCTGTTCGTGTACACTAACCCGAATTGTGCTCCAGGGCATTCCTGCAGTTGTAGCATAAAGGATGACCTCTTGTGTCCAGCACCTTTTTGCATGGGTGGAGTGGAGAGCAGCTCTCCGTGAACCTTCAGCTTGTGCTTCTCCATGCTGCTTCCTCTCAACGCTCTTCTCTCTTTGGCGCTGCCTAACTCTGACTCTGGCTGTTCATGGGGTTTTCCTTTGTGCTTGATCTAACCATGTGGTAGAACAATACAAATTGAACATGGTTCTGTCAAGCACCATGGAAGGCTGCATACTCCCTGCCGCATGGCATGCTGGGATACTTCTGCTGTTTTCAGAAGCATCAAAAGGTGAGAGATTCCCCTTTTCTCGCAGGAAAAATGAAAAAGGTGAAGTGTTGCTCAAACCAGACTCTTGGGCGCTGCAGAGGGGAGCCCTAGTGATGTTCGTGACACTTTTCAGAGGGCTTGCATGCAGAATAACCATTTCTAAGTAATTAATTTGTTTAATTGCTCTTATAATGGAAAAGCTAGGTATCCTGTTCATTCATATGATTCAACAGTGATTCCAACCATGCCTACAGAGATGAATAATTATTGTTGTCTTCTTTATAAATAACAAAAGCTGCATCTCTCTAGTCGAGCTATCCAGTGAGTCCTTATACGTGAGGTGTGCTTTGGATGCGGTTTCTATAATAAGGTGCCTGCTATTTAGCACAACTTTGAACCTGGTCAGCCAGGTTTTTTTTTCATGTGGTGGTGTTCCATGTTGGAATATACTGCAAAAGACCTTCAGAAGAGTCTGCAAAGCATTGCCTTTTATCTCTTGAAATGACATGGGTGAGATAGCCTATACGGAAGCAATATTATCCAGCAGTTACGTGGTGACAGAGCTGAGTCAGCATGCTCAAGTGGACCCTTTTAGCTTTGACAGATGAGATAACATCTTTAACTAACTTCTACCTAACTTCCCCCCAGTATAAAGTAGAGATAATTACAGCTAGTCATAAAGAACTTGGGAGAGGTTCAAACAGAAAGTTCTTCTATAGAAATACTACCTCGTTTTGCAAAGCTATTACCTATTTGTTTTGGAACCATCAAAAGAAGGGCATTGAGATTCTTAAATTTTACTTATTATTACTGGTACAAATGAACACTAGTGATGTGAAATTATGAGAAACAGTGTACTTCCTATTTCTTTTTCCTGGAAACCGAAGAGAACTCTGCTCTAGTGGTTACAGGAAGAAGAGAATATCAGAGTTCATGGGGTTTTGTCCAATATTTGACCAACTGACATCTGTGATTGTATTTTTGGTGCCAAATTTGAGGTACCTGGATCCACATTTTCTAGAATAAATCTATCAGAACAATACGACAGGACAAGGGGCAATGGGTTTAAACTGGCAGAGGGGAGATTTAGACTGGATATTAGGAGGAAGTTCTTTACAGTGAGGGTGGTGAGGCACTGGAAGAGATTGCCCAGGGAGGTTGTGGATGCTCCCTCCCTGGAGGTGTTCAAGGCCAGGCTGGACGAGGCCTCGAGTAACCTGTACTAGTGGGAGGTGTCCCTGCCTATGGCAGGGGATTGGAACTAGATGATCCTTGAGGTTCCTTCCAACCTTACCATTCTATGATTCTAATAGGATGAAAAGTCAGTTGTCTATGTTGCTTAATTTTTTTTCACATAGGTATTAAGAAGGCACCTAACATTTTTGAGTGCTTGGAAATGTGCTGTTTCTTCACCATACTACTGCTGTTTTGTGAGAGAGCATGTGCGGTTTTTTTTATGAGATTGATGAATTGCAATACTCTGATAGTGGTGTCACCTAGGTTGTCAAATAAAAATGTTATGAGAATAAGTAGCAATTCAAATAAACACAGTTGCTCTCAGTTAAACAGAGACCTGCTGTTGCCTTGGCTACTTATTTTCAGAGCAAACAATTATTTTTAATTTTAGAAATTACTAGAAACTCCCAGTTCATGTTTTACATTCCACCAAGCTTCACAGTAGTTCTCAGCTACGATGCACATGGGCTTTCGGATATAACGAAATGACCAGATGGCTGGTCTGGAATAGTAAAATGACACCAAGTGTTTCTTCTGTGCCTCACCTGCATCACTTTTCCATGGCTTTCCACAGGTGATTTTATAGTGTGGAAGAAGTGCTGTCTGCATGTGATGGTTAATTGTACTTCTTGAATCCTGTCATGTTCACTCTGAGACCTGCAGTAGCACACTGATAGAGCCCTGTGTGTGGGAATGGATATATGCACTTTAAGAGTTCTGAAGCAGATGGCTCAATTTCACATTAGTCCCCCAGATGGGAATATCTTAATAGAGGAGCCACCTGTCCAAGTGATCTCAAGGCTCAGGTCAAACAGTAAATTTTATCTAATCCTTGGCAAGTGATTCCTGCTGTCTCACAGTCTTAACAGATGACTGCTTGGTGAGCATCTACATGCTATTGATTAGGTTTGACTCCATGCTTGCTGAGGTAACTCTTATTTAAACTCATTTACAAGAAAAAAAAAAAAAAAGAAAGAAGGGGGGTAAAAAAAAAAAAAAGGTAAGAGGGAAAAAAGAAGAGGAAATGAAATGTTATATACCTCTTTTACTCCTTAGAAAGCATTCCACTTACGTCCTCATCCTTCAAGATGAATCTTGCATCCATCAGTAGACTAACAATTTTACTTAATACAATTTCACTCTGTGTAACTTCATGTTCTTTGTGATTATTCTTTCTAAGCAAACTTTTACAAGGAAAATTAGAAGTGCTTTTTAAAAGGTTAATTTGTCTTTGAAAAGACACTGTTGGGGTGGGTTTTGCAAGGTGTGCTGTAATTGTAGAAGTTTTAATAAACTCTTGTCTTGGTGTGTCTTTGGCATTATTTCTAAGGAGTCATAAACAACCAAATCTATTGCTGCACAGGCCTGAGAAAGAATATCTGTTTGTTCTTCTGATCGAACCATAATATGCTCATCACTTGACACTTTGGCCTGGTTGCCAAGCCTGGAATTTTTAGAACTGAAAATCAGAAGGTTGTTTTGTTGGGTTTTTTTTAATTATAAGAGTTTAAATTGTGATGGTGAGGGAAAGGTTTAGACTGTATTTTTATAACAGCACAAAATGCCCAGTGGTCCTCAAATTTTAAGTAGAACGCTGTCAAGCTAAAACACAGTAGCAAAGTCTCACTTTAGATGTATAACCTGCAATAAACAGGATAACCTTCAAAGTATTTAGCACCACACAAGTATAATGCACAAAGCTGTATGTGATGTTTCTCATAATCAAGTTTGGAATTACAAAAACCGAACTGAAATGTGCCTTGTGGAATCAAAATGTTAGATTGCCTGCGGAAGTTCTTGCTTTGCACTGCATCACCCTGTGGAGTAATGTGTACCATAAATTAAAAAAAGAGTGGATTTATGTGACTTCTTTTTTCCTACAAAGTATAAGGCCATAAAATGAGCAGTGGGGTATTTATCAGTCTGGGAAAAGGAAGCAAGTGATGAATGTCATCAAGTGTCTAGAAAGAAATTTCAGCTTAAGTTTATATTGATGTTTTCATGTTCTTGAAAACTGAACTTGCTCAGATCCTTCCTGAGAAAGCTTTGCAATTGACTCTCAAGACTCTGAAAGAGTTAAAACATACTTGGTAGTTTCAATCATTGGGCATTACACAAGATTCCTGGGACAGTTCTGGTGCTTCCATTATAAAATATGAAGTGAGTGGGCAGGTATTGCATGGTGGGGGCTTGGCAACACTTTGCTCACATTCACATTTAATAATACTTCTGGTTCCTTGAAGCACAGAGATCAAGTTTCCAACCTGCTATTATTAAAAGAGGAAAACCAAACCTGAAAAGGACTGATTAGTTCACTGAACCTAATTGGAAAGGCATTTCATTAGAATGGGTCAAAAACCTAGTCAAAGAGGTCTGGTAATCATAGTATAATGGTACATGAGGGAGTGCTTCTCGCTAAGTATGGTCTACCCGTTCCTTAATTAAAATGAAAATGATTTAAATTGCTATTACTTTCCTTTGCTGTTTGTTTAACATAGTTAATAAAGGTATCTAATTGTTGGAAGATTGACAAGATCCTCTCATAAAAGATTGCCCTTAAAAATAACTCTCGTAACTGAGGTCTGAAAATTTGGGGCTTTTAATGACATCTTTAAAAATCTTTTGCCATTTGAATGCATCAAGATAACTCCTGCTTTCATGAGATCCCTTTTCCTTCTTGCTGGACTAAGTTCCAAATAGGAAAATGTGAATTTGCTGGAGCTCTTTTGAAGCAACCTCCAAGAGCTAATTATGCATGCTTCAAAAAAAATCTTACCAGGTAGGCTTGTTAGACAAGTAATTAATCTATCAAGGGAAGAGTGAAAAAACAGAGGCTAGCCTTGGGAGTAACTTGAACAATTGCTGAACAGAAGTCTTTGGCAAGCATTAAAATTGTGTGCAGGAACTGTGAGCTGACGGGAGCCAGTGTTGAAAACAGATTCCATAAAATCCCTGATTGCTGCAGCTATCACGAACCGTTTGCTGAAATCTATTTTCCTTTTGTTGTAGGGTCAGAGGATTACAGAAGTAAGTTCACTGGGAAGTGTTTCATGGACCTGGTCTGTCCTGAGAAGTGTCGCTGCGAGGGCACAATTGTAGACTGCTCTAACCAAAAACTCACCCGATTACCTGGTCACCTTCCTGAATATACTACTGATCTGTAAGTGTGGGCTCCCCAGGATGTTCTCAGCAGGGAATGTTGGTTTTCCTAGTTTTTAAAGACTGTAGAAGGGAACTCAGACTAATTGAAGGCACCTTCTGCTTTAATCCCTGTGTGAAAAAGAGGAAGTTGATTTGATTTCAAAGGAGCAGCACAACTCTTTTATTTCCTTAGCATTCATGCCAACTGTGAAGATAAGAAAGGAGGCAGGGCCCTGTGCATCAGCTGCCTGCCTGGGCCTTCTTGAAGTGCTGACCTGTTATGTGGCCCAAGCTGTGTGGTTCCTTTCCATTCTACCTTTGAGTCGTTTTGTCTTAGCATCTGATCTTTCTTACTTAAGAAATAAATTAACCCTTTCGGCTTAAATCTGTGATCAGGAACTCATTCTATCTCAGTAGTGCCTGCTACTCAGGTGAGATGGCTCTCACTAAAACTGAAGTGTTGTTTAGGTGTAAGTGATTTTATGAGCTGTATTTGCTTTCAGAGAGTCCTCAGAATTACAAACAGTGTAGTGCTGAAGAGAGTACGATGAGAAAATATGTTTATTATTTAGTAACTAAAGAGACTGATTCCTTTCTTATATTATTAACCACTTTGAGCACAATTCTCTTCTTGAGTTAATATTCTATTTATTGTACTTAAGGTATTTTATTTAAACAAAAACAAACAGACCTGTTTATCAGAAGTTAAGACAGTAAAACATGAGAGAAATGCAGAAACACCGAAGTAGCTACATTGGAAAATGGAGCTGTATGTAGAGAAAGAATTTTGTATCCCAAACCTTCCAAGACAGTGACCTTTGCTTTAATCTTGACCAGTACACTTTGATGGGAAAGGACCTCAAATCAGATCCCTTCACAGCTCCAAATATGTGTCTTCTGCAGCAGAATAGTTCAGGGAGGTTTAGTCATGCAAACAAGGCTGTGTAACGGTTAAAGTTAATCATCTTTTACCCTGTGCCTTGGCAGAAGGCAACATTCTGGCACTGTCCTTTGGCATCACAGTCTTGACAGCATACTAAGCCTTTAAAATCTTCTGTGTCCCTTTCCTTCAAAGCTAAATGCTTTTCTCATAGTCTAAGAGGGATGGCAGATAGTGTCTTGCTTAACAAAGGTCGTAGTTCTCTGTCTGGCAGCCCTGTGTGTCACAGAGATGTATCTGTAGACACCTGTGAAGTATTAAATGTCTCTTTGTTTCTTTCTATCAGGCGTTTGAATGACAACGACATTGCTGTGTTGGAAGCTGTTGGACTCTTCAAGAAATTGCCCAACCTCAGAAAAATGTAAGTTTGGGTCACTTGTTTGTTAGAGTACATACTGCCTTGGATTATAAGGAAAGAGGAAGGGATGATATTTTTAACATTTAGTACTGCAGAACCAGAAATCATTTCTTTAATGTGAAGTTAAGAACACTGAATGATGCTAGGTGTTGCCTGTTAGATGGACAGGCCCAGTTAAATCACAAATGAAGATACATGGACTGACATTTCAGTGTACTTTAGGCTCTATTTCTTAAAGTCTTTGACTCACAGAGACTGAATAAAATTCAGTCCCAGAATTTATTCAGATGTGTGCTCACTGTTAGAGGTGCTACAAGGTTTGGCATTTTTATTTTGTCTTTTGAATATATTGTGGGACTCCCAACTACCGTGATGATTTCAAATAGTCACACAAAAACATAGAAAGAGGTATAGACAATTGCAACTTCTTTTGGTCATTGATTCTTCTCTCTGAAACAGTAGTTAACTACTTCAGAGATCAGTCATGCCAATGCATCTGTATAATTCTGTTAACAACCTGAGTCCTGGCACTGTACAATGTATATATTTAATAAAAAAAGGTGTTTTGGAAAGAGGAGAATATGTTAGATACCTCCTGATAGTATTCTAAATGGATCTTTCTGAAGTTACTTGAAGGTTTAACCCTAAGGCCTAATGCCTCATCTAACTGATTTTAGTAAGATGCTGTTGCTAGCATCAAGGTGATTCAGGGAAACCAGCCAGACAGCCAACTTGACTTTTTGGTTTGCATTTATTTTGCATCATTTCTGTCATCTGGAGCTTCCTAGCCATTTAAATCTGTGAAGGATCTCGGGGCCTTTGGAGAAAACTGTAGTGGGAATCTTAGCTCAGTTTTATTTCTGAAAGAGATGCAGCATGGCAGGTTTGGGAGTGGGGGATGTGTTTGTGTAAGTATAGACCACCAGACTTGGGGAATTAATCACGTATGTTAGCCTTGTACTTTATGGATGATGTGTAAGTTGTAGCTGCAGCATACTTAGAAGTTGTTGACAGTGTTGAAGTGTTCTGTTGTCTGTAAGTAGGTAGTTAACTGGTATGGAAAATGTACGGTATATAAATGTACACATGGGTTGGAAAGCATCTGTCCTCATCAAATCTTCAGGATTTATGGTTTGAAAATGGGGAAGGTGTGATAGCTGGAATAATTCCATACAATTTACTTAAAACTTGCCCTAGACAAGCTGTGGTGCTGTCCTCCTTGTTCCCATCAGTCACTTCAGGCAGGAGGGATGCCTCAACAGGGCTGTATGGTTATGCAGAAATGCCGCATGAAGCAGTTTTGTGGGGAGTTTTACAAGAGTTTGGTTTCTGTGCTATTTATCATAGAATGGTAAGGTTGGAAGGGACCTCAAGGATCATCTAGTTCCAACCCCCTGCCATAGGCAGGGACACCTCCCACTAGTACAGCTCACTCAAGGCCTCATCCAATCTGGCCTTGAACACATCCAGGGAGGGAGCATCCACAACCTCCCTGGGCAACCTGTTCCAGTGCCTCACCACCCTTACTGTAAAGAACTTCCTCCTAACATCTAGTCTAAATCTCCCCTCTGCCAGTTTAAGCCCATTGCCCCTTGTCCTGTCATTGCAGGACCTTGTAAATAATCCTTCCCCAGCCTTCCTGTAGGCCCCCTTCAGATACTGGAAGGCTACTATCAGGTCCCCTCGAAGCCTTCTCTTCTCCAGGCTGAAGAGCCCCAACTCCCTCAGCCTGTCCTCATAGGAGAGCTGCTCCAGCCCTCTGATCATCTTTGTGGCCCTCCTCTGGACCCGCTCCAACACTTCCATGTCCTTCCTGTGCTGAGGGTTCCAGAACTGCACACAGTACTCCAGGTGGGGTCTGACGAGAGCAGAGTAAAGGGGCAGAATCACCTCCCTTGCTCTGCTGGCCACGCTTCTCTTGATGCAGCCTAGGACTCGGTTGGCTGTCTGGGCTGCATGTGCACACTGCAGGCTCATGTTGAGCTTTTCATCAACCCAGACTCCAAGGTCCTTTTCCTCAGGGCTGCTCTCCAGCCATTCACCACCCAGCCTGTATTTGTGCTTGGGATTGTGCCTACCCAGGTGCAGGACCTTACACTTGGCCTTATTGAATTTCATCAGGTTGGCCTGGGCCCAACTCTCCAGCCTGTCCAGGTCCCTCTGGATGGCATCCCTGCCCTCTAGCAAGTCGACTGTGCCACACAGCTTGGTGTCATCTGCAAACTTGCTGAGGGTGCACTCCATTCCTCTGTCCATGTCACTGACAAAGATGTTAAACAGCACTGGTCCCAGCACTGACCCCTGAGGGACACCACTTGTCACTGGTCTCCAGAACAACCCTTTCTGCTCTGTTCTTGGTGGGCAGTGAGAGCTGAGATGTACCAGTGCAGTTCAAATGGATGGTGAAAGAGAAGTTGTACCCTATACCTCATAGAAGGTGCCTTGCGTATGGACTTTAGTGGCAGCCTCTGAGCAGAGACTCTTTAGGTAATCTTTATAGTTATGCTGATTTCTTCTATCTGATGTTTCAAAGAGGCATCTCAATTTGAATAAAGGGATTTCCTGAAAGGGATGAGCTTTCCTATAAGGAGAGCAACATTTCAACTTTCAGATTTGACTTCTTTTCTCATAGAATCATGGAACAGTTTACACTGGAAGAGATCTTAAAGATCATCCAGTTCCAAGTCCCCTGTCGTGGCAGAGAAACCTTCCACTAGACCAGGCTGCTCAAGGCCTCATCCAGCCTGGCCTTGAACACCTCCAGGGAGGGGACATCCACGACTTCCCTGGGCAACCTGTTGCAGTGTCTCACAACCTTTACTCTAAAGAATTTCTTCCTAATCTCGAGTCTAAATTTCCCCTCCTCAAGCTTCAATCCATTCCCTCTCATCCTATAACTACAAGTCCTTGTAAAAAGTTCCTTCCAAACTTTCTTGTAGGTCCCTTCAGGTACTGGAAGGCCACTGTAAGGTCTCTCCAGAACCTTACCTTCTTCAGACTGAATAGTCCCAACTCTCACAGCCTGTCTCCATAAGGGAGGTGCTCCAGCCCTCTGATCATCTTTGTGGCCCTCCTCTGGACCCACTCCAGCAGTTCCATGTCCCTCTTGTTCTTGGAGCACCAAAACTGGGTGAAGTATTCCAGATGGGGCCTACTGAAAGCAGATTAAGAGGGGGGGAGAATCACCTCCCTTATCTTGCTGCTCACACTGCTTTTGATGAAGCCCAGGACATGGCTGCCTTCTGTGCTGCCGGGGACCATTGCTGGTTATGTTGAGTTTATCAGCTGACATCCCCAAGTCCTTCTCCTCCAGACTGCTCTTGAACCCCTTCTTGCCCAGCCTATATTTGTGGTTGGGATTGCCTCAACCTAGGTGTAGGACCTTGCACTTGGCCTCATTGAACTTCATGAGGTTGATTCCCACCTCTTGAGCCTGTCTGAATCCCTCTGAATGGATCCCTTCCCTCCAATATGTCAATCAGACCACAGAGCTTGGTGTCACCTGCAGACATGCTGAGGGTGCCTCAGTCCCACTGTCCATGTTGCTGCAAAGATGTTAAACAGCACTGGTAGCAGCAGCACCCCAAGGGATGCCACTTGTCACTGGTCTCTGTTTGGACATTGAGCCATTGACCACAACTCTTGTGTGGCTGTCCAGCCAATTCCTTATCCACCCAGTGGACCACCCTTCAAGTCCGTACTTTTCTGATTTGATGAGCAGGATGTCATGCAGGGTATTTACACAAGTCCAGGTAGATACATCAGTTGCTTTTGCCTTATCCACTGGTGCTGTAGCTCTGTGTGTGTGACAAATGTGATGCATATGTGCTCTTCATTAAGTCTTACTGCTAACTGCTATTATTAAATTAAGGAGGAAGAGTATTGATCAAACTTCCATTTTTCAGTGTGTATAAGGGACAAGAAATTTTACTGTTATCAAATTTGATTTGCAATATTGACTCTTGTCTCACATTCCCTGACTGTTCAAGTGTTAAAGGAATACAGCAGGTGGAAGAATCTGTCTGGAATTTATGTTACATCCTAGGCTTAAGAAAACAGCTCAGAACTTTGCAGTGCTAGACCATTATAGTATCATAGAATCCTTTGGACTTGAAGGGACCTTTAAAGGTCATCTAGTCCACCCCCTGCAGTGAGCAGGGACATCTTTAACTAGATCAGGTTGCTCAGAGCCCATCACATCACTAATGTAATTAGCCTACTTTATTTCTTGTTTCTTTATTTAATCTCCCTTTCTTCTGAAATGAATCTGAATATCTGGAATCTGGGTATCTGAGTGGGCATTTGAATGATTGCCCTCTGATTATCCTTCACTTCAGTTTAATCCTAGTGGCAGATCTGCATCAAGGAGAGTTGCAGAGAAACTACGTTAAGAGTACTGGGACTCCACTGGGACTCGTAAAGCTCCAGCATCATTCCAGAGAGGAATTAGCTCTTCCTTCCTCATGATGGTGTTTCATCTTTGTGCCTTCTCATCTTACATTATGCTTAAGTGTAGTTTTGATGTACTACATAAGCTCTCTGAGGTGGTCTGTAAATTACAGATTTTACTTGCATCCTAGCTGTACGCTCACATTTGTTCTTTTCGTCTCTCACGGTCCATCAGTCTTTTGTCTGTCTGCAGTCTAGAAATCCATTTCAAAACCAGAATCTCAAGTTTATTGGGGAGGTGAAAGTAGTCTCGTCTTTGGAAAGAGCGTCTACCTGCTATTCTTTCCCCTAAGCATAAATTTTGCCATGGCAATTGACTTACAGTCATCTGTGACTTGTTATTCAGAAATGGACTTTATTTTCTGAACCTGGTATTGTAGAGAGTGTTGTGGTGCGTGGTGTCTGGGCTCATCACGTGCCTCCCTTTTTATTCAGGGAGGCCGTCAATCTACTCTGCTGAGTGAATGTAGAAGTGTCACCGGGTATACTTCACTGTCTGTAGTATTTAAGACTCCCAGTGCCATCCTGCTTCTGAGAAAAGTCACTCTATAAAAACCAGTCAGACTGTGGTAAAAACTGTAAAGCCTTCTCAGTGTCCTCCAGGAGGATGCAGGAGCATTGGGGGTTTCTTTTCCTAACAAACATATTGAGAATTCCAAGCATGTCACCAACAGACAAATATGCTAGGGGAATCCTCACTCAGACCAGGCTGTTTTGTGCTAAAACTGTGAGGTTCAGGATGAGACCAAGCAGAGCCTTTGCAGTTGGACTGCATTCAGGTTGTTGTCCTGTTGAGAAGGTGTGTGTAGGTGCAGCAATGAATAGCATGCTAGTGTGTTAAAACTGCTCCAGCAGGATGAACATTTCTGTTAAGTCTGAATAGAATCCAGCTTGTTCTGTGTTGAAGTTACAAGATCAACAGAAATAATATTATTATAAACTTTAGCCATAAAGTAAATAAAATGTGACTGAAAAATGAGCTGTGTGAACAATGTCACCTTGATAGCTTCTTAGATCTCTTCATTTCCTCTTCACAACCCCACATAAAGTAAACCCAGGCTTTCTGAAAAGGTCTTATGACCTCCTGCCCAAAATAAAAGTCTGGAAATAGGATTAAATGTTATCACCAGGGTAAATCAAGGAGTCATTATGGAAACAATAACCTTTCTTGAATGACCAGGTGGACTGTAGGTTCCCATTTGGATCTTGCCAAAGGGCATAGGTATCTTGGGAATTACTCAATACTCATTTTCCACTGTCTTCCCATATTTCAAGAATCCCTTATAGAAGCTTAGTGTAGCAGGAGGATGAGGCTTTTCCAGAATGGAAGTTTGCTGTAAAGTCTGTTGGAAGGTTGGTGGGGGTTTTTTTTCTGATAATAAAAGAAATTCTTTTTCAAGTGCTATGATCATATATAAAAGACTCCTTTAGTGCTGGGAAGGATAGAGTAGAGCTCTCTGAATTGCAAAGCAGCTAAAAGTTTCATTGCTTTCATTTTTCAAAGTTTATATCAGGTGATTATTTTTTCTGGTAATTCTAGACTGAGAAGTATGTAATTTCTCATGTTTATTATTCTAGTAGGTCAGACTTTAAGGAGGTTACATTTATTTTTTTAAGTGAATGACTGCTGTCACATACTATGTTTTTTATTTCTTTCTGACACAGTAAGCTTTAATTCAGGAAGACAGATAAAGAAACGCAGGTTGGCAGAACATCTGCTTTGATAATAGCCCAAGCAGAATTTCAGGGCAATGTTGTCTTTACCTGTTTATTATTGTAAAACTTGTCTTTCCTCTGCCTTGCAACTTTAGTTTGACCACAGCATTTAATCTTGGATTTTCAAAATGGTTTTTTTGCATGTGAAAGGTGTATATAATTAGTTGCTTCTAAAACTGCTAGCATATTTTGGATAATTTGGCATTGCTGCAATGATCAGGCATTAACGACTCAGATGAGTGAAATACCCTATCTGCAGAAATTCTTAGACAGCAATTAAAATTCAGGTGATTTGGATTGTACAGAGGTACCAATTCCCTTGTAAATTAGGTTCAGCCTTTTTCTCCAGTGTTAACTCTCATTTGCCTTAGGTATCTAATCATCTGCTAAAATTGCATCCCTGTTTTGAAATATATTTGACTGCCTATCTTGTAAATGGTAGAAGCTAAGTAATAAAACTCTAACTACAATTATAGGTCAGTTTTATAATCTGTGAATTGGAACTCTGTCTTTATATATTGTTGTAACTCACCCTCCCTTCCCACCACAAACATTTGTCCACTTACTCTTATTTTTGTGCAAATGTGTGTCGTGGCATGATCTTTCCCAGGAAAGGGATCATTGGGAGCATTTCTTTATGCCAGCATTCAAAAGAGATGCTGAACTATAAACATTTCCACTAGAGAAATAGCTGAGCCCCAAAATTAAATGCATATGTCAGAATATCCTTCCTTGACTTTCTCTGACACTGAACATAAACTCTTCATGTGAGCCTTAGCACAAAGTACTAAACTTCTGGAAAGCAAAATCTGCATGTAAGTATTTCTATATGTTTTAGTGTTATTTTTGGCTGATTGCTGGCATACTGCTATTATTTCTGATCACAGAATGCACAAGAGGTGATGGGCCACATGCTGTAGGGCCCACTATCTGACAGTTGTTCAGCAGACATAAGCCAGGATACTCAAGTTTCCCACATGAAACAGATCTCCAAGACTCAACTTTTTTTCTTATTTTATTAAGTGATGACTTCTGCAAAGAGCAAGGCCCCCATTATTTCTATCTGAGGCCAAGCTGTCTTGCTGCCATGTCTTCTGTCAACTTTTATCCAAAAAAGATTGCCTGTTCTTCTGAGCAGAGTAGCCCAGGTGTTAATCTGATACCTTGTCATGTGGTTTATATCACCTGGAGCTGGCTTTGGAACAATTGCTGGTGCTGCATGTGTACTGGGGTAGTCTGCTACTCACTATCAGTAACAGTTCTGGAACTCATGAGGCTGCATGGAATTCTACACCCAGTTCTGGTGTTCCCATTGTAAGAAGGACACAGAACTAGTGGAGTGAGTCCAGAGGAGGGCCACAAAGATGATCCAAGAACTGGAACACCTTGCTACAAACACAGGCTGAGGGTATTGGGATTGTTCAGCCTAGAGAAGAGAAGACTCTGGGAAGACCATAGAGCTTCCTTCCAGTAGCTGAAGGAATGCTACAGGAAGGCTGGAGAGGGACTTTTTGTAAGGGTGTCTAGAGACAGGACAAGGGGAAATGGCTTGAAGTTGAGGCGGATTAGATTTAGACTGAATCTTAGGAAGAAGTTGTTTAGTACAAGGGTGGTGAGGCACTGAGGGTAGTGAGGTTGTCCAGGGAGGCTGTGGATGCCTCCTCCCTGGTGGTGTTTAAGGCCAGGTTGGATGAGACCTTGACCAGCTGAATCTAATTGAGAGGTGTCCCTGCCCATGGCAGGGTGGTTGGACTGAATGATCTCCGATGTCCCTTCCAACCAATACCTTTCTAGAATTCCATGATTATATGAATTTGACATCTCCTTAGGAACAAGAGCATGTCTTTTACTTTCTCTCTCTTTTTTTTTTTCTTTTGTTGTTGTTGTTGTTGGCGGTAAAGCAAAGAATAGTGTATCCTGCCATCAACCTAAAAAAATAGGATTATTCATCATAATCATTAGAAGGCATCATTGGAGAAGGCATCATTGGAGATGCCTGAAGGACTGAATTCCAGGGTTATACTGTGCTTAAGACCTTTTATAAAAATGTGCTAAATAATTAAATTCTGTTTATTTTTATGCATCTCTAATGGTATTTTATCATTTAGAAGTTTTCTGTTCACTGTTTTTTTCACGAATATGAAATATTCAAAAGATTAATTTTGCATTTAACCAGAGCTTCATTTGACTTTCTAGATTGAAGTTTTCTGATGTTGATCTATAAGCAAACATCTTGAGACTGTATAGGCAAAGTAAATATTTAGAAAATTATGCTGTGTATTGCAGGAACTGTGAATTGAGAATTAAGTGATCCTCATTGCATTTTGAGCAGCGGTGTTAAATTTAGGTGCCTGAGAGTTCATGAGTGTATATTTTAGAATTTGAATCAGATACATGCAGGAACACATTTTTATGTGATACTCCAGTGTTGAGTTTACAAATAGGGAAGTCCCAGGTGTGCTATATAAAAGTGGTCCACGTTTCAACCTACTTCACTGCTAGACACATTAACTACTTCTAGACAGATGAGCACCCAGTCCCACATCATCATCAACATGAATCAGGTGTTAGAAACCCCCAGTTATTTTACCTCTGGTAACCCCTATAAGCAAGAGTGACATCAGGTATAACAGCTGATAATTCCATAAATGTAAATACTATCTGATATAATTGTGGGTTTTTTCAGTGAATCACAGAATGTTAGGTGTTAGAAGGGACCTACAGAGGTCATCAAGTCCAACCCTCCTGCCAGAGCAGGATCACCTAGGGCAAGTTACAGAGGAATGCATCCGGGCAGGTTTTGAATGTCTCCAGAGAAGGAGACTCCATGACCTCTCCGGGTAGCCTGTTCCAGTGCTCCATCCACCCTCAACATAAAGGAATGTCTCCACCTGTGTGGACCTCCTGTGCTTCAGCTTGTACCAGTTTTTCCTTGTCCCATCACTGGGCTCTACCGAAAAGAGTCTGGCACCTTCATCTTGACATCCACCCTCAAATATTTACAAATGTTGATAGGATCCCCTCTCAGCCTTCTCCAGACTGAACAGCCCCAGGTCTCTTGGTCTTTCATCATAGGAGAGATGTTGAAGTCCCCCAAGTTCTCGGCTGGACGCACTCCAGCAAATCTGTGTCTCTCCTGAATTAGGGAGTCCAAAACTGGAGTGAAGGGGAGCTATTAATATGTACAGTACACTTTTGAACTTCTGTAGGTTCTTGCTGAGTGAATGTCTCCTTAGATAAGTCTAACAGACACATGTTCTTTCTGTCTTCCTTCTTCTAGTGTGATGACGTATGTTTGGAATAAAACACTATAATCATTTTCTTGTTTGACTGATTTTGTCCTTGCAGAAATCTAAGCAACAATAAGATCAAGGAGATCCGAGAAGGCACATTTGATGGAGCTTCAGGGGTGCAGGAACTGATTCTGACAGAGAATCAACTGGAATCAGTGCATGGACGAATGTTTAGAGGCCTCACAGGGCTGAAGACACTGTAAGTAAAAAGACCTCTCTTTGTCTGTTGCTCTGTAAGTTGAGTGGGAGTGCTCCAGTTCATCAGTGCCTGCTAGAATATCTGCTGCTAAGCTCTATGGCAGAATTTTGTCAGGAAGTCTTCAATATATTTCTTTTCCTGGATAGGTTTGAGATTTATCTGCTATTTCCTTGAAAACAGACTTTCAAGAATTTCAGGAGTGACATGATGGTGAACCTGTCATAGGTCAAATTTTGGGGCCTTTCATTCATTTAGATTTTATTTCCTATGGAAACTAGGCATGTAGGAACATGATTGCTATCAATTAGTCCATCCTCCCACTCCACCTCCAGCCAAGCTGGAGTTGTTGGTCTTCTTAAACCAAACCTCAGAGCAGGCTAGAAACTAATATCCTGCATATTATGTGAACTGAGTAGGCAGGGAGAAAAGAAAAACTGAAGTTACAGCTGATGCCAAAACAGGTATAGCTAAGCAACTTTAAGGCAGGCATAACCAAACCGTTACAAATCCTGCTGACAGAAGGTAGTTGGCCACTCGTGTTGCACTAGATGTAGTAGCCTGCATGCATGGACTAGCCACAGCATGCTTTTTCTTGTCCATACCAAATACCATAAAATTATGTATGGGTGTACTACTATACATGATTGTGGCTGGGGAGAGTGTGAAAGAGACACAGAGCCCAAATGCTTAAGAAATCAGTGCTTAGGCAACCTTTGTAATTTGTTTCTGAGAACTACCACTTAAACATAAACTCACAGTACCTAACATCCATTTATTTTCATGTTAAAACTTATATTGGAAGATGGGTCACAGACAAGATGTCAAGATGTTATCTAATCCACTCTATCCACCACCCTGAGAAACAGTCAGTGACTAGGCTTCTGGTGACAGCAGAGACTCGTGCCAGATGATCTGTGTGATCTCTGTGAAAAAGGCTTCTCTCCCCAGCTGTAGAAAGCAAGCACTTGACAAATGGAATGCTGTCAGTAAAGATTCTAGGAATCAAAATTCAATTTAAAATCTGCAGTTTATTCATTAACTGCAAATACTTCTGATGCTGCAAGCTATCATGGAACAATTCCTTTAAGTCTTTACTCATTTGTACAAAGAAATCTAAATTTCACTTCGAGGAGTTTGGCCTCTGATGATGAACAGAGAACTTTTCTTTAGCTGTTCCCTTAATACTTTTTCTATGGTCTCAGCCATCTGTTCTTTAATTTAATGTATGCACTTTACTAAAGGATTTGAAAATACTGGCCATAGATACTAAATTAATTTTTATACAGTAAAGCAACCTGTGGCAGCGCTCCTAAAGAAAATTCAGCATTTTTTAATAAAAAGATGCTTAACATTCAAGCTATCCTGCTGACCTGACCTACATTTACCCTTAGCTGATAAAGCAGTCTAAACATACACAGCATGGTGTGAGGATCTGTAAGTATTCCTGCAGGAAGGGCATACAGTGCATGGGGAACCATGATACGAAACCAAAGGTTTGAGGGACTTCTATTTCTATCCATTAATTGACTTTCTTTAAGCATTAAAATTGTGGTCTTTTGCAAAGAGGCCACATTGGACAGAGTTGTGGTCCCGGTTTTTAAAGGCTGTGCATTCCCTAACATGTAGCAAGTCACCGCACAAGATACCTTGGCATCCAGATTGGATCATCCCATCTTGCAGTACTACTTGCCTGATACTTTACGAGCACAACCGAGAAAACATTTCCTGCTGCTACTAAACCTCTATGGGTCTTACATTTTTTATTTACTACCCTATCCATTTTAGAGCTCGTGGTCTTGACCTGGCTTTCAGACAGCTTAGTACACTGTGTGTAAGGTCTGTGTCTCTGTGCCCCGTGCCTTTCCTGACATTTTCATCCCTGTTGCAGTATCAGAACTCTTGAGAAGATAGCCTTTGCGGTGGTAACTGTACATAGAGAACAGTAATACCAAAGCAATGTCATGTTCAATTCTTGAACTCTGAGTGTTTGTGATCACACTGTGAATTTCCTCCCAGCCATACCTAATCTTTTTTGTATTTTCCAAGTATCTATTGATGTAGCATCTAAGCACCCAACTGGCAGATGCCATCTGAGATTTAAATGCACATTTCTAAGGGAATCTGAATTTTCATTGTTCATTGCATGAATCCGATGCCAATAAATTAACCCTCCTCAATTTGGAGGATCAATTCACTGGAACAGCAACATGAACTGAATACATTTTGTTCATTTTTGTTACTATGTTTTAATTGCTGAATAATTTTTCACCTAAGTAGGAATATCACAACTGTGTAGTGATGTTTACAGACCCAGATGTTGATTGACATACAGTGTAATAAATACACATGAGCCTCTCTTTCTGTGGAGTGAAACAAGATACTACAGTCTTTCAGACTAATTAGGCTCTATCGTCAAGTTCATTGTTACCATAACAACTCAGAGAGATGTATCTTCCAGAACACAGCACCGATTCATTTGGTGCAAGCACTGAGCAAAGACCATTTCTAGGATGGTTACTGCTCTCTGTCTTGTCAACTAATGATTATAATGACATTTCAGAGCTTGTGTTAGGTCTGGAAATCTTTCCTAAGCTATTCGTTTATTCTGCTGAGGATACCATTTCCTTCCGTACTTTTGCAGTGTGAATTACAGAAATCATCCATGACAGAAGTAATGCAGCTAGGATTGTTATTTTCACATGGTTCTGGCATTTTTTCCTCAACTGATCTCTGAAATCTATTTTCACTTACTGTTAGATATTTGCTAAATTAAAACTTCAGGTTTTATTTCAAGTTTGCCATCAATCATAGTTTTTAATGGCATACTTCTTTCAGATACAGAGCTCCCAATGGCCTCTAATGTTGTGTGGAAGAAATGCGTTTTAAATTCACGAGACAATGTTTACATTGCATCCTGCCCTCCTATAGCTGTGTTGTACTTCAGCAATCAATAGAGTACAGTGCTTGCCAGAACATCTGTTGATGTGTTGATGCACTAAGATGCTTATTTCTTGAAATTATACCCCCTCCCAGTAGTTCCTAATTCCCTTTTTTAATCCTTACAGGATGCTGAGGAGCAACTCTATCAGCTGTATAAACAATGACACCTTTGCTGGACTGAGCTCTGTGAGGCTTCTTTCTCTGTATGACAATCACATCAGCACTATCACCCCTGGAGCCTTCAGCACATTAGTCTCTTTGTCTACAATGTAAGTTACCTTCTCATGGTACAAACATGTCACATTACCATTACTCTGTGCTCTCCTTTTAAGACAGTATTTGAGTTTCAAAATCAAAATACTTATTGCTCATTTATAGAAAACCTCATTTAGGGAGAGAAAAACCCATCCTGCTGAAATCACAGGGGTAGAGAGCTCAAGGTGTGGTTTAGAAAGACATCTGAATTGCTTCAGCTGGAGTGGCTGACAAAACTCAGGCAGGATGACTTCACGTTTTACTGTGTCATAGCCCAGTGCAATGCACAGCAGAAGTTCATGTAAAACAGCCTCTGCAGATTCTGAACTGCATAGCTTGTCATATGCTTTAGTGCCCTGAAGCTACTTCAGTTTCAGCAGAGTATAATTTGGTAAGAACATCTTTCTTGGATTTCAGTTAAATTAGATAACTGTCAGGAGAAATCTGCTAGCTAATGCTTAGATTTTCAGAAGAGCCTAAGCAGACTGAATGTTAATTTGAAAATCCCAACCTAAGATCTTCTGATAATTCTCTTATATTTCTTAGTCCTTCTTTGAAGTATTTCCCTTGCTTCTTAAAAATGTTTACATGCTTTTCATATTGTGTCCATTTTAATAAAGTACAGACTGATAAATATGGAAGGACAGTCTGCTCTTTGTTTCCAGCTGTGATGGGGACCCTGATGTTGCTGTTAATGGAAGTTGTCTGCTTAATTCCTTTCACACTACCCTGAAAATACATCCTTATTGTCCAGTCAAAATAAACTGTTGATACTATTGCATTCCAGGTTTTGAAAGCATTCTCCATCATGTTTGGGGAAAGAAAGGAGTGTTCAATCTCAACTGTTTTGGTGCTCACACTCTCCATTTTCTTGTTGCAACTTTTCACCAGCAAATCAGTTATCGTTTTGGCATTAGCCCCATGCAGCATAAAGAACACAGGCTTTTCTTCCATTTACTTTCTGTAGTCCCCAAAGCCTCCTTGAAACTGATGGACACAGACAGAAACACAACCAGATGATTTTTAGTGACTGTTTTCAAGACACTGGTAAGAGCCAGTGGTACTTACTGAAAGCTCCCTCTCCCTCTGCAGCAAGCAGTGTCTGCCAGCTTCTCCCACAGTTGTCTCCATGCTTCCTCCTGTGGATCGCTTAGGAGTGTGACTCTGAATTAGTTTATAAAGTCCCTACCATGTTTGCATAGGAGTATCTGTCATGTTCTGTTAGAAAATAGCCATTTTTCTTCTTTTTTTTTCTGTCTGAGGATAAAGAGTATTGAAGTTTCCAGTAATGGCAATTAAAGCTAGTGCTAATTAGAATGCATTGCTTTGGCACTCGCTCACAACCCTTCTGGTCAAGGCAGGTTCTTAGCTGTGTCTGGGCAAATAGGTTTGTTCCTGGACACATTTTCACTCTTATCTACAAAGAGGAGCAAGGTGTGTTTTGACTTCTTCAGACATTGATTAAAGGCCATAGTCATATTTCACATATAAATGCAAAATTCAGATGTGTTCATTTCCTAGCAGTGCTTTGCTGTAGGTGGATATATTAGATGACAACACTACTGAAGATAGATTGTATGACTGCTTTTCCTGTTCAGCCCACATGTTGGGAGTTAATAGGGTATCGTAATGACTTATTTTTGCATCTATTAATGTGAGCCAGAAATTCATACAAAATTTAACATTTCCATTTTTACCTTGGCATATATACAACACTAAAAAAGTATTTATCCTCTTTTTCCTCCTTGTGAGTCAGCCTCATTGGTATTTTCAAAACAGGGACAACTCAGGAAATAATGCCCTGACTTAACAGTTTTCAATAGAGGAAGACCCCACCTTAAATACTGCATCCAGTGCTTCTGTCACAGAGCTGTTGGAGTGAGTCCAGAGGAGGGCCACAAAGATGATCCAAGGGCTGGACCTCTTCTGCTATGAGCATAGGCTGAGGGAGCTGGGATTGTTCTGCCTAGAGAAGAGAAGACTCTGGGGGAACTCAGACCTGCCTTCCAATAACTGAAGGGATGCTACAGGAAGACTGGGGACTTTTCATAACAATGTGTAGAAACAGGACAAGGGGGAATGGTTTGAAGCTGAGGGAGAGTAGGTTTAGACTGGATCTTAGGAAGAAGATTGCTTTTCTGAGCAACCTGATCTAGTGTGTAAGGTGTCCCGGCCCATTGCAGGGAGGTTGGAGCTAGGTGATCCTTGAGGTCACTTCCAGCCCTGACAATTCTATGATTCTGAGAAATTTCTTTTCAGTATAAGGGTTATGAGACTCTGGAATAGGCTGCCCAGGGAGGTTGTGGATGTCTGCTTTCTGGAGGTGTTTGAGGCCAGGTTGGGTAAGGCAAGGTTGGATGTGTCTAGTTGTGGCGCATCCATGCCCATGTCTGGAAGGTTGGAGTACATGATCTTTGAGGTCTCTTCCAACCTAAGCCATCCTATGAATATTTAATTAGTGCTGTAATGATAACTGGTTCATCAAAATTACACAGAAGTAGAATAAACATAACCTGAAAGCTAGGATATGTTTTCAAGAGAATTCCAGCAGTATCCAGGTGTGTTTCAGTGTGGTTTTCTATCAGGCCACTAGAATCCATTTAAATACTTAGTATTCTATGACTTCTTCATAATTTTTAAGAGACACTTTTAGCAAAATGTGTATTTCATTCCTCAAGACTTCTGTTCCCCCTTGATTTTAAAAATATGTCTATGTTCTTGAGTAAACACTAGTGTGACATCTTTTCTAAAAGCTTGATTGCTTTGTTTCTGTTTATAGTGGCTAAATCACTACCTTACGTGTAGGAACTCTGATTGCTAATTAGGAATTTTTATAACTATTTGTCTGCCCAACATTACTGTTTGTGATTTAAGAACTGTACTTGAATAGTCAGATTCCAGAATAAAACTTTTGTAAACAATTTGCCTTTCTAGACTTGCAGTTGCATTCCAAGTGAAGCAGAGAATCTCTTGTCCCATTGGATACATCTGAGAGGCTTGAGCTTACACTTTTTTCCTAGAAGTCGCCTCTCAGTCTGGCCATGAAAGGACCATGTGTGTAGAGACATGGTAGAACTTCATGATGCTACATTAAAGCAAAAAATAAATGCTTTGCAAGTGGGCAAAGTACAAAATATAGGTACTGCCAAAGTGACAGGAGGATGCAATATTTCAAGATCAATTTTTGTCCTTTTTTACCCAGAATTATTTGAATTTCTGAAGAATGTATTTGCCCATTAATTTTACTGTAACAATTTATTTCCTTCTTACTTCATAAAATAGGCTGCATGTTAACCTGTGTTTGTGAAGAAGAAAATGAAGGTTTGTGGATAATTATTGCTAATCAGCTAGTAAGCAGCAACACCTCGAGTCAAAGCAACTTCTCCTCTGTAGAAGGGGATAATTACTGTTTGGATGAAAGAATTTTGTATATAGAAAGTTTGGGTGTTTCTGAAAGTTTTGGATATGTCCCAGCAAGATGCTCTATGGTTGTGCAGATTGTTCTTTACATTCACAGTTGCAGCTTTTCCAGAAAGCTGATTGTGTACACCTGCTCTTTGTTTCCAGTTGTGGATTATTTCATGGTAAGGATTTGTGTCATGGAAGTTGTTCTGTGAATATGATCTCACTGCCTTCCCTAGTGGAACAAATAGCCTTTGAAGAGTTGGTTGACTTAGCATCGGAGGTTTAAACATTTGGCTTAAAAACTCTCTTAATGCCAAAGTATGTCAGTATGGAAAATACACAGGAATCCTGCATGTGGTCCCATTACAGATTAAAGAAAATGGAAAACAGTTCAGAAGGAAACTAGGCTTAGAGTAATGCTTTCAGTACTTTTCTGCACATGCTGTCTGAAAGCTCCTATGTAACCTGTTCATTTTCTCACCTTTATACAGCAAGTTAGCCTGGCCTTTGAATCCTACTCAGCGTGAAATAGGTTGAGTATTTTTATTATAGATCACTGTACAGAATTGTCTCTTTTCCTCAGTTCTCCCTCTACGCTATGTGCAGTAGTCTGTGCTAGATCCGCATGTAATTGCAACCCCAGAGCTCCAGGCTAGCTCAGTGACTGAAGCATGCTTTGTTACAAAGCTGGGAGCAGCTGTAAATCATATTGTAGGTATGCAATGTTGGCCTAGAACATAGATGATTTAGGAGCTGGTTTGGGTTTGTGTTCTTGCTGCCACACCTCAACTGTGCCATACGTTTTTGTCTCCTGCACTATTGTTTTCTGAAGGAATTGTTTGGCTGGAAACCTGATGTGATCATGACTACATGTTTAGGTTTCTGAAAGTGTGTCACAAGTGAACATTTAAAAGGGCTTCAGCTACTACACCTGCATTTGAAGTGCCTGTTAAAGGCATTTAAATTTTCTTTCCTAGAGATATGCTGTGCTTTGGAGAGATTTCACTATCGTCTTTTTTCTCTATATTAGCAAAATAATAACTCAAATTTATTCACATAGGATGTGAAAATTCAGTGTTCGTTTAGACACTTCATTTTCCATACTTGGGACTCTGACAGCTCATTTTTCTTTGGTGAGGCAACCTCAGACTGATGCTATGAATTCTCTCAAGAATCAAATGTCTTTTTTTTTTCACCAGTGCTACCAGTCTTTTTCCTTTATCTGAAATCTAGTAATAAAAAAAATGTGCACACAAATTAGGGATAGGCTTATCAGTACAGGACTCCAGTAAGAAAGAAATCTTTTCCAAGATTCTCAGTGCTAATTCTAACTCCTTTAGAAAGGTGTTTGCTTAAAATAACTGTCATCTTACACTCCTTGCATTGTAAGGATCACAACCTATTACTATTACTAACTTAATAGTATCTTTTCTATACTGACTCTGTTACAAATTGCTAAACATCTGTGATTTCATGGTTTGATAACAGGATGGATGGAACTTTCTTTTTTTTAAGCTCTGCTAACCCAAGCCACAGTGAGTATATATCCCTCTTGTGGAGGCTGTCAGATGATTTCTTTCAGTACTGCAAATCACAGTTTTTTTGAAAGGTATCTGTGTATCTCCAGGACTTCCCGTCTTGGCAGGAGGCTTTCAGGTGTAGGGAGGGTATCTTGCCATGTGCAGTCTCAGCACGATGTCATGCTAAGGTAAATGGAAAACAAAGCAGAGGTGATTGGTGGGAACCAGCATGGCTTCACCAAGGGCAGATCTTGCCTGACAAATTTAGTGGCTTTCAATGATGAAGTCACAGCGACAGTGGACAAGGGAAAGGCAGCTGATGTCATCTACCTGGACCTGAGTAAGGCATTTGACTCTGTCCCACATGACATCCTGGTCACCAAACTGGAAAAACATGGACTTGATGGATGGACCACTGCTGGATAAGGAATTGGCTGGATGGTCGAACCCAGAGAGTGGTGATCAAGGGCACAATGTCCACCTGGAGACCAGTGACAAGTGGTGTCCCTCAGGGGTCAGTGCTGGGACCAGTGCTGTTTAACATCTTTGTCAGTGACATGGACAGAGGAATGGAGTGCACCCTCAGCAAGTTTGCAGATGACACCAAGCTGTGTGGCACAGTCGACTTGCTAGAGGGCAGGGATGCCATCCAGAGGGACCTGGACAGGCTGGAGAGTTGGGCCCAGGCCAACCTGATGAAATTCAATAAGGCCAAGTGTAAGGTCCTGCACCTGGGTAGGCACAATCCCAAGCACAAATACAGGCTGGGTGGTGAATGGCTGGAGAGCAGCCCTGAGGAAAAGGACCTTGGAGTCTGGGTTGATGAAAAGCTCAACATGAGCCTGCAGTGTGCACATGCAGCCCAGACAGCCAACCGAGTCCTAGGCTGCATCAAGAGAAGCGTGGCCAGCAGGGCAAGGGAGGTGATTCTGCCCCTTTACTCTGCTCTCGTCAGACCCCACCTGGAGTACTGTGTGCAGTTCTGGAACCCTCAGCACAGGAAGGACATGGAAGTGTTGGAGCGGGTCCAGAGGAGGGCCACAAAGATGATCAGAGGGCTGGAGCAGCTCTCCTATGAGGACAGGCTGAGGGAGTTGGGGCTCTTCAGCCTGGAGAAGAGAAGGCTTCGAGGGGACCTGATAGTAGCCTTCCAGTATCTGAAGGGGGCCTACAGGAAGGCTGGGGAAGGATTATTTACAAGGTCCTGCAATGACAGGACAAGGGGCAATGGGCTTAAACTGGCAGAGGGGAGATTTAGACTAGATGTTAGGAGGAAGTTCTTTACAGTGAGGGTGGTGAGGCACTGGAACAGGTTGCCCAGGGAGGTTGTGGATGCTCCCTCCCTGGATGTGTTCAAGGCCAGATTGGATGAGGCCTTGAGTGAGCTGTACTAGTGGGAGGTGTCCCTGCCTATGGCAGGGGGTTGGAATTAGATAATCCTTGAGGTCCCTTCCAACCTTACCATTCTATGATTCTATGCTGCCTATGCAGGTCTATCACATGGAGACATTTAGAGCCTGTTTCTGGTAAACTGAAGGCTTGCCAGAAGCAGAGGGCAATGGCAGCAGCAGGCACAAATACAACAGCAGAGCAAGTTGTGTTACCTGCTCATCTCTTTTTATCAATACAGCCCAAGACTTAACAGGCCTTTGGATGTAGAATAGCCAATTAGAATGGCAGTTAGCTAAGCTTGACCATATTAGGTGAAGCCATAGGCTTGCTTTACCCAAATTTGGGAAGAACATAGGCCTTGCACAAGGTCTTGTTTACCACAGAAGCAAAGCAAGTCTGGGCAGGCCACAGTCCTTAGACTCAGTATCTCCAGGTCCTTTGTCCTCTTTCCCATGGTTGCTTCTCCCCAAAACAGGAGGGAAAGCAGAAAAACATGCCTGGGCAAGCCAGGACATGTATAAGCCTATTTCAGCCTATTTAGGCCTACCGCAATGCAAGGGTGCAGTGTGTGAGATGAATTTAACCTTGAGCATGATCTGTACCTTGGGTTGAAATCCACTATATATGGAGTCCTGGTAATGATGTAAGTACACCTAAATAGTTGTGTTAGTAAGTACTTTGGCTTATAAACATACGTATGCATAAATGTATTTTCATTAAAACCCTAGTCCTACTATAAAATCTGATTAGAACTTACCTTATCTGTAGAATAAAGGAGGATGTCACAGAAGTTGTGGCAGGAAAGAGCTTGGACTTGGAACCCATCATATTTCTGCAGTTATTTCAGCATTTCCATATGTTGATGTTTGATGCAGTTGTGTTTTGTTCCATTTCAGTAATTTGCTGGCCAACTCCTTTAATTGTAACTGCCATTTGGCCTGGCTGGGAAAATGGTTGCGGAAGAAGAGAATTGTCAGTGGAAATCCACGCTGCTTGAAACCCTTTTTCTTAAAGGATATTCCAATCCAAGATGTAGATATCCAGGACTTCACCTGCGAAGGTAAGGAAATCCAGCTCATTTTGGCTTTTCTGATAATGTTGGCACCTCTGTGTGGTCCTCTCTTCCTATCAAGCAGCATTGCATGGTAAACATTTTGGTTTAGTGATGAGGAGGACGGTGAAGATCATCGTTCCCTGTCAGGGGTCTATCTTTCCTTCTTGATTTCCAGTTCCTGAATTTCCACTGTCTGTACCTAAATACACAAATTAATTTATTAGAGACAATTGCTCTGGATTTTGTAATCTTAGTGCAACCCTGTCGCTTTCTTCTAATTCCTTATTCATAGACTTAGTTATGATTCTGAAGCCAGTGGCAACGTTGCTCGCTTGGAAAGTCTTCTGGGTTTAGATACTGTTCAGTTTCACCATGAGGGAAATAAAAAAAATGCAGATATTATTTGAAATGACTCAGTGATGCTTTGCTGGGTCCATATAAGTTTTTAAAAAGATATCCTGACATTTTTTTCATTCTCCAGGTAGTTCTTTGTCTTCTGATCAAACAGGAAAATAGCTAGGAAAAAAACTACTAACTTGACTTGTAGGCTGCAGCTGCCTGTTGAGAGCAGATATGCTGGAGCTGCAGTTAGTCATACCCCTAAAGAGACCAGAGAAGTGATAGAAGTTTCCTACTTAGAGTAGGAATTAATTCCTATCCTAGTCAAGCAATCTGGCAGCAGGCCCAGGTGCTTGGGCTCAGAGCTCAAGGGACCCACATTTAGTCATTAAATAATCATTTGCTTTTAGTTTGGGAGGGGAGGAAAAAAGTCCTGGTCCACAAAATGCAGTTCCATGTTTGGGAGCTTTCTGTATCATGCTGTCACACAGACAGCTTGGGTGAATGGTTGCAGGGTGCTAAACACATAACATAGAGGAAAACCAAATGTACTGAGGAAACATGCTCATTGTGCAGGTTTACAAAAGCCTTGGAGTTTTGTTTCCAGTCATTAAACCTATTAAGCTCAGCTGGGGAGAAAAAAAAAATCTTCCCTGTTCTGCAGGCTGGTGATGCTTTTCCAGCCCTCTGAATACAAATGACTCCCTCCCTGCCCATACATTTGTGGGTAATTCTGTTATCTTGTATCAGGACTTCCAGTCTTGTTCTTTAATCTCAAAACTCATGGGTACACCCAACAGCGAGAAGACAGAAACAAATCTGTCTCAATTAGTCCTTGCATCAGTTTTAAAGGGAAAAAAACAAGGCAGCATATAATGACAGCTGGCTGTGTGCTCAGGGAGGGCAGCACTGTGCCTCCGTGCTGGTCAGCTCAGGCTGCCTGCACTCACAAACAGTTGCGTGGTTCCTCTCACTGTCATTTAGAGAATGTGCCACTAAGTGTTTCCTTTTATATACATAGGGATGCTGTAGCATGCCTATGCCTTATGTTTTGCAAAGCCTGTTGCTTTTGGGGAAAATCCATGCTTTAATGTTCTGAACTTCAAAGAGTTGGTTTCTTCTGCAGAAACCCTATTGTTCTGCAATTACAAGATTTAATCTGCTGTTTATGAACCTTTGAAAGCATTTTTGGAGAAAGCAGATATTTTTATGTGTGCACAGATGGATCATCAGCAGTTGGAAGTATGCTGCTCAGTTTGTTGTTTGCCTGGTTATCCTTGTCAAAAAACAATGAAGTTTTGCAGTTCAGATGATAAATGAAGTGCAACGATGACTTTAAAAGTTAAAAATCAACATCTAAGTGCTGAATTTGAAAACTAAAAAAGTCTTCTGAAAGCAGAGTAGACAGCAAAAATCACATCTAGATGAGTTTAAGGGCAATGTTCCAGTCAAGTTCTTCATTTCAGCCAGTACATTGGGGATGGGAGAAGGATTTGGGATTCACATAACTGATATCAGTGTCATTCACAAAATCATAGCGAAGCAGCTAACTCCTTAAAAAAATCGTTATTTTTAAATTCTACTGTTTGTTTTTTGAACTGTTGTTCATGTTGCATAAAGAGCCTGTATGAAGCATTGGATCTATTCTAATATTGTGATGGTTACCATGGATTCAGGGATATCCCTCCTTGGTCCTTTTAAGCAGTCATCTTCAGAACGCATGACTTTGGGCTGTAAAGCTGACTTCCTAATACTTGATTTCTCTCCCTCTGCAGGTAATGATGAAAGCAGCTGCTTGCTTTCACCTCCTTGTCCTTCCCAGTGTACCTGTGTGGATTCAGTGGTACGTTGCAGCAACAAAGGGCTGCGGATGTTGCCCAAAGGAATTCCCAAAGACGTGACTGAGCTGTAAGTTACCTTTTACACAGCTCCCTTCATGAGAAGTTCATGAAATTACATCATAGAGAGGCTTTGTAGGTCCTTGGGGGGACTGCCTTTGACTTTAGCACTCATGTTTTGTGCTTTGGTGCTTTCCATATGTTTTGACTGTTCTTTTTATACCTGTTTGTCCCTTGACTAAATGCATTGCTCTGTAGTGGCAACAGAAGCTTATCTGTCTTTCTACCCATTAATTCCGTGTGTAAAGAACACATGCGTATATGAGTATCAAATAATCCTGCAGTGCTTCTGAGAAGCCTGAGCTTACAACAGGCAGTTTGAAAGGATGATGAAAATATGTTCCTGACTTACACATCTGAGAGCTAATTATCCTCTGAGGAGATTAAAAAAAAAAGAAAACAAAAAAAAAGACAGTGGTGAAATAAACAATGAATTCTATTCTCCAAACCTCATGAAATGGCTAAAATAACAGATAATTAGATGAACTTGTAAAATAAATTCTTCCTAGTTGAAAACCATTTTCTTAGTCATCTTTTCATCTTATCCCTCACTATGACTTAATATTGGATTTTGGTTCTTCCCGTGGAAAGAAAATGCACTGGTGGAACTGCCTGGCTTAAATAGTTGGGAAAAGGAAAAGTGAGCTTTTCTCCTTTAGGTCCTTAGTCAGATATATCCCAGGTGAGTCATTACTGCAAATTGTTACTAACTCATCAGTGTTTCTATGTGAAAGTAATTGATTGAGTTTGTTGGTATGCTCAGTAAATTTTTTAATGAATTAACATCTGATTCTGCTCATTTTTGAGAACCTAGTACTATTTTTACTATTTGGGAAGAAGTCAGCTGATGAATGAGATATGTAGTTTCTTACACCCTTCACAGTGGAAGAATGGGGCTTGCACCATTTTTACCAGGGCTGTAGTCAAATACAAGATTTTGTTGCTGAATGAGCTGAAAGTACATAGTATGTACTGAAAGTACATAGAATCATGGAATGGAGTAGGTTGGAAGAGACCTGAGAGATCATCTACTCCAACCTCACTGCCATGGGCAGGGACTCTCTCAGCTAGACTCAGCTGCACAAGGCCTCATTCGACCTGTCTTTGAACAGCTCCAGGGAGGAGGCATCCACAACCTCCCTGGGCAACCTGTTCAAGAGTCTTACCACTCTTGTACTGAAGAACGCAGTAGTAAAACCTCTGCTCTGTTCTTGTTCAGGTTTCATTGCATACAAATATGAGTTGCCCAAATATGGTCTCATGGATGTTACTTTGATTTCCACTGCCACACTGAAGAATTTTTATGCTTAAATTTTGCATATTGAGCTTTACTGATACTATTTGATATGCTGACGATGTAACGTTTGCAGAAAAGAGATAAATTAATCTCACGTTCCTGAAAAGTGCTATATTTTCTTAAGCTGTTTCTTGGCAAATGAGGCAATAGCCTGGAACTGAGCAGTTTGATTTCATAGGAGTTTACGTGACTGTCTTCTTCAGTAAGAGCCTTTTTGCCGTGCAAACCTCTACTTTGGCTTTCTGCTTTCAATCCAGAAATGTGTCAGCAGAACATAGTCAGCCATGGACTGTCTCTGAATATTTCATATACTGCAAATATAACCTTGAATCTGCCCCAGCTGCCTCAAAATTCAATGCTGATCTCACTCTCCTCTCAAACAACAGCAACTGAACTCCTTATTTTGTATCTGTTCCAATAGATGGGCTGCAGGTACTGAAATGAAAAATTGTGTGTGTTTGTGGAAACTGTGACAAGAAGGAAATTAAAACAAACAAACAAAAATCTATCTTATTTGTCTTACTTCAGCTTCTAGATTGAGATAAAGATGTTGCCCCATGATCTAGAAGGGACCATATCATGTAAGTCCCAAATTGCTAGTGTGGTTTTAAGTGGTTTTGTTGCTTTGTGTTTGAGAATTGTGATTGATGCTGTGGCAAACAGCATCTCCTGTGGAACCCAACCTCTTGCCTTGTTTTGAGAACAGCTAAAACTTGGCAGAGAGAACTTAATAGCTTTCTGGGCACAGAGTGAAAGAGATCTATCTTCAATCTATTTACAGTTCTCACACCGAAACACCTTCATTTCCCTAAGACAGTCCTGGATCCCATGAACGGTGTCCTAAGGCAGGAGTATCTTCTAAGAACTGTTCTCTTTCTGTGATAGTAATGGATCTCTGTTTAGCACTTGAAACAAAGAAGCGTGAAAGTTAACTGCCGCAGAAGATATCGGTGCTTTTGCATGGCTAGGGAGAGCCCCAGCACTCTTCAGGGCAGAGATCCATTCACCTTTCTCACTGGTATAGTGGTCACAGGTGCTCAGAGGTTAAAATCTCTTATGTGACCACAACCCACGCTGGCTTTTGCCCCTTCCATACTCTCATGTCAGTGACCTCTAGGCAGTGTCTCCGTGCTCCACCAGGCACTTGCACAAACCCACAATCACTAAGCACAGAAGTTATGCCAAGGAGCACAAAGATGTAAAAAACCTCATGGCCTGGTAGCCCAGAGCTCACTCTCTGAGGGAGGCCTGAATGGTGATATGGTGCAGGGGAGCATTTTAATAGGATTTTTATGAATGTATCATTTATACACTTCCATTTATAAACTCCCACTCCTGATGGATTCATTTACAGTGCATGTTTGCTGCAGTGCTTTTATTAACTGCTGTGTGGCTTTATACAATGTGGTTTAAGAAGAACTGCCGTGTATCCATCTAAACCAGTCTGTAATGGCTGAATATAGTCTTCTCAGAAGTTCTTTTAATTCTTTTAGAGGTCTTCAAATAGTCGTAAACTGGGAATTCTTTTATTGTAACAGATATTAAGCAACAATGTGCAAACATGATCATAGGTCTTACACAGGCACATAGAGGAAATGTTCATGTTTTCCGAGGTCACATTTCACTGTACCTAAGATCAGTAAAAAAGATTGCTGGCAACATTTTGTTTCATGGTGGACTGGAGATACAGACTTTCTCCTTCCAACTTTCTTCTGGAGTTCCTGTTTTGGATGTGCATATAGACAAAACGTGTGAAAACCATTTTGTCCTTCACATATAGAGACAGGAGACATCTCTGTCGTTGCTTTGTACCGCCCTTGGGAAAAGGGATTATCTTGACAGGGAAGGCTTTGATCTACAATAGAGTTGAAAAGATCACTAAATCTCCTGGCTTTTGAGAGGGATGACGATGCAAGAAATTTGCTTCTCAACTATTTCTTCAGAAAACCTCGTCATCATGGGCAAGACTTCTTTCAGCTTCTTGGGAATAGGGATATATTATGTTGTTTCTTACAAATTCCTCTGCTGTATATTTATATACTGACTACATTTTTCCCCACCATTTGCTTAATCTGAAAAGAAGCTTTGGGTTTTTTGAACATACTCAATTTCCGAGTCCAGATGTTCAGAAGTAAAATGTTCACGCAATGAGCTAGTTTGGGACTTAGCCTCACTGCTAATGTTGCTGCTGCTTAATGTTTTGGGCTTTTTTTTTTTTCCCCTCCAAATTCTGTTTGAACTAAGTTTCCCATGCTTTTTTCCCTTTTACATATTACCTCAATGTGTGAACACTTCTTTTTTCTTCTTTTTTTTTTTTCTTTCACAAAAGTATAGTCTATTTCTAATAAAGTCTTATCTGACAGCATCCAGCTGCTTTTATGGATCTACAGCAAATAATATTTTGCACTGGGGAAAATCATTGGCAGCAGTTCTGTGGATGACGTGTGCACAAGCTGTAACATAATGAGCACAGTGTATTCTGGAATAAATAGGAAATCCTCATGTCATCTCTAGACTCCAAATGTTCTCGTGACACAGCTATATCATTATAGAATCATAGAATGGCTTATGTTGGAAGAGCTATCAGAGATCATTTACTCCAACTTCCCTGCCATGGGCAGGGATGCTCTCAACTAGATTTGGGCTCATCCAGCCTGGCTTTGAACACACCCAGGGAGAAGGCATCCACAGCCTCCCTGGGCAACCTGTTCCAGAGTCTCACCATCCTCATACTGAAGAAATTCTTCCTAAGATCCATTCTAAAACTATTTTTCCTTAGCTTCAAACAGTTCCCCCTTGCCTTTTTGCTACACACCCTTACAAATAGTCCCTCTCCAGCCTTCCTGTAGGATCACTTCAGATATTGGAAGGCAGCTCTAAGGTCCCCCCAGGTTCCTCACTTGCCTAGGCTGAACAACTCCAACTCCCTCAGCCTATCCTCATGCTAGAGGTGGTACAGCCTTTGGATCATCTTTGTGGTCTTCCTCTGGACTCACTTCAGCAACTCTGTGTCCTTATGACAGGGACATCAGAATTGGACCGGTGTTTGTACATGATAGCACTGATGGGATTGTTAGGAAACCCTGCATCTGTACGTCATTGTTAGTGATTATTTTTCTTTCCAATTATATTAATACATGTTAGTATTTGCATTACCTTTGCCATTTCTCTTTTGTCATCACAAACCTCTCCTTGGCCAGTGTTTTATATTCTTTAGCCTGCAAGCTCATTCAAGTTTTCACAAGTGGCAGACCTGTTTCCTAGCAAAGGAATCCCACTAAGCTGTCTTTTAGCCCTTTGTTCCACACCTCTAGTTTTCTTCCTGTTGCCGCCTCAGCCTTAGCATGGCACCTTTATTCAACTGAATCTCCAGTTACCATGTTGATTTTGACAATTGCTTCCCATACATCTGTTGCCACATTTACTCGGAGGTGTTTATCGTCAATCTAAACCTTCCTTTCCATCTCCCAAGGCACTCGTGATTTCTCTTAACTTGTGGCTACAAATAGTGGCTGTACCTGGGCCGTGCAAATTGTTGCAATAAATATATTCTAAGCAGTTGGTTATGACACATGCAGAGTATTGTAACGATTTAGTGCCGTTTCTTAGTATGTCTGTATTTGTGCTGGATCAAAGGGATAATTCTGAAGTGAGATATCTGATAAAAATCATCTGCTCAGAAATGCAAGTGCTTTTGCTTGTCAGGCAGTCTGCACTGTTTTATACACTGACCCTTAGCACAGAATTCAATGAATTTACCTTTGATAAAAAAGGAGAGAAAACAATTCAGATCAAAGTTTAGGTTTACATAGTCCTGTATCATAAAAGTTTTTACAGCCTGCTTAATTCACTACGAAGGAAACTTCTTCCATTGAGAGAATGGATAGTTCTGTAGAGGAATAGTGTAGTTCCAGATGAAATAGAGAACTTGAATTTGCACATCACAGTAGTTAGTTTAGAAAAAGCAGTATCAAGACTGTCAATATATTCAGTGACTCATGAAGTTTGAGTACATATCAGAAAGCTGACTTCAGCACTAAACTAAAAGCAAGTTTAGCTTTGGGACCTTCCCTTTTCTCTCAAACACAGCCGTGTTTCCCTGTCAGACCTGTAGGCTGTGGTCTGGGCATACAAATGCAGCAACATCCAGAGTCCGAATCTACCAAAACTTAGGAAGGTCCAAGATCCAGATTTGTACCTAGATCCATACTTGAATTTTGTTTCTCCTCAAGAACCTGTAATTGAATCTCCTAAATTTCATGCCTTACAGTGCTTTCATCTTTCACAACCCAATTCTCTTCTAGACCGCCATCTTTAGGAAATTAAACTTGCCTCAGTGTTTTAGGATGTTTGGTATCTGCATTAAAAGATTCAAACTAAATTTTAGAGTTGTCTAGTGTTGTCCTTTTTTGTAATGTAACATTCTACATTAAATACTTATGGAAATTAAAGACTTTTTGTCAATTACTACCTGAGAATTGATTTCTCTCTCCAGCTTCTCCTCCGAGTGCAGATTGCTGTGGCGAGCTTGACTTTAAGACTGAATAGACATTTCAGCACAAAAAGGGTTCCAAGTGATTCAAATCGTTACATGATGCTTTGGCACCTTGTGCTGCTTGTATCACCTCCAATCCATGTGGTTTCAGTATAAAAATAGACATGTTGGAAGAAGAACAGCTGTCATCTTTTATGCATAGTTTTAATTTTTTTATGTGTGATGTTAGCGTGTGTGAAAGGTGCTGGATGGGCCCTGGGGCTGCTGGCCTGTGAGAGCCAGTGCAGGGGATGCAGGCATGGAGCGAGGCACGGCTGTGCCCCACAGTGCTGCCCATCCTGGCCCAACAAATACCTACTTGTCAGCAGCACTTGGTCGTGCTTTATAAGAAGCCTTTCCTGATAGGCAGTTGGTGAAGTTTTAGGAGAGCATGAACATGTGGTTTTGGTGGTTTGGTTTTTAGGTGTTTTTCCTAGTTTTGGCACTGGTAGCTTCTCGTTGGTTACAGGATATTACTGAGGCTTCAGCATCCCCAGTAGCAGCATTCCTGGGGTAAGAACAATTTCCAGTCTGATAGGAGTTTAAACTGTCAGAGGGGAGGTTTAGACTGGATGTTTAGAATGAAGTTCTTTCCGGTGAGGGTGGTGAGACACTGGAACAGGTTGCCCAGGAAGGTTGTGGCTGCTCCCTCCCTGGAGGTGTTCAAGGCCAGGTTGGACCAGGCCTTGAG
This sequence comes from Eubucco bourcierii, assembly GCA_013396675.1. Lineage (NCBI taxonomy): Eukaryota > Metazoa > Chordata > Aves > Piciformes > Ramphastidae > Eubucco > Eubucco bourcierii. Next base: position 1,467,535 of record VWZE01009149.1, on the reverse strand, counting down.
TGACCTGTACTAGTGGGAGGTGTCTCTGCCTATGGCAGGGGCTTGGAACTAGATGATCCTTGAGGTCCCTTCCAACCTTACCATTCTATGATTCACACTACAGAATTAGGAAGCAAAATTTCTGGATACTAGTCTGTGTGTCTGTATTAAGGCAGCTAACACCCACTCTTGACTCTGATTGTACATTAATAACTTGACTTTGAGCATTAAAATTAGACATACTTTTTTTCATTCATGCAACAATTTATTTTCATACCAGATGCCACATACAGCATCTTCCTTTGGCTAAGGATTGAATAGAATGAAAACTACAATCTTTATTCCACATCATTCAATTATGACTTGTTTTGTTTTGTTTGGACAGGGTGTCTATGACTTCATCCAACTTTTTTTTTTTTAATTTGTATTTCTGTACATAGAAATACACATAGTTTTGTAACTGTGCTATGTCCCTTCATCCTCAGAAGTGTTTCTTACTCACTATGTCCAACTTCCAGCCCTCCTGCAGCCCCCATGCATCATCTTCAGCCCAGCAAGGTGCAGAGCTGCTGTCCCTACATCCTCTCTCTCTGTTCTGATAGAGGCCTTGCCCATGGTGGGCAGCAGCTCATCTTCAGCAATTGAGTTCTTCAAACCTTGCATCTCAGAGCCTCCTGATTCTTGGCATGCTCTGGATATTTTGAGTTAATTGCGCTTAAGTATGCATTCAAAATGAATGCTTTTTGGTTAGAAAACACTACCGTTCTTTGTATGATGTGGTGAAATGTTTAACAATGGGGAGCTGTTCTTCTGCATGCATGAAAAGCATATTAGCAGTAATTTTTCAGTATAAAATTGTGTTCAGAAATTATACCACTAGTACAAGTACTGCAGCTTTGTGCTAACACGTTCATATAACCATCAAATTGCTTGCCATACCTATCCAAAACTACTCAAGGCTGATCTTCTGCAGACGTTAAACTCCAGGGGTCTGCACATCTATGTTAGTCTGAGAAATGAAGCACTGGATTTAAATGTGCACCTTCAACTTTTGATTGAACCAGGAAGCAAAACAGAGGGTAAAAACCTTGACTTACCATCAGCAGTTTGCTTACATTGCAGATTGTTTCCTATTGGGATCAACAAGAGAACATCCTGAAAATATATTTCTGAAGGTTTTGATGCTTTGCAAGAGTCCAGTGTCCTTTCCTGAAGGAAATCATATAGCTTCCAAATACATATACATGATCTGCTTTTCATTTCCTTTGGAAATCCTTTAGATTTTACATTTGGAATAAAGAGTGGAACTCAACCTACCCTCACGCATGGGTTCAAGATTAGCAACTTTCTGGGATGAAAGAGAAGGTGCCGGCACCCAGTGGCTTGCTGTGTCCCCCGATGTCTACCCTGTATAAGCAGTCACATATGTGGTTAGTTTCTGGGGTCATTTATGTAATAATTTATGGTGTGAATTCACCAAGGAACTCCGTTTTCAAAATGATTTACAACAAATCTAATCAAAGTGAAGCAAGTGACTTTCCACTTGCTGAATATGAATATCCATGGGAGGTGTAAACGTGGCCTAACTAACCCGTAGTCTGGTTTGTGATCGTTGTGTCAGCAGAGCGGCTGGCACTGCTTTGTGAGAGTTGCTGACTGTGCAACACTCTTGCTTGTGACCCTTGTGAATGGAGAAATAAATGTGTTCAAGAGGGGCTTTTTCATTAACACAGGATTTACTTCTGCTTAAAAATTCAAAAGCCAGTACTCCTGCATGTCCTGCCTGCAGGAGCTAGGTCAGCACCACTGCACACTCCAAACTGTGCCTTGATGGGATCCTTGTGAGCAGGCAGAATGGATAACCATCAGACTGGGGTAGTTAGTTGGAGCAGTTCAGTTGAAAAGAGAGCTGAAGCTGCCAAAAATAGTGGGAGGGCATTTTATTACCATAGAATGGCTTGGGTTGGGAGGGACCTTAGAGATCATTTTATTCCAACCAAGGGCAGGGATGCCTCTCCACTAGACTCAGCTTTTCAAGGCCTGATCTAACCTGACCTTGAGCACCCCCAGGGAGAAGACATCCATGACCTCCCTAGGCAGCCTGTTTCAGAGTTCCACCAGCCTTGTACTGAAGAACTACTTCCTAAGATCCAGTCTAAACCTACTCTCCCTCAACTTAAAACCTTTCCCCTTTGATTTATGCTGAGATACAAGGGGAAATAAAAATGCAACAACTACAAATGTATTATATAAGAGATTCTGTTAGTGTTTATAGATTTTATTTTTAAATTATGTAAAAAGAAAGTTTGTGTGTTTTTTTTTTTTTCCTCTGTCTTGTTATATTTATTGTGGAGTGAGAACGTATAGCACAGTAATAATCCATTATTGTTATGACTTGCTATAGTAAATGCAAAATAAGGAGGTCTGTTGCCGAGGAAAAGGAAATAGTATGTGTGGGATAAAAAATTCTTCACATGGTTATCAGATATTTTCAGCAGCAGAGGCAACACACAAAGTGTTCTGGTGTCTGTGGGCTGCATTTCCTGGCTACACTTGATTGTCTTTCAGAACATACCACATCAATTGCAGTGTCTTGTGTCTACCTTAGGAAAAATCCCCCAAAGTACCTTGTAAGTAAAGTACACAGTGCATTCTGAGCAGGTTGGATTTGTATCCCAGCCGTATATGGCTTCTAGGAGATATCTGTAGGACCACCTTGACAACATCATGGCACCATAGTGCTCTGTTTTCACTGGAGCCTTATTGCTTCGGTATCTTCCAGCAATGCAGTTTCACCCCCATGTCAAGGTTAAGGAAAAGAACTCCAGCTTTGTTGTTTTAGTAATAAACAGGAAAAACTTCACATCCCATGGCTATCACAGGTCAGCTGTGGTGGTTTTAGTACCCATGCTCTCTCTGGGCAAGCTTTTGGAAAGTATTGTATTTGATATGGGGTTTTCCCGTGATTGTGTAGTGGTCACATTTCTTCTATGCAGAAAAAAATGCTAATTTGGGCACTACACACCTGTACAAGAATGCAGGATTAGCCCAAAAGGCCATGCTGTGCACTTGTCTGCATAGAGACATCCAGTGGAGTCCCAAACAACTTCTACTGTGGAGCCACAAGCTGCTTTATTTCATGCACATGGAGCTTGCAGGAGGAGCCTGTATTCAGAGAGAAATTGGACTTTGTTCTTCTATCTGTAGGAAGTTTTCCTCCTATATGAGTGCACTTTAAAAAGGCAAGGTAAGGAGGGTGCATATGCCATACTAGGCACTGTTGTACTGGATGTCCCGTCAGACCCATGGGCGTTTGTTTTGACACTGGAAAGGGAAAATGTTTGCATCAGAGACCTGGCAGCACAGTTCCTCTTCCAGTTCTGGCTGTACAAAGAACTTTGGTGCACAAAACAAAATCTTCCCTAACAGGATCAGGCAGCTCTCAGTGTTCTTGCAGAAACTTGGTAAAGGTAGCTTTCAGTTCAGAGCACAGGCCATACCATTTTGATTCCCTGCTGTCAAAGAAGAACCACATGGTCATTTCTGTTTGCTGTATGCCACAGATTTTTTTTTGTTCCCTTCCAAGGCTTAAAAAACCCAATAGATCAATGAGCTGTGTCATGCTTTGCATGTAGGCTAATTCACTCATAAAGGAAAAACTGTTACAGTTTCAAAGTAACAAATCAAAGATAATTTTCTTACTGACTGTCTTTTTCTTTTCCTCATTCATAATGCAGATTGAGTGACAGAAGTTCTTGTTAACGTGTTTGTCTAATTGTCAAAACTGACTTTTTTTCAGGTACCTGGAAGGAAACCATCTGACTGCTGTGCCAAAGGGGCTTTCCACTTTCCGACACCTGACACTGATGTAAGAAACATGTAGTTTCTGTGTCAAGAATATTACATGACACTTTCTGCACTATGTTGTATTGTAGGTGGAACACAAGTAATTAGCATTGGGGGGGAAAAAACCCACAAATGCCAAAAGTCTTCTGTAATTTGGATTTGGAAAGAATTTCGTAATGGCCAGTAAAAATTCATAAGGAGTGGAGAAGGAGTGAGGTGACTGAGAGCACCAGAGACTCTTCCTCTGCAGGAGCTTCCAGCCTCTATGAGAGAACTAAACTCTCAGGCAGCCTGCTACAGTTTCACCAGGAAAGCTGTAAAGGTCATTAGCAGAGGAGACAGCTTTAATTTGGTCTAGGTGAGGCAGTATTTATAATGCTTAGGCAATGAAAATTTGCATAGCTGTTTCTCTATGAACAGTTGTACAGACAGACACACAGATAAACTTTGTTCAGTAAATTGCACCCTGAAATGCATAGGAGTGAAATTTATTTGCTTTAAATATATTTATCATCATTTTTACATGTTGTTTAAATCAGCTGTGTAGACATTCAAGTGAAATGAACAAAGCAACCTCAGACAAAAGGGGAAACTGGAATCCTCTATTTTAAAAGAGTGGTTTATTTGGAAACATCTCTAATTTTGGTTTTCAAAGGAGAGCAACAAAGCAGAGAGCAACAAAGGAGAGAAACAAAATGTTCTGTTTGAACCTGAAAGACCTTTTTTTAAATGAAAAATTAAGTTTTGTTTTAGTAACTGTCAGCGAGAAATGCATATGGAAGTGATATGGCTCTAGCACATTTTAAAGCAAGTCGGTACAGTAAATATCCACCTGTGCTTTTATCATTTATTAGTTTATCCTTCTTCCAGTATTTTGCTTTTATTCAACCTTTTGGTGGGATTTTCAATGTTATATTCTGGAAATATGCCTTAATATTTCTGAGGCTTTTGTAAGGGAGTTTAATGTACATAAATTAATAATGTGAGTTTTTGATTGCTTCAAAAGTTTTGCTGTGCAGATATTACACAGTCTTTTTGAAATGACTTATTTCTCAATTCATAAATATAAATTATATTTTCTCTGTGTGTTTCTTCAGTGATTTGAGCAACAACAGCATTAGTGTATTGGCAAATTACACCTTCAGCAACATGACTCAATTATCGACACTGTAAGTAGACCAAAGTTTTGATAACAGTTTTATTTGGTTTTGCAACACCATCTCAAGTGTTGAATATTTAGTGTGTGTCTTGTTTGTTAAGCTTTCCATGCTCCTTTGTGATTGAATTGGTAGTGGAATAACCTAAGAAAATGCAATATTGTAACTCTGTCTTCTCATTCTCCCAGCATCTTAAGTTACAACAGACTTCGGTGCATCCCAGTCCATGCATTCAATGGGCTCAGGTCTCTTCGAGTGCTGTAAGTACCACTTCTTTGATGCAGCTGAGTTGCAGCTTATTAGAATGCTGTAGATGGCAAGGAGCTTTTTAATGAGCAGATGGCTTTCACTTGATCCAGTAGTCATAAATATTTTCACACAATTAGCTTCAATGTACTTGTACTTAGATGCAATATGTCCGGTAATGACTAGAGCAGGTGAGTGCTAAACTTTGAAAAGAAGCAATTACATATTTGCAGGATGAATGAATTTTCTATGATAGTTCAGGGACAAGAGCTACCATGAAAACAGGCCTCTAGAAGACTGAATAGAGTCTACTTCTCTTCTACTTGAACATTTGGGTGCCCCACAATAAAGGACTTTTTTTTTCTCTGCAAAAAAATTGATCGTATTTTAGAGTTTTATGTTTCCATTGGATGCTTCAGCAAGAGTGTCTTTGCTGAAAACCTGTGCACTTCTAGAGTATTTTACATTAATTTAGATTACTACAGGCAAGTTTTTCCATAAAGAATGCAATCTGAATAGAAACTGGAAGTCTACTCTCTGAAACAATGAGTAAGTCAAGCCACGGGCTGAGTGCCAGTAACACTGAGATGCCTGTCTTAAATCTCTTATTAGTGAAATTTCACTTTGTATTGACTGATGGCATACTCAGAGATGTCCTTCTGTGGTTTCTTTCTTTGGAGATCCTTCTTGCACCTTTTCTTTCCAGTGTAGCTAATTTCCTAAGCTTTTTGGATTGAAAATTTTGCTTACAGTCTCTTGTAAAAGTTGTCATGATTATTATGTCTTGGAGTGTGGGCTGCGAGCCTGTTCCTTGCAGCAGGCAGGTCCTCCCCTAACTTTTCTTAGATTTCTTCTAGACTGACTTCTGCTTCAGTCTCTCATTTACTGTCTCTTACTCCTCACCTGCCCCATCAGAAACAAACTCTGAGGTGAGTTTGCTCAGTTGTTTATGTGGACATATATCAGAATAAATTGGGGAACCCACCTTTCTACCCATGGCCCAGCAACATGAGTGAGTTATCAGTACTTGCACAGTAAACTGAAATCAAACATATCGAATAGCTTATCTGTGACAAAATGATTCAATGTTCTGAAAGAGAGCTTTGAACTCTAAAAGGTCAGGATGGAGGAGTAGAAGAGTATGTCTGAGTGCTTTGAAACTTCACAGGAGTATTTTTTTATTTAAAAAAAAAAAAAAAAAAAGTTAGATGTCATTCACATGCAGAAGTTCCTGTGAATGTAAAGAGCGGTGGCTGCTGTGCAAAGACTCCCTAAGCATGGAGTTAAGGTGTCAGCTTTGGTAGTGCTGCAGCTGTGTAAGCAATAAGGCAGTGCTGAGCTCTTTCACTATGGTTTGAGGGGTAAGACAGGTATCTAGATTTTTCACCTCCTAGTATACAAGACAGCTTTAGATTCCTGGTTTTCACTAGTAAAAACAAGAAAGATACGTGATTTGGATTTGTTCGTTTAAGTTTGGCTCTTGATTTCTAGCATGCTAGGATGGTCATATTCATGCTATTACATGAACCCTAAAGTTCAGCCACAGGTGAATATATTCTGTTTTGTGGCCAAATAAATTATTCCATGTGAAGCTGTCTTCTGACCTGCTTCTGATACCCAAGCTAGCTTGAGTAAAGTTAGTTTGTGACGCTGTACCCTGCATTACCATGTAACTATACTATGCCTCATTCTTTCCGAAAGCTACAACTGGTCTCTTCACTTCTGTTCTTGCAGGCTATGTATGAACAGAAACAAAGGGCAACACTTTAATAACAACTAGTATCTTCTAGCTTTCAAAAATGATCTGTTAATCAAACTGAAAAAAAAGTCTTCATTTCAGAGATGTGTGAAATGAAGCCTAAATGGGAACGTCTGCCTCTGCTCCATGCATTGGGAAACCTCCAAATTGAATTGATTTATTATGGCCCACAAAACTCTAGTATCAGCTACAACTTTTGCTACATGTCATCTGTGTTGTTATTAAAAATCAATTCTCCAGAGAGAAAATGGCTTCCGAGTGACAGTGTGCAATCCGTTATTGTCAGCTATTTATTATCCGTATTCCCAAAGGAATTTAAAAGAGAAAACATGACCAAAACAATTTCCACATTTGGTTGGTTGTGTTGTTGCTTTTTATAAAAAGACTATAAAAACCTTTGGCTGTGTGTGCCTTTGAAGAGAGTAGATCCTTCTCATACAGGCTTCTCTACCATCCAAATTCTTTGTTTTCTTTTTGCCTCTCTGTAGCAAATAAACTAAGTATGTATGTGAAAACCGGAATACTCACAGATGTATGATGAAGTTGATCTTTAACAGTTGATCTTACACTTTGCAGCACAAACCCAACTGAGAAAACTGTGAAGTCAACATGTTTATTTTTAAGCCTGAATATATATCAGTGCTTACAATCAGGTCTTTAATCCTCAGTCTTCACCTGCTTTATCCATCATGGCAACCATGTGCTGGGGGGCAGTTTCAGCAGAGAACCTTGAAATTCTTTTTTTAATAAGCAAAAGATAGTATAAGTGATTTTTGCACCAAAGCTGCTGTGGTGAAATGTGGGGTTGTGTTTTATTTTAGTTATTCACTTGTCTAAAATTAGTCTTTCTAGAAACTAAATGTAAACAGATTGAGAGAAAGTAATTATGAATATTCAAACTCTCCTGAACATTTCCCATTTTTTATGGGTTCACCTTCTTAAAATGTAACTGGATTTGTTATTATTCAGCTTCTCTTGGATAAAGTCTCCAAGATGTCTAGGATGAGAAAATGTACCCCTTCACAGAACAAGTACTACTGGTGTTACATGAAGATAAATAGAAATTCTGCTCTCTGCTCAGAGAGAATCATCTTGCACATCATTAAGCAGTTCAAAGATCAAAATATAAGCTCATTATGAGTGGCTGCTTATTTTAAAATGCTCAGTTCATTGTAAAAGGGAACATTTAGATGACAAGTTGTCAACCGGGCTTGATCTTGCCTCTCATACCAACAAAAATACTCCTTATTTAATAGCTGAGGGGTATGTCTCAGTCAGTTGGCCATTCCGTATAGAATTAGTGAAGGTGTTTTATCTGAAGTCACTGTGTGGGTGTTCATATCCTTCCTGTTCAGATTAATTGTTTGGAGATCCATCCATATATGTGCCAAGCATTATTATTAATAGTCAAAACTTAGGTATGCTTAAAAGAAAATTTTGGAATCAGGATGTTGGAGGAGGAAGTTTTGGATATACTGGCATCAAGAACTGGAAAGAGATGCTGGCAGGATAACTCCAGTGTACTTTTTGTGGTTTCATGCGCTGTGAAAGAACTTTTCAGTGCGTTAAGACAGAAAAACTGCAGCTGTAGTGAGGTAACATTGCGTGTACAGACGTTCACAGCCCTGTGGCAGGGCCCAGCCTCATGGGAGACAAACAGTAAGGCAGTCTGTAAAGGTAGAATCCCTGAGAGTTATAAGGCATTGTGTAGATCTTGGTGAAGCTTGTAGGTATTAGGGAAGAAATAATTCTAAAAAGAGATGCTTTTATTTGCATCTGAGCCTACTGTATATTTCCATGGGCCCGGACACTTGGTTCTTTGTAAATAAACTCCATTTGCACCATTTCAAGAGTCTGTACAGTCACAGAAATAAAAGCTAAGATGTGATTGCTGGTGCTGCAGATCACCAGGTAAATTAGAAAATAAATGACTGGATGGAAAGAGCTGCAACAAAACTGACACACAGGATGCTTCTGTTTTCCACCCTTCTCTGCCACATCTGGAGTACTGACAGTAATTCCTGGATCTGGGAAAGAGGACGTAAAAAAATACAGCAGTTTGCTATAACTGAACCAGCTCAGGGGAGAACTGCAGAACAAAATAAAAAAATATTATTAAAAACCATCAATGTCCTTCATCTTTGAAGTTTTCTACTGTGCTGGTTTGAGGCTAATTAGAATATTTTAATAGAGAAAATTACACTATAGGCTGTGAAAGGAAAACATCATGATGTCTACTTCACTCATACGCTTGCTGGAGAATTGTTTGGGAATACTAACCAAAACAATTGATAAGTGAGTCTCTCTCTGGCTCTTGCTGGAACAGGAGCGGCTGGTGGGATCTAGCAGCTTCTGGGCTCTGGCTCCTCTGCTGANATATTTACACTATATACACAATATTTACAGAAATATACAAGTAAAAGGTAATACAGCAACACAACTCCCCTCCCAGAAATCAGAGACCCCAGGAGGGGCTCCCAACCACCCTTCCACCTTCTCCCACCCCTGTACCTTACCCCAAGGTTTGCCTTACATGCAAGGTAAATTAGGAGGATCGACCAGGAGGGGTTAGAAGAAAAGTGGTTAGTGAGGATTAATCAGCAGAGGAGCCAGAGCCCAGAAGCTGCTAGATCCCACCAGCCGCTCCTGTTCCAGCAAGAGCCAGAGAGAGACTCACTTATCAATTGTTTTGGTTAGTGTTCCCAAACAATTCTCCAGCAAGCGTATGAGTGAAGTAGACATCATGATGTTTTCCTTTCACAGCCTATAGTGTAATTTTCTCTATTAAAATATTCTAATTAGCCTCAAACCAGCACATCTACCAACTTTTGCTTCAGAAGCAGTCAGTGAGATCTTCCTGGCACTTTATGAATTCTTTCTGTCTGTTACTATGTGAAGGAGGAAAGTAGTATTTAATAATATGCAACCTAGAAAAGTTAGAATAAGCTACAAATATTTTTCTTTTTACTGGTGTTGGTTGCTTTGGTTATGTTGGAGGTTTTGTTGTTGTTTTGGGATGAGGGGATTGTTTGTTTGTTTGTTCTTCCAGGTAATTATCTAGAGAGGCAGAGGATAGAGCAGCTAAAGAGCTGACTTTATTTATAAAATAAATTATTGTGTATCTCCTCTTGTGCATTTTCTGGATAGTTTTAATGCAGTTGTCACCTCCAGCATCCTGTGCCCTCCCACACACTCATTTGTTGCTGGCTGTTTTCCTGTCTGATGAGAGCCTTTGTACTGCAAGAAGTGCTCTTCCCTCTATTTGTCTGTCCTAACCTCTAGTGAGGGTGCCCTACTCTGCTGCAGAGCGTTCAGCTGCAAAGAAAACGACAATTAATCACAAATAATGATTTTTGCTCTTAAAGTATCTGCCACTTTGAATCCAAGGATTGTGCACTGCAAGCTGCAAGAAAAATCTTCCCATTTATGCTTGCCCATGTAACACACACAAATGTGTTTCTTAGGGAGGAGATAAAGTGGCTGTTTAAAATGCCCTGGAAGCAATGGAAAGCCTTTTTGCAAGAGTCCTGAAAATCCTGATAGAAAAATGTTTGTTTCTTTGTGCAGGGTGAATAATGCCCTAAAACAACTAATTTCCTGTCTTTTCCATGGTAGCAGAAGTGCATTTGTCAAATAGATTTAAAGAATACCGTACACAGAGGTGTTTTCTACTGTAAGAATGGGAAACTAGACTGTGAAAGCACAGCTATATTTGCCCTCATGGGACCATGTTCTCTCCTAGGATATCTCTGAAGTCAATATTTAATTTAACTTTCATGGTTCCTATTTGCCCTGTTCTGTTTTTTTCTGTGTCTCTGGCTAATGGGATTCTATAAAAGAATGCAGGTCTGTATGTGAGGGTCTGCTTGTCATCAATACACTTTTAACAGCATAAACAGTGTGTCACCCTTTTAATTTAAAACATTAGTCACCCACAATTCCAATGGTATCAGTATTTTTAAATGCCAACATCTAGAAGCAGAAGTAATAAAGCATGGAAACTCATGAGTTGTGATGCTCATAGGAACTCTGCTTCTTAAGCACCAATTCTTTCACCTGTGGGAAGCAGATAAAATACTGTGGTTTGATACCTTCCCACATCTCCTTTCTTGTAGGACACTCCACGGAAACGACATTTCCAGTGTTCCCGAAGGTTCTTTCAATGACCTGGTATCCCTCTCCCATCTGTAAGTACTTCTGTCTGGGTTCTTCTATTTGATTGGCAGTTTCAGATTTATGAAACAGTACCTGTTAATACAAAATTAAACTTTCTGGTTTTCCTACTCACTCTCATATTCTGTTCTGGATAATCCTGGTACATCTGTTCAAAGGAAATAAAAAAATACTAGGACCTGTTGTTATTAGTTAGCAAAATATTTTCCTAAGGGAAACTAAATGAGCTAATATGACAGTTTCCTCTTCTGTGGGCTTTGTGTTTAAGGTTTTCTTTCAGCATTGTCTCTGTGAAATGCAGAGTGTGTTATGGTCTGAGAGTGAGACAGGAAACTTCCCACAAAGAGCAAATATTAAGCAAATGTGAATTCTTTGCTTAATGAATGTCACATGTTTTGCATATACTGAAGTGTTGTCAGTGCATGGACATGTTACCAAATTGCTACTTCAGATATAGATCTGATTGTATGGAAATTTGGTAATTTCATAGCATTAATACTTTATTCCATAATTTTCAGGAGTTGTTAAACATTTCAGATATTTCAGAGAATGACTGTTGTATTGGTGGAGGTCCAGGATGTTTTTAAATGCACTTCAGTTGATGAAAAAAATGTAAAGACAAATAGCTGCAACCATTACAAAATAAACCTGAAGTGTAGCAGTTGGTGTAGAGACAGTGAACAGAGAATGGTTTTCCACTGAGATAATGTGTGATACTACACATAGTTAGACAATAGATGTAAAGGAAAGGCATACAAAGAGATGGGTGTGCATTACATAGACTCATAGAGTCATTCAGACTAGAAAAGACTTTTTAGATCATCAGATCCAACCTTTCACCTAGCAAGTTCATCACTGAACCACATAGGTAAGCACCACATCAAAACAATCCTGAAACACATCCAGGGATGATGACTGCACCACCGCCAATGCCAAGTATGTGGGGGCAATCACTCCCCCACTCCTGCTGGCCACGCTATTGCTGATCCAGGCCAGGATGCCATTGACTTTCTTTGCCAACTGAGCACACTGCTGGCTCATCTTCAGTCTCTTGTCTACTAGAACCCCCAGGTCCCTTTCTGCCAGACAACTTGCCAGCCACACTTCCCTAAGCCTGTAGCATTCTGTGCAGTTGTGGTCCAGGTGCAGGACCCAGCACTTGGCCTTGTTGACATGCAACCCATTGATCTCAGCCCATTGATCCAATCTGTCTTGTCTCTGTAGAGCCTCCCTATGCCCAAGCAGATCAACACCCCTATCTAACTTGGTGTCATCTGCAAATTTACTCCAACTCCTCATCAAGATCCTTGATAAAGATGTTAAATGGAAGTGAGCCTAACACTGAGTGCTGAGGAATAGCACTTGTGAGCAGCCATCGGCTGGACTGAACTCCATTCAATATAGCTTTTCTGTCTCCATTTCTGTCTTTGCATGCTTTCCAGGACACTTACCTGAACACAAGGTTCAGGTAATATTTGCATAGTTTCTGCATAGCAAATATGTCCTTGGACTGTTTATTTCTGTGTATCAGCTTTCTGGCTCAGTTCCTCTCTGGACAATAAAAATTACAGATATCTCAGGAGGGACAGAAATCATATGTGAGCAGCTCAGACAATTTCAGTTTCATCAGAGAAATAACCTTCTCTGTTTCAAGCTTACACCTTGTCAAAGAAAATGCTCTTTTTGCACAAAATGTATTTCTTTCCAGTGCAGTCAAATCATTGTGCGTGTTGTTTTGAAATGAAAGGCTGACTGAGCTGAAACCCTGTACCTCCTTTTGGAAGTGCGGTGACACCTTCCATACTGAGAGTCTGGCTTCTGAAGGTATTTTTAGAACACAGGAGATAAACATATCATGCCCCATTTGTTTGGATTTTCCTCGGGGTTTACTTTAAATGAAGTGCAGATACAATTTTCCTGGGTAAACCATTCACCTTAGGGAGTGATAAAAACCCCTTTGGCCCAGTACAATCACTGCAGTCTCTCTGTTTAGATATATGTGCTGCCAGAAATGTAAAATACACAAAGCTCAAATGAGCAGTAATAAATAGGATCCATAAAATAAATAAGACCTGTCTAGGGTGTAATTTGCACAGTTGAACAATTGAATTTTACAGTGCAGTTGTGCTCTCCAATTTCTTAAAGAGGATCTGAAACTTTTAGCAACCGCAATGGTTTTGCTCCTCGCGTGCCAGAAAACGCTGTGCTTATCCAAACGAAGTCATACATAATTGAAAATAAATTCACGGTGAGCTCTTCCTGATACGTACATCTTCAAGGAGAAAGCATGCACTGGAATAATTTTGAAACTGATACAAAGGGTTGCTACTCATAAAACTCACGATGCATGGGAGAACAAAATTGTGTGCTGCATTTACAACCTGTGTGGCTAATAGTAGGATAGATATTATGGCTGGAGAAAGCTGACTGCCACGGCATTGAACCTGGACCTTCAGCATCATTACAGGTTGTCAGGAGGAAGAAGGAAGATATCAGATTAACCTTGGGAATTGCAAAGAAATATTTGTGTGGCTTAGACAAAACTATTGATTTTGGTCAGTTGTTCTTAATAGCTTTAAATTGGAGTGTAATTGGAAGAACAAAACTGAGATCTAGATGCTTCCATCACTTTTTCCATAGCTGTTTAAAACCTCTGAGAAAACATTCACCAAAATGTGATTGTAAACATCATATTGTTATAATGTAACTGTTATAACAAACTGTGCAGAGGAAGGTTTGTATATGGTGTGAACACACTATTTCTGTTTACTGATTATTACTTGAATCAGATAATTGTCTATGTAAGCCATGATGCTACTAATTTTCTTAGGCCAGGGTAATGCTAAGTATGTTACAGCACTACTGTAATACTTAAAAAATAACCCCAAATCTATTGGGATAGAACTGACACCTTCTCAGTTAGGTCAGTTTCTGCCTTTGCTGTTCTCACCATTGGCTGACACAGAGAATGCTGTAACAGACTCAGTTTCTCAACTGAACCCTCAGCTCCCTGAGGACACCACAAAGAGCCTCTTGGTGATGGATGCTATGTGTAGCAGGTATTGCCATCAGACAAGTGGACAAACAGCTCAGATTCCTAATCCTGTTGAATCATCTCATTATTACTTAAATGTATGTTAGTTACCTATAAAAATTAGATATCTCCTCCTCTGTTTCTCCACATCATCATAGAATCATAGAATCATAGAATGGTAAGGTTGGAAGGGACCTCAAGGATCATCTAGTTCCAACCCCCTGCCATAGGCAGGGACACCTCCCACTAGTACAGCTCACTCAAGGCCTCATCCAATCTGGCCTTGAACACATCCAGGGAGGGAGCATCCACAACCTCCCTGGGCAACCTGTTCCAGTGCCTCACCACCCTCACTGTAAAGAACTTCCTCCTAACATCTAGTCTAAATCTCCCCTCTGCCAGTTTAAGCTCATTGCCCCTAATCATGGCTACAGTTATTTTAACTGACTTTTTGTTGCCTCACAACAAAAAAAAAAAAGCATCTGAACAGAAGTATCTGCACATTTTGAAAATGCTGGGGATGGTATTTCGTTACTGCACGAGATTGGGTTTACCTTGTGGAAATATTTTGCTGTAATGGGCAAAGAAATAGAGAGAGTATGTCAGAACTCATGACTCAAAGTGCAGGGATTCACTGTAATTCCTGGAAATTAAGAAAAAACCAAACAGCAATACTTCAAACAAAAGAACGTGTTACAATTTCTGTAGTTTTCCATTGTTATTGTCTGGTGTCTGTAGAGCAGCTTTATTTCCAGTGTAGTTTATAAGGATTAATTAACAGGATAGCTGGCTTTCCATTGTGCTCCCATTCCCTTCTTCTTTTTTCTTTTTTCTTTTTTTTTTTTTAATGGCAGTTGTTACAACACTAAAGTTAATTTTTCAGTTCAGCTTTCACTGCTGCGTTTTGCTTGACCTTGGACAAGTGAGCCAGTTGATCACAGTTACAGGGTTAAAAAGTCAAGCCAGTAGTTTTTTTCCATTGTAAGCAATGGATTTAGAGGAGGAATGGATGGATATTTTTTAATACTGTGCTGCAGTACACATTTAATTTTGATGAATGAGCCCTAGACAGGGTTTGAACCTATGAACTCTCATTATGAATCTGTCTAGGGCACAGTGGGTTCATTAGTCACTCCAATAGAAAAAGTATCAACAAATTTACGGAGGTTTCTATCTTAATATCCTGATGTGTTTTTATTTGAAAGAAGCTTGAGTCTAAAATACCAGCTTAAAAATATTTGATAATGTACGCAACAATAGTCAAATCTAAAGCCCTATTCGAATTATTAGTTTCTTAAGTATCTCTTCCTTACACTGATCTTTGTCTGGAAATTTTTCTTTCCCGTAGCAATTCAGGTGTTCTACAGCTAAAGCCTTGCCTTTACTTACAGAAAAATAAATTTGTGGTTCCAACATGCATTGCTTCACACTTTCAAAAAGTTGATTTTTAACAACTGTAAAAAATTCTGTGAATTATAATTGCACTATGTGACTGCTTCTCCTTCAACCTAAATCACGCAAAGGGTTAACCAGCAAATGTGTGTTCAAAGCTGTAAACAAACTTAACAGACACCAGGTTGGTTTGGAAAGGTAGTGTCCTCTGCTCTTAGATTTCATCTAGCGGGGAGGCATTGCCACGATTCATCAGATCCAAACTAAATTACACAATTACACAATTCACCATTAGGATATGCTCATGAAGGCCAAAGGCTTAAATAAAAGAAACCAGTATTATAGATCTGATCAAAGCAATGTGTCTGGTGGCATTGTTCAAGCACAACTGTTTGATGTATTGTTTGAAAAAGGGATTGGTTGTGAGGTATTTATACATCCACCCTAACTAGTGATGGGAAGAAAGAAAAAGAGTGGGAATACTGGAGGAGATAAAGCTAAAAGACTTCCTGAATGAAGTGTGGAATAGAATGCTCGGAAGACCTTTCCCACATTTGGAAGTAAAACATTTCTGTAAGACTACAGAATTAACTTATGCCTTCAACAAGTTATGGGGTCTTATCTTTGCTTGCAAGCTGAAGTAGCTGTTGTCAACTGTTCACACCACCAGGGCTCTCGGCACCAACCCTTTGCACTGTGACTGCCACCTCCGCTGGCTTTCCGAGTGGGTGAAGGCAGGGTACAAGGAGCCGGGGATAGCCCGCTGCAGCGGGCCTGATGCCATGGTGGACAGGCTGCTGCTCACAACACCCACACACCACTTCCAGTGCAAAGGTAAGAGCAAGCTCGGGGGCTCTCTGTTCTCTCCTGCTGCTTTTTCCTCATGTGGAGAGCTTTGTTGTTAGACTCTTGCAATCTATTTGGATTTTGGAAGGAAGTTGAGTTTGACTTTCGTCTTCTATACCATCACTTTACGTTCAAGTTGCATTTTCATAGGCAGTTAATTGCACCACTGGAGAGAAAACCAGCAAACCCCAGAAGAGTTTGTATTCCTGTTGCTCACACCAGGTTATATAATGGCAAATTAGCATGTAGGATATTGTTAGAACTTGTTTGAGCAAATAAATTGGGGTTTGCCTTCTACTTACCCCAGAAGGCTTACCTAGAATAAGGGTTATTTTAAAAATACAGAGCACTCTAGTTATCATGTAATTTACTTGAAAACTGAGAAACAGAGTTCTTCTTGAAAGCAAGTATTTACCAAAAATACATTTTCATTCAAAGATCTACAAATATCCTGATCAACTCTGTATCAGAAGCTGTAGATTATGGAGAATGTTTATGTCAGAATTCAGTGTCTACTCACTCAGCAGTGTACACTCTAACAGTTAGTGCAAGATCAGTGATAGGAGTATGCTGTATTAGAAAGTGGCTAGACAAATGGTAAGGAGCACACTTTTTGTGTAACCATTTTATTAGTGAATGCAGATTGGATATTACCTGTATGTTCTTAGGTAAAATATGTTTGGGAGGTTCACTTAGGTTACCAGCAAGTACATGAAGATGGAGTTAAATTTATAGTGGAAAAGATGGGTCAGTAGCCCCTCCTGGAAATGTAAATGAGGACATAAAACCTGGGTTTATGTCTCTCTGAGTGCCATGCACTTTTACAGTACTGTTTGGCAGCGTGATTTTGTAGAAGCTGAGATTAAACTGCTGAACAAACAAATGGTGGTGCTGAGGTGAGTTTAGAAAACAGGTTCCCAAGCCCGAGCTGAATTTTATGTCCTTTCAAATATATGTTTCACAACTTTAACTGTGCAATTTAATTACTTAGAAATGTCAGTCTCAAAACTATCAGAAGTCTGACTATAAATACCAGAGGTACAGACTTTCTAATAATCTATCAAATATGAAACACAAATATACCCTAAATACTAACAATACAAAATAAGGTACCTGTTCACACAAAGCGAAACAAAGAAAATTGTATTTTCACATTAGAGAGAGAGAAGCTTATCGACTTCAGTCTGAAATAGTGATGTGTGAGTAGTTATTCTCACTCTCTCAAAACTAAGCAAGCAACTCTTAGACAAGAGAGAAGCAAACCTATGATCCAGGCTATTAAAACAGCTATATGCTTTTATGTAAATATTAGTTTTGTCCTCTAGGAAGCTGGTGGATGGGGCTTCTGCTATCCCAAATGTTCTCATAGCTTGCTTTATCTGAACAGAAAAGAGAAAAAAAATGTGTTGATCTACAGGTAGTCTTTGGACAAGCAGAAACTGTGGATGGTCTGGATGAGTGGCAATATATTCTAAGAATCTCCAAGCCCCAGAAGTTTTCATCTTTTCACATCACAATGCACACATTACAAAAAACAGTGCACAATGTGGTAGTCTAATTGAACTCATTTCCCACATGCACATTTAAGATCCAGTGCCTCACACTATTCTTTTTGGCCATTGGTGCTACTCTTCAATGGTAAAGCAACAGGATGTATATTAGATGGCAAGTGCAGCTTTACCCTGGAGTTGGATCCCTGCATGTTGCCTCTCTCAGGGTTTGTTGTGGCCTCAGTTTGTCCTGCAGCTGCATCACCCTCTGATTGCTGAGCTGTACATAACTGTGCCATGTGCCTGTCAGCAGCAGAAGGAGACTGGCTGTGTGGTGACACAGAGCATCTGTACTTCTGGCTGTGTAGATTCAATCCTAGCTCAAGTGCTGCTACCACAGAGCTCAGGGTGGGCTGAACAACCCTGTTCCCCATGAAGCCTGCAGAAGTCAGCCCATGATGAGCTTAGTACCTTGAAGTGCTTGTATAAAGGTAGTGCACAGATGCCCTCTGTGACCTGCAGTAACTTTTACAGTAGAGATTAACTTGTTAAAATTATGTTTTTAGCCTGTGACTGAGCAGAAAGTTACGTCTCAGCAGAGCAAAGAGAGTAAAAGTATGTAATGTGCAAGTCATGCAAACTCAGCTCTGCTTTTTATTAAATTGCCCTCCTAGTTCTGCAGTAGAGGAAAGGAATGTGCTGGGCTGAGGGCATTTGCCTATATGGATTTATAAATCAGAGCCACAAGGGAAACTAATGAACTTCTTAACTGCTAGGAACTAACCCTGTTCTTATTAGCTCCTGCATTGATTAACTTTGATCTATGCTATAGGAATAAATGGAAAATATACAAAGTGTATTATGAAACAAATAAATGCTAGGAGTTATGACTTGGTGACCTCTAAATCCACAGGAGCAGCACGACTGTCTGTCTCATGAGCTCTCCTCAGAGCTACCTTCATAAACTCTTCATACATTCTACCTTCAAGACAGAAGTAGCTCAGATATGTCACATTCTACCCCCTGTCAGTGCCAGGAATTCAGATGCTATTTCCTCTTCTGTCTAACTCCCGAGTTAAAAACACGTATGGCTTTTAGTCAGTTGGTGCCATGCAGTGTTCAAAGCTAATGTGAAGTTTACATCTCCTACAGGATGGTCCAAAGGAAGTCCTCAGTTGGAGGGTTTTTTTTTCGTCCCAAGTTTTGGTAGCCTTCTAGATGTCCACTTTGTCTCTACCATCAAGTAGAAGATACTCTTCTTCACTTTCAAGATGTCTCACAATTTACTTTTTCTTATCATTTTTTAAACAAAAACGGTATGCACTTCTGATCAGCACAGTAGCAATTTTAAGTTACTTTAAAACATATTTTCTTTAAACTTAAATGGAATTATTATAGGTCTTTACTGCCTGGTATCATTTAAGCCCTTTTAAAGCTTAAGTTTGGGGTTTTTTTTCATGTGTGTAAAAACCATTAACTCATTAATATTTGAACTGTAGCATTTCAAAATCACCATTCCTTTAACTGAGAAGATAGCTGTCTAAATTAGCTTTCTGTAAAACCTCAGCAATAAAATATTGATTTACTGGTACCCTAAATGTACTTAGCATTGTTTCAGCCTGTGTTCTTTTTCCTGTTCACCCACAAACATCACCACTACTCTGGACAAGTTGTGTTGAGAATGATTCTTCTGGGCAGAACAGGAAGAAAATAAGTTTTAAACTCTCTTAAAATTAAGGATGGTAGAACACTTTGCACCTAAATATTCCCCTAAGCCCCATACTAAATCTTTTTTTGCGCCTGTTTTTTTTATTTCTGCTGTTGCATCTGCACTTTCATTCTTGTTACCAGCCATAGAATTGTCATGTTATAGTTCCCTGGGGGTTGCTATTGTAGAATATCCAGCCCTGAGAGAGGGGAAAATTGCTGAAAACCACATATATGTATATAAGTCTACTCTCTGGAGAATCCCAGTGTGTTTTTTCAGAGGTGATGTTTGCATGTCCAGGAGAATATGAGCATCACTGAGATTTGCCTAGCACTTGATTTAAGTATGAAAAACTTCTCTGATCCCTGGGAATCTCATGTTGCCATGTGAAGTTGCACGTGCAGCATGTGTGTTTGTGCAAGCACAGGGAGAATACTGCATTAGGAAGAAATGTCTGTGTGAATATGGGAGGTATGACTTTTGTCATCCAGTGCTCTGTTAATCTCCTGTCTTTTGCCTTTCCAGAGCCAGTAGATATCAGTGTGGGGTCCAAGTGTAACCCGTGCTTCTCCAATCCGTGTAAGAACAATGGGACATGCAACAATGATCCAGTGGAGTTTTATCAGTGCACTTGCCCTTTTGGCTTCAAGGTATGAATACAAATGAACTGCACGAGAAGAATAAAGTGTTCTTCATCCTTCCTGTTTTCTTAATTGTTACTTACCATGAGGACTCAATTTTACAGGCAACTGAGCTCAGTACCAAAGATCCCTTATTCGAGCAGATTGTGCATGACCTTTCAACTGCATCCCACTACAAATTATATCCCATACAATCAGAAAGACATTTCTTGCTCTCTGCTCTGACTATACAGATCATTCTGAGCAAGTTGTCTCTGCTTTGAGCTGAGTCGTTGGACCAGCCAACCAAGGTTGGGCATTCTCTAATTCTGTGACGTAGATATCCATATTGAGTGGCAAGCTGATTTTATCTTCTTTTTACTTTCTTTTACCACCACCAAGGTAACCATTTCATATGCTGCTAGGACAACAAGGAGGCAGTTCAGCTGAGAATTAAGGGTCTGCTAAGTCATCAGTCACAAATATTGATACCTGCTGGTTTATGCCCATCTGACACAGACTGATTAGCAAAAAGTTGATAAGTGGTTAGAAGAAACAACTGCTAGCTCAGCCATCTCTGACTTGCGAACACTAACGTCCCTAGAGTGATGTGCAAGTGTGAAGTCCCATTGTGAGCAAGTGACATCAGTTTCTTGATAACACATTTGAAAATCAGAAAATCATGTCACAGAGTAATTTCATTGGCAGTGATGCATAAGTCCCATTGTTAATACTGCATCAGGAGAGCCTGAGGCTATCAAGACTTTGTTTCAGAGTCGCTATAACTGCAAACCTAGCTCAGTAGCCAGTTGCTGCAGGATTAAGTATAAGTATTAAATGAGGCATATGATCTGTTCACAGCCTGAGGGAGATCAGATGTTACGGCCAAAGAAGTGTAGGTTGCATCCTGTAGTCCATGATTTTATTTGCCTCATTGGGTATTTCTTACAGAGTCATGGTCACTTGAAGCAGATGCTCATAAAACACAAAGTAATAAGAAATATAGGGAAAAACCAGAAGGGCAAAATGAGGTGTGGGAAGTAAACATGAGTATCCAAGTCTTACATTTCAGGTAGGATTTAGGAACTGGTTTTGATGATGTCACCATTTCCCTTTTCCATTTCCTTAGGATACATCCCAGTTGGTAACAGAGTAATTGTGGTAGATCCCTGAAATACTGGAAATGGGAAGATGAAAAAGCTTATTTCTTCTTCTTCGCTCTAGTGTCCCCATGCCTTGTACTTAAAAGTAACAACAATTCTCCTAAGTAATTGAAAAGGCCGTTGGAAATTTCCTCTCATTAAAAAACTTCCCATCCATTGGCATAGTAGCCAGCAACTTTACTAAGATCTTGAAAGACCACAGTCAAAATCTCATGTAACTGATACTGCTTGGTAGCAATTGCTTTGTCTTTGCAATGAGGGAAACTGTGGCTGTTTATCTCCACAGGTTAATAGACTAATGGTCATTTTAACTTGATGTTTAACACAAACTGAGTTGAATTCTTCAGATGGGAATAGTTGACTGTCAGGATAACATGAAAAGTAAACACTTTCAAAACTAGCAGGAAAATACCTAAATCTTTGTGTATGTCTTACTCTGGAGGGTACATATCCAGGTTACCCAAAGTNTTTTTTTTTTTTTTTTTTTTTTTTTTTTTTTCCCTTCAAGCTTTTTTGTTTGGGTCATTTGGGTTTTTTACAGTATTTTTGTCCTAGTAAATGCACAAGTACAGATACACCTGTACTGCTAGAAGACATATTTATACAGGGAGCATTTATTAACAAGAACAGTCAAAAATAATCCTCCAGTTATACTAACAATCACTTTCTAGTGACTTGTTAGACCTTACTATACATCATTTTACATAGGTTTTGATAAACCCTTGAAGTGAACTCAGTTTAAATATCTCAGTGCATCCAGCTTTCCTCCTGCCTCTCACACTTTCTCAGGTAACATTCAGTGCACGAATGCAAAATCTAAACCCGCTTGTAAGCACCAAGCTGTCATCTGAGCATGGCAAAGAGCAAACAGACCCAGGCATGGCACTTAGAGCAGAATTTAAAAATACTGACTGGATAACAGTACGAGGCGAATTGGTGGAAATTTAATAAGCAAAAAAGAACTGTGTGTCTTTACCACTGGTTTTTGAATAAAAATGAAATATGACAAGTCCAAATGCAAACCATATGAAAGGAACACTCTATCTACCACGCTGTTCTCCACCAGAGATTCATGCTAATTCAGTAACAATACCTTGCTTCCTTCTCACCAGCCAGCACCAAACAGTTCTATCCATCTGGAAGCTATTTCCCAGACCTTGATAAATTGCCCTAAATCTGCCCTCTCAGCATTTGTTTTTCCTTGTTTGATGTAGATTTTGAAAAAAATCCTGTGTGGAAGAGTGAATCAATAAAGTGAAAACCCACCCTGTTTTCAAATGTAAGCTCATTCAAATGAGCTGACGACTTTATACTGCTCCCTGGAAAGAGACTGACAGCTACACACTGCTTTCTGGGTTTCCCATGCTCATGCTAGCCTTCAGAAAATAAACAGGATGCCAACTAACAGGAAGCCACCTAAGTTACCAGTTGCCAAACTGGTGCCTGATGGAATCAGGTATTTGTACCAGTTAAATGTAACCACAAAAGGCTACAGTCTGTTTTTCGGTATCACACTGATGATGACTCGGTCTCCTATTTTTTATCATCATGTGAATGTTTTTGTTATGGAATCTGTACCTTATGGGTTTTTTAGCAATGTGTACTGCTGTCCGGGATGGGTCTGGGTAAACTTTCAAGTGAGTAACTCAATGGACCACCTGAGCTGAAAGGTGAGTAGGCTGGGTGGTTGTGTTCCATGAGGACAGAAGTACAGATTGCTTACTGAGGGACAGGGAAGTCTATATGCTGATATCTGGCTTTGGTGCTGCTTTTCTCTTAAAACGAGTGATAAGTGCATTTGCTGTAGAAAAGACATGTCTGAAACAGTGCTTTGGTGGCTTTCCTTGGGGACAGTGGGAGATGGTGTGAGAGTGCCACCTATGGTGGCTGGCAGGCTGGACTGGCTGAGCTCCAGGGTGCCACTAGTGTTAGCAGGAAATGTTTCTTCATGTTAAGAAGCTTGTGTTTTCAGATTAAACACAGACATAGGAATAATTATCCAGCAGTTTTCTTTACCTTCACCATAGCATTCTTAGCAAGATTATTTCAATAATATGTGTGTCTTAGATTGTTAAATGTGATTGCAAGCAGAGAAGTTAAGCTTTCTTCTGCTTTAAATTCTGCTGGCCACCTGCAGTGCAAGTGTGCGAGAGTGCAGCTGGTGGCTGGTAAACAGATAACAGCACCATACTAATTCATTTGTCCTGCAGAGTGTGTGGCTTTGATGTATTCCCATTGATACTGTAAAGTCGAGTCTATGGGTGTTAGAATTCAAGAGAATAATCAAACTTGCAATCAGTAAAGCCATTGAGAAAGGATTTACTTGAATAGCTGTAGTAAAAACTAAGGTGAGTGAAACCAACACAGTGTATTTTGCCATTGCTGTGTTCTGAAAATGCACTCTCGGATTTTCTGCCTGATTTTTGTGCCTTTCATACTGCTTTATCTTAAGCCTGAGGTGACAAGAAATAAAGGAGATTTTTTTTTTCCCAAGCAGAGTTATTAGTAGAACTGGTGAAAGAGAGTTTAAAATACATCTGTATTTTGTCTGAAATTAAAGAACATTTCCAACCTGAAATGTTAAATACAGCATCTGCCCAGGCATCACCACAGCCTTTTGGGTTGCTCAGATAAACAAGAACCTGAGCCTTTGGGACACAGAATGTTTGTCAACTCTGAGTTCTGCTGTTACTGAAAACTGTCTGAAGTGGAAAGTGCAGACAGGTAAAATTAGTAAAGCACATATCCCATCCTTCAGGCAACAGATGCTGATGCATGCCTGTGGTAGAGTTGTTCTGTAAATTTTATCCAACTGTTCACCTTCCTGTTGAGTTCGGTCAGTGTCCTGACTTTTTTAGCAGCACTGCAGTATCTTGAGGGTTCAAGCAATTTCACCAGTCATCCAGAATGACAGATGCAATTGGACAAATCCTGGGTAAAGCTCTTGAGCTTTGAAGAGGCAGTATTCTTTGCAGCCAGACTCTTGTGGTGGCAGACATTATAGCGAAACCAGAGTGATATTTAGTGAGGAAACTGGCTCCAGAGTTCTACTAGGAATTTGGCGCTCCCTCCTCCCTGCCCCCTGTGCCAGGTTTTCATCCCTGGAATGAGGGTTAGAAATTGAGAATCTCAGAGCAGTGTCTCTAGGATATGTAAGATTTGTCTATCAGGTGTTATAAACAGATATGATTCGTGTGCCAGAACTTAAGCAGGTAGATGTAGCTGAGCAGAAGCTGTGACTGCTCAGCACAGGGCTAAAAGCAGATTATATCCTTACAGCCCCCATTCTATCAGTATGGACTCAGTACTGCACTGATTGTGTGCTTCACTCATGAGGGTGCACATGGCCTTGCATTTGCTTGGAGCACAGGCAAGAGAAGTTTGCTGTATTAGCACTTGGCTGTCCAGATGCACTCCTGCAGCATTGCATGAATGATTTGTCTGAGTCCTGGAATAATGGAATATTCAGCACAAAACTGATCTTAAATGTAGATATGGTGATGTTTGCTCCTGGACTGATAGTCTGTCTCCTGCAGTTTAAGGCCAAGATAGTGCAAATTCATTCTAATGGGTCAGTTTCTCAGTTATGCTGGTTTGGGTGGGGTTATATGAATGTCACCAAGTGCAGGGTTTGGCTGCTGATGCATGCCAGCTGTAAAAGACTTTGTCAGGCTAATATTCTTGGAAAAACAGCTCTGTGCTTTGGTTTCATTGGGTCTGTTAACATATCCATCGAGGTCCCTATATGCATCATTCAGTGCATAAATAAATCCCCAAGTTGGAGTTGCAAAAGGAGGAGAAATTGGAAGGAACTCTAAAACCAGCCTACCCTCATCCACGTGAGACAGGAGAGCAAATACCTCTGCCTCCACGTGTTACTTTGTCTTGGCCTCTTTCCTCTCCCAGTGTCAGGGTCAGGGGGACAAGCAGTGGAATGTAAGCTCAGTGCCAAGTTTTCACATGCAGCAAAATACTGTTTGTGTGAGGTGATTCTGCCTTCAACTTTCATTCTAATAAATTCTCCTGGAGCATGCATTTATGGGATCTGGGGTGTTTTATTTTGTGTTTGTTTGTTTTAACCATACTTAAAATACTTATTAATGAATGTTGAAGCGTTGTTTTCCACTCTCAGTAAAATAGAGCAGAAAGCCTTTAGGGATGAGAGGTAATGGGTGGCCATGTAAAATGAGTAGACCTGTATTTACAGATAGATTTTTAGGGCAAACACTGGTGTCAGCAGTAGGTTGTTTTAATTTCATATAATGCTCCTAGGCCAGAAAAAAAACTCCTGCAGAAATCACATTATTTTCCTGTGTATGCTTATTCTCCAAAACATACCATGCATCACTCAGACTTGTGTTTCTTTCTTTTTGGCCTTTACATTGCAGCAGGACAAAAGAAAGTGGACATTTACATCCAGAAGAGCATAAAAATGAAAGGCTTAAGGCAGGATTACCAGCACAGTTGCTGGCTGAATGTGATGAGGCATGCCTACAGCCCGTGCAAGCCCCGTAAAAAGCATGATAATGCATTGTGACATGCCCTAATGAGAGCTCTGAACAGTAAAGCCAGCTCTGAAGAAGTATTTCCAATTTTGTTAGGCCAACAAGGCAGCAGATGTTGAGCAGCTTCAGGCAGTTGCTGTGTGTGTGCACTAAGTGCTGCATCAGGAGAAGCTGTTGAGCAGTTCAGGTGGATAATAAACCATACCCACAGCTGGGCACTGTTGTATTCATTCTTTTGGCAATGTGGCTTATTCTGTCTCCACTTCTGTTTTTACTCCTGGTTTTGTGCTCTAGTTCTTAAATGCCCTAAGAGATTCTTAAATGCCTTAAGAGACCAGACTACCCATCTTTCTTTTCTCAGGGTAAAGAAGTCGTCTTTATTGGGATTTATTCTGAATTTCAGGCTCTTGTTCTCGTGTTTGCCTGGCCCTGTTTCACTAGATAATAATTTTTCTTGCTCTGTGGTTTGTCTGTCTTTCAGGTGATTGCTAGTTGCTATAACTCTGCTTAATCAAGTTGTGTTTAACCAGCTCTTGAGCTTCTGCATCCCACCATTTCCACACAACTGAGTCAGTCAAAGTGGTTTGCCACAGCTGAAAAACCTTATTGTTAGATTTTTCTTGTGATAGTCTGTCCTCTATTATCCTTGAGGCTTTCTTGGCATTGACTGTACTTGACAGTAAGATGTTTGGGTTTCTTTTGTTGTCCAAGAACATGAACAGAGATTGTCCTATGAGGTTAATTGCCTTATTTTCCTCTTTCCTTTGGGGATGATGGAATTGATGAAGTTGCTGTAAGGAGGCACAGCTGAAAATGAAACTTTCTTTATCATGAGAGAGTAAACTCTGTGGTGTTAATAGAAATGATACAATGCCAGATTATCTTGAGAACTAGCAGATTACTGAGTGAGGTAAGTACACAAACTGGAAGTAAAATTGTACTGGTGCTGACAGTGCAGGCTTCAGTGCTGAGCTGGTGGGCTCCAGTGCTGAGCTGGTGCCTCTGTGGCCCTGGAGGTCCCCTCCCTGTGATTCTGATCACATCTGAAAGAAATGGTGTGCTCTTGCTCGTTGTCGTAGTGGGCATGTTCACTTTCTGAAAATTGCATTTGCATCTTTGATTCTGAAAACACTGCTGCCTGCCTGGGGTATCTGTCACAGTTCAACCCACTATCACCTTACAGCTTTGGTTTATGCCAGAAAGGCTTGCTGGTATCTCTGACCTGGCAAGCCTTGTAGGGGAAGCTTTGCAGAGCTTCCACAAGCAAAACAGATAATACTGGCATTTTAGCTGATATAAGATGTATTTTGGTGTGAGGTCTTTTATCAGTACATAACTATTCCAAACCAAAAGTCTGCTCCCTTGATAGGGATGCACCAGCAAAAGTGTCTTGAAATTGACTGTGACTCTTCCCAACACTTCTGATTCTATTTATTTCAGAAATATGATGGGTTCTGTGGAGAGATTTTGTTAAATCACTTAAGACCAACCTCATGTTAGATTTCATTGAGTTCCTGCATGTGATGTCTCTTCTCTTTCTTGCAGGCTGTGTTCAGTAGCTTAAGTGTTGTAGGTTAATTACCTTGAGCAATAGAACACAATAATTATGCATGCAAATGTCCAGTCTTTATAACCTTCTCTATAGCATTCATGTTAAAAGAGGCACTGACTGAGAGGCCTAAGGGGGGAAGCTTTATTGTCACTGCAACATGTATTTTTAAAAAAAAAAAGGTCCTGATGTGACTTGAAGGTACTGAAAATATTGTTCTTATTCATGAGTACTGCTTGAATAAGACACTACATATGAAATATTCAATTTCCTCTTTACATCAAATATTTTGATTTGAATCTGATGTACAGAGGCAGCCCTGGCCAAAATGAACTATTTTCCATGTCCTTAATTTTCTCCCGCATCTCTCAAAACATAGACACAGTGATCTGCATCCAACAGTTGATCAAGTAACCTCGGAAGATTTGGAGCATCTGCCCCATCTAGTTTGGCACCTCTGGACCCAGTTCAGATATGTGCTAGTTGAATTGACTCTGTGACAGATTAATTACATATCTTCTGCCATTGATTGAAAGCCCGAAAGACCATTGAAAACCAAGGTGTTTATGTAAGGAGAGGTTTAGAAGGACAATCAGGATTTACATGGTAATGAATATAATTGCAAAACAAACCTCAGATGTCCACTGAGCATTAAATTCCATGCTCATAGGAGAAGAAGTAGAATTTTGAAAAATAATATGATGAATCCTTGCACTTTGACTTTGACAGGCATATTCTTGATTACTAGCTACAGAGGTAATGGAAGGTGTATTATACCCTGGAGGATCATAAATCTTTCTGATTTAAATAAAATGAGTCTTAAGAGAGCAGAGTTCACCTAATTTGCTATAAATTGACAATTGTGATTTATTAACAAGGACAAGAAAGTCACTAAGAAGTGCTGCTGCTGTGCCCAATTGTTTTATCAGGTGCCAGATGAAGCTAGACTGGCACAGAAGATAACTATACAGTGCTGAAGATGGTGAGATATAAATAACTATTACCTGTAGTTTTACTTCAGACACGCAGAGTTTTCAGAGGGAGGTAAATGAACCAAATTGAGGAGGCAACAACAAAACAAATATCCAAGGATATTCTTTCATAGTCTAGCTTCTGTGTCATTTAGCAAACAATGTTTCTCATGACGGTTGTAAGCAGCAGGCAGCTTTTTTATTGTATGGGAATCAGAATTGCCTGGGTAAATTAATATTTTTAAACACTTTTCCGTGACAAGGAATGGATAAAATTCGTTACTTTTTCATGTTAAACAGCAGTCTTCTGAAGACATATTTATTACCCCATTGGGACAGGTGACTAAAGAGAAAGAGTTAATTCATCAGCACTGTGGGTACTCTGAACCTAGGGACATCAAAGGTGTGGTTGTCTGTAACAAGGTCTGCATTCAGCAGGAAGAGTCACAGCGTTTTTGTGAACAACAGATGATCCAAATCTTCCAGCTTCCACCTGGCAATCTAAAAGCAGTCTGATCCAAAATTGCTGTGATATTATCCATGCCTTGCCAAATAATTTGTATATGTGCCTAAGCAGATGGATCTAACTTACACCCTGCCAGCTCTTGTAGTTGTCTGACCTTGCCAATGAGCATCATCTATATCTTGTCCAGATTGAGGCTTAACCATTATGACCATGGCCAGAAAGAGCATAAACAGGGAAATACATCACCTGGACCTACTGGAGAGTTTCAGACTCATGTGTATAGATATCACAGAATCATAGAATGGCTTCGTTTGGAAGACCCCTTAGAGATCACCTGCTCCAACCACCTCACCATGGACAGGACCTCCTGCCAACTACACTTGGCTGCTCAAGTCCTCGTCCAGCCTGGCCTTCAACACCACCAGGAAGGGGCCATCCACAACCTCCCAGGGCAACTTATTCCATAGTCTCACCACACTGGTACTGAAGAACTTTTTAAGGTTCCATCCAAACCAAACCTTCTCTCCTTCACCTTAAAATCATTCCTCCTTGTCCTGTCACTAAACACCCTTACCAAAAGTCCCTCTCCAGTCTTCCTGTGGGATCCCTTCAGATATTGGAAGGCAACTGTAAGGTCCCCCCAGGGTCCTCTCTTCTCTAGGCTAAACAACTCCAGCTCTCTCAGCCTATCCTCATACTAGAGGTGGTACAGCCTTTGGATCATCTTTGTGGTCCTCCTTTGGACTTGCTCCAGCAACTCTGTGTCCTTATGTTGGGGACACAAGAACTGGACACAGTATTTGAGGTGGAGGTCTCACAAGTGCAGAGTAAAGAGGAAGAATCGCCTCACAGAGCGTGCTTCTCAATTTGTCTTTCTGTGACTTTTCCTTAATGCCTATCATGAAGTGGAAGATGTACTTAGCCTTTGTCTACTGATTGCTTACTCACAGGATATGCCAGAGGACACATACACTAACAGCTGTGAGACTGAGAGTTGGATGTGGTTGCGCTACTTCCCCTACTAGGAATGCGAAGGGCTAGATTTGCACACAGTAGCTTTGTAGCTGGTAATTTTGTCTGATTGCCCTTAAAGCTTTAGTTGCATTTGGAGCTTGATAATTAAGTTGTTTATGAAAATTTCCTAGTTCTTAATTTAAAGTCTCTATCAACTCTTATTTGTCTTCGTCTAGTATTTTTACTAAACACATGAACACTGCCATCTGTTCCCTACATCTACCATCTAAATACAATTTATTATGAACACATTGTAGATTGCTAACAACTTGAATAAACTTCGGAATTTCTTTTGTACAGCTCATTTTCCCAGCATGCTTTAAAACCCTGTAGTCATTGAACAAAGCTTTGATTAGCTGGAAAGAGGTCTTCCTATTCACAAAACATTGAAGTTAGATAGACTTCTGCTTGTCTGTAAGTGCCTCTGTCACTGCCTGGATCATGTTTCTACTGCACTCAGCAGTGACAGTTTTATACACCAGGAGGTTTCTACTTTGTGCCTGTGGCAAGCTCCCTGCCGCTACCTCTTATCTGAACCCACTGCTGTTAGAAACAGGTGATGGATCATATTAAGATGGACAGAACTCAAATCTCTGCCATAAGATCTTGAATGAAGCATTCAGCCTCCACAGACAACACTAATTTCTGAAACTTCATTTTAAAATGGAAACAAAACACCAAACCACTGCAGTGGCTGAAACACTGTCTGATCAAATGAGTGCTTTATGGTTGTATTATCCTTTGTTCTTCCTGCTGAGGTTCTCATGAGTTTTTTGCCACTTGATTGTTTTCCTAATCGTGATGTAAGTTTTCCAGTACTGTATACTTGTAAAGGCTAGAATTTGGCACAGCGGGACTGAGGAACAGCTTGTATGTGCACCCAAGCCCAGTAATTGTTTGATATGAAATGAAAAACTGACATTTTGTAAGGGTGGTGAATAGTTTCTGTTCTCATTCACTAAAATTTGGAGCTGGAGCAGCCCAGAATTAAAATCTTGACCTCCTGAGCTACTTCAGATGTGAAAAAGCAGCTGAACTTCTGAACATACATGTCTTCTGATTAGTTGCAGAAATTTGGTGTTTCTAAGCCTAATCCTTTTCACTCTATAGAAAATGAATGAAATTATATAAAACTGTTTGGGAACTGATGCTTTCCTATCAGACTAGAGAAAAATTTATCACAGCTTAAAAAAAACTGTAGAAATAAAATACTGCACACAGAGGGACCTTCATTCCCTTTCTGTGAATTGCTGAGACAGTCATATCTTCTTGCCTGTCCTTGAAACGAAGTCTGCACCTCTTTTTCTGGTTGAGATGCCATTAAAAGGCTCTTTAGTCTTGAAGCAAATATACAATATTCTCCTTTGTAACAATAGTTATTTCCAGGGAATGCAGTTCAACGAGTTTTTCCCAGCTCACAGATGAATTAATTTTAGTGATGCTTGGCAGCAATTCCATTTTTCAGTAAGAATGGTCTTACTGTAAATTGAGACTAGAGAATTGCATTATTCATTTGAAAGATGTTTCTAGAATGTCTTTCAGCTCTTCTGGGTAGGGACAATCTGATATAGAAATAAAATGGCCTTGCTTTGCTGTAGATTTATTAGTACCAATATTTTCCACAGCCTCTCTCCTTCAGAATTCTTCAAGTTTCATAGTCTTCTGTGTTAGAGAAATTGTACTTGTTTTGTGTGCTCTCAATGTGCTATTGATAAAGTCAACTCAGGGAAGATAATCTTCGGAGAAGGATTAAGTGCTGTTTGCCCATTTATTACAATGAGTAAACTGAGTCAGACAGACTCTCATTTTCCTCAAGCCACATCACAGCTTAGTGCTGTAATTAAATCTGATTTGACAGCACATGCTAATCAGTTTCTATGGTGCTCAAGGCCCAAGAAACCAATAATTCAGCCGCCATCAGTACAGAAAGGAGATGAGTCTCAGTCATGAGAAATTTAATTTGCTAATGAGAGAGACTGGAAAATGCCTTCCTCATATTTTAACATTTATCTTTATTAATTTTTTACAAGAACTTTCAAAATAATCTCAGTAATTGCAGTGGAAGCAATGGGACCATTTTACACAATATTCAACTGTGACACAAACCTTCGGAAAAAGAGATACTGTGGTTTCTACTTCTTGCTATGCTTAGCTGCAAAGGGTTTGATACTTTAGTGATGCAGGGATGAAGACTTCAATACAAACCAAGCAACTGGTGTTAGCCCATTCTTCAGGGATGTGTGGAAAGGATTTGTGATCTTAAAAATATTTCAAATGGCATTTTCCGGTTTCCCTAGATCGTGTGGTAAGCACACAGGATTCAGAACACAGATGGGCAAAGCATGGGCAATGCTGTGCCGAGGGGTGGCAGCAGGTTAGTGTTGCATGGCTCACATCCGTGAAGTGCTGTGGACCACATGGTACCAAAATAAAACCTGCATGAGCTTCCCTCAGCACTTTCCCAGTTATACCCTGAGATATCTCAGGGCTTGGGATTTCAAATGGAGAAGAACAGGCTGTTTGGCAAAGGCAGCAGAGATGAAGCAGAAACCCTCTCTGCCAGGTCTTGGGTGAGGTCTTCTCATGCTACCTGCACTGCTGTGCAGGGGGAGCGAACTCACAGAGAGGCAGTGGGTTGGACAGGTCTTGCTGTTGTTCTTGGGAAATGTTTCTCTTCTGATCTGACCAAGGAAAAGCATGTCCCTGTTTTCCTTGTATTTGCACAAATGTTGTATTCATCCTGAAGCAAGCAAGTCACTGTCAGCTATCTGCTAAGTACAGCAATAGGCTTCTTCGTTCTGTTGCAGTAATATATCCTGAGAGAAAAACAGTCTCAAAGCTGGATGGAAAAACAAGTAGCGGTGCTCTCGCGTGCAGTATATGGCTGCAACGAGAAGATGCTTCATTTTGACAATAGGGCCATCATTAAAAAAAAAAAAAAAGTATAGAAATTATTTGAGTTTCTCGTGCTTCAGTACATCCCAACATGTGTGCAAGGTCTAAAAAGGGTTGTGAATTCATTGGAGAAAGGAATGGCTTCTGATGAGTGTCATCAGCAAGGAAAGTTGGCAGTGGCAGGGTGGTGTTCAATGCTAATACATGGAAGTTAGAGCTGTTACAAACCAATGTCACAAGCTGGCACTTGCCCTCTTTATCTAGAAACTCACAATTGCCATTGTTATTCCTCTGAACTACAATGTAAATAATACATTTTAAACTAAGTTTTAAACTAAGGCAAAAAAAAAAAAATCAAGCAGCAACCTTGACTGAATTCATGTATCTCCTGAGATATTTTTCTTATCTTGATTGCAGTCATGTATCAGCTTTCCAGTAGATGAGCTGGCAGAGGGCAACTGCTAATAGGATCTTTGGAAGGAAGACTAAAGTGATCTCCTGAACTTCTTGTGATTGCACAGATCCCCTGAGTATCAATGTTTTCAGGTGTCTTTATTCCACCCTACTGTGTGCATAACTGAAAGCAAGACCAAACTCTTTGATGTGTTTGCCAGATTTACAAATAGCTTGTTGTAATCAGCAGACTGTAGTGATCAGAGAAATACGTCTGTGTCTTGAAGAGCCAGTAAAGAGTTGGTAGCAGCACAGGTTGTTCAAGTTAGTGAAGTTCACTTGGAACTTGTGTATTTGTGGGCAGTCTTGAAAGGGAACCAATGGAAAGACAGTATCTCAGGATTCAGTGTTTTCTGTACAAGAATTCAAATTCAACTCCCAAGATAAAAATGGTTTTTCTGGTTTAGGTTTTGCTAGCAAAGAGCAATGAGCATGGTGTGGTGTTGTGGTGTGGAACTGAGCGCTTGGTAGCTGCGGGTCTTGTGCTGGCTGTGTGTGGCCTTCTGCTTACCTTTGGCCATGAGTAATTCTTTATGTCGTAACTAACATTAGAGATTAAATTGTTCATAATAACGATGAAAACAGCTGCTTCCTTCAGTCAAATGAAAGAGTTAACTACAATCTTGAAACTGAGATGACACCAAGATATCAGCACCATTGGTCAGAGCAGTTGCCTTGCTCAGACCCTCACATAAGTGAGGAATATGTCCGACCATTAGTAAAGGACTTTTGAATCGTACAATGGCTTAGATTGGAAGAGACTTTAGAGATCATTCACTCTACACTTGGCTGCTCAAGGCCTCAACCATCCAGACTTTGAACACCCCAAGGGAGGATGAATCCACAACTTCCCTGGGCAGCATATTCCAGAGTCCCACCACTCTTGTACTGAAAGACTTCTTCCTAAGATGCAGTCTAAACCTGCTCTCTCTCAGCTTCAAACCATTGCCTCTTGTCCTGTCTCTACCCACCCTTGTGCAAAGTCCCTGTCTAGCCTTCTTGTAGAAATCCCTTAAAGTATTGGAAGGCAACTCCAAGGTCCCCCCAGAATCTTCTGTTCTCTAGAATGAACAACCCCAGCTCCCTCAGCCTATCCTCATAGCAGAGGTATTCCAGCCCTCGGATCATCTTTGTGGTCTTGCTCCAACAGCTCTGTGTACTCCTTATGATGGGGACACCGGAACTGGATGGTTTAGGTGATGTGATGAGTCTGACAACCTCAGACCTCCTGTAAATGATGCCACACACAGGTTGACAGAGCAAGAGACATGGATGCAGATGGCCTGAGTCTTACTAACCTTGTTTCTTTTGAATTTTCCCAAACAGGGTCGAGACTGCAGTGTGCCCATTAATTCTTGCGTTCAAAATCCATGTCAGAATGGAGGGACCTGCCACCTCACCGAGGCAAATAAAGATGGATTCAGGTAGTAACACAAAGTTCATTTTAAGTGAGATGATGAAATTAACTATGTTTTTACTTTGCATTAATGAGCTACAATGACTACTTTATAAAAACTGCTGTATGTTAACACTTTTGACTTGCCGTAGGAAAGAATTTGGTTTCTTTGCTGTGACATTGTTTTCTCTCAAACAGGCCTCCTTGTTTCTCATAATGAAATATGCTCATAAGAGCTATTTTGATCAGTCTCCCTGATCTGCATTGTTATCTATATGCTAATTTACTTTGAGGCATTTCAAACTCACTTATACCCCCTTTTCTGTATCTGTAAAGTAAGCCTCTGTTGTCTGACAAACAGTTTCAAAATGTTTCCATGCTGAAGAATCTTGTAGACAAGCAGACTTTAAAGAAACACTTCAAAAACATAGAGAGATTGTCCCATCTTGACCATTGTGCCTGCAAGAGGGTAGCCTTTACAGCTGGACATTATAGGTTTCATTTTCCCACATAAGAAAGATGTACTATAGGTGGGAGTACTCCCAAGAGAAGTCCATGTGTTTTCATGAGGTAACTGGGAGATTTGTGCTGCTACAGGTACTGCTTTACAACTGAGAAAATAGGAGTTTGAGTCTCTGGCCGCTGGTTGTCATTAATGCTATTAGAAAATGGCACAAAGTTACACCAGGGAAGGGTTAGGTTGGACACTCAAGAAAAAAATTTCTATACCAAAAAGGTTATCAAAGACTGGAACAGGCAGCCCAGGGGAGTGGGCTATCATAAGGGTATAGTGTAGTAGTGACCCTGGTGGATGATTTTAAAGGTTTTATCCACTGCAGAGATTCTGTGATTCCTTTTTAGAAAGAAGTTGTTGATGTGTTCATAGTATTTAGTCTATTTTTTGCACAAAATATGTCCAAAAGTACCCCATGCTGTTGCTTGAATTGCATGTATGAAAGCCTCACTTCTAAAAGCTTTTTACACATTACCAAGGCTGCTGCTTTGTCTCCTCCTATATATAGCTTCCTACCAGTAACAGCTGGAAGGAGACACAGCACTGCAAAGTTTATAAATGGTGTAAGCAGGGAGTCAAACCAATACATTTCTTCAGTTTGATTCCAGTTTGGTTTCAACTGTGATTAAGACTGTTCCAACTGAAGTTAACTGTTTGTTAACCAGGTCAGCAAACTCACATCACCTTCTGTCAGAAAATAGGAATTTTTTTCAAAATAGGGCCAGGTAAAATTTTGGGTGATTGACAGGACTTAGGTGCAGTGAGGGGCTAGCACCCTGACTTCTTAGTCCCCTCCCAATGGTAGGATTCCTTTCATATTTCCAGAAAAGTACTGTGGCTTCTTTTTGACTTGACAAATCCCTGAAGTGGGAATCAGGCACAGAAAAGCTTCCATTTTGCCCTGGGGGTGGGATGAATGGGGAAGCAGAATATGGGAGAAATCCACCAAAGCTTCCCCCTGTCTCTGTACCTGCCTACCCTCAAGAATTCCCCCTTACAGAAATGCATCCAGCACATGCTGGACACAGGGGGACACTTGATACTGCAGTGGAGCAGCAGAGGGTGAAAGGAGTGTCAGGCTCTGTTACAAATAATAACCCATGGCTTTCCAAGGTGGAAGAAGAATGAAACACAAGGCCACCTCTCCATGGGGAGCACTTCAGATCTCATCTTGACCATCTGTGCACAAGAGTGCATCTACTGGGTGGAGATGGATCTGTGGGTTCACACCAGTACATGGTGATGGGAGAGGACGAAGAGGCTCTGAAGATCACAGCACATGCAGGTTGTGCTGCTTGATGACCCACCCTACATTTTGGTGAAACCACTACTCTGATGTGGCAGTACCTCTTCTTGATTCAGGTTTTAGCAGGCCCAGCAATTTTTAGAGTTAAAGTTCAGCTTCTGCTTGGAATTAAAAAAGGTCTGGATGTCTTCTGTTGAGGTTCCCTTCTGACCACCCTCATGTTTAAGTAGCTTTTTCCAGCTCATGCTAAAGCAGAATTGTACCATATTAGAATATGTTTTCTGTCACTCAGAGCTCATTTTTCAAAAATCTAGCTGCCACTAAAAATATGCCAGTAAAACATTTTATAATAGCCATTATACTGGAATGGAAGACTTCAGCTTATATTTTGGATCAGCTCTTTCTTTAGCATTTTCATTTTGTTCTCTGGTAGAAAGCAAAAAGCTCCAAATGACCTGAAATAAAAGCAGCTCCTGATTTTTTTTTTTTCTTGTGAAGAATTTTACTATTTCAGAGGCTTTGCTTCAGTTCCAAATGAGTGTCATTTTTGAGGTTCATTATAAAACTGCAGGGGTGGTTTTGTTGCTTAACAACATTCGAGCGTTTTTAAGGGTGGTTTCTGCTTTTATAGTTAGTTATATAGTTTCAGTTGGTCTAGTAAAAGACATATAAAGCCATATCTTATCAAAATCTTGCTTCGTAAAACTGAATGTCCAGCTTATGCATAGCTCTGTTTTCTCTCCATGCATTTAATTCAGTCAGTCCATGGCCCCAACTGCTCTGGAGAAGAGGAGAGCATAGCTTCAGCATGTCATAGGGAAATGTGGTATGGGGGTAGTACAGTCAGTGGCAGGGAAGGTAAAGCATTTTGAGAGTGAATTGGGTTGGTTGGTTGAATTGGGATTTTTGGTGGGAAGTCTCCTTTCCAGTGGATGGTAGTAGTCAAGAGTTATGTGCGTATAAATCGTGTTCATCAGGATGGGAAAATGTTGCCTTAGATTATATGCTGTGAGGAAGCGGATGTCAAAAACATTTTCATGAGAGGCCTCCTTGGATTTTTCTGTTGTGTGGCCTGTAAAAGAAATTATATCTTCTGTATATTCTCTTCCCCAGGGAAATATATTCATACACAAGCTCTGCTGCCAAACTTGTCAAATCTTTACTCTTGTAAAAAGGAAACTTAAGCCAAAACTCTCTCCCTATGAAATGCCAAGCAGTTTAACTCTCAAGTTTCTGTAGCCTTAGACAGGAAAATTACCTTTTAAATAATGCTAAGGTGGTGATGTTCCTCAGGCAAAGACAGGAAATTCGTAGTTATGACTGAGATTCCAGCCTGACTCGCCTGCTGCGCCTGGTACGCACAAGGGATCACAGCAGCAGGGTATTGAGATGCTCAGGTTTGTTGTAATAGCAGGTCCTGGTGGGCAGCTGAAGGGCAAAGGTTCATCTGAAGTTCTTCAACCTTTCTTGGTATCTTATATTTTTGCACTTTTTCAATTCTGAGTCATTTTCACGTCTTTTTTTTTTTTTTTTTTTTCTCCAGGTAGGTTCAATTTCTGTATTAAAGAGTAGTTCAGTGATATTTTGTGGCTCAGGGGATTAGAAACTTGGGGTTCTTCCTCTCTCATCAAATCTAAGCTGTGTCTTCTTTCACAAAACTTGCCCAAAATGTACTTATTGAGACTGATTTAAAAAAAAAAAAAAAAAAAAAGGGGAAAAAAAAAGATGATCAATCAGACATGTCCTGGTCATTTAGCATGCCTGCAAGTGAGACTTTGACAAAGAGGCAGAGCTGTCAGCTCTGCTTCAGTTAGCTGCAGGCAACCAGCTGGTCTTCGATAACCTACGGTGCTGGGAAACAAAGTCTCTGGATTATTTTAACTTTGCTCCACATAAACCCCACTCCATTTTCCAGAGTGTTTTTTTAGCATTTTCCACAAACCTTAAGTTCCGTCGTAAATGTGAAATTCTGCAACTGATTAACTCCCTAGTGTTAATTCTGCCTAGTTGAAGGAAAAACATTGCACTTCCAGATTTACAGGCTAATCCACTGGGATGTAGATGCAGAAAGCTCCTTTACCATGAAACTGTAATATTCTTGCAAGAATTTACTATCTCTGTTTAAAATTTGATTTCTTTTTTGAAACATGATACATTGTATGTATGGCTGTTTTAATAAACACATGCTAAACTGCCCTGATGAGGCTGCATCTGGAATATTGTGTCCAGTTCTGGGCCCCTCACTTCAAGAAGAACCTCAGGCAACTGCTTCAAAGAGTCCAGCACAGAGCTACAGAGATGTTGAAGGGAGTAGAACATCTGCCTTCTGAGGAAAGGCTGAGGGAGCTGGAGCTCTTTAGCTTGGAGAAAAGGAGACTGAGGGATGACCTCATTCATGTTTATAAAGATGTGAAGGGCAGTGTCAGAAGGACACAGGCCTTGCTCAGTGATGTCCAATGACAGGACAAGGGACAGCAGGCGCAAACTGGAGCATAGGAGGTGCCATGTGAACAGAAGGAAAAACTTTTTCACTGTATGAGGGTGCCAGAACCTTGAAATAGGCTGCCCAGAGAGGTTGTGAAGTCTCCTCTAGAGACTCACCTGGGTGAGTTCTTGTGTAATCTGCTCTAGGTCATCCTGCTCTGGCAGAAGGATTGGACTGGATGATCTTTCGAGGTCCTTTCCAACCCCTAAGATTCTGTGATTCTATAAACCATTTCATTAGAGTTTAAGAAAAGAAAAAAACCCCTGCATATAGTAAATTCACAAAATTGTCAGTATACTTCAGCTCCTGAAGTATATTGTCATTAAATACTGTTATTAAGTTCTGACAGTGGGGAGTTATTTAGTTCTTTAATTTTAGGAAATCACAACGTGAAAAGAAAATCCCTAAGTTGTTATAACAGGGAATTTGGACCTTTGTATGATCACAGTGTCTTAGAAAATAGTTCTTTCCTGCATGTCTCCATTGTTTGTGAGGTCCAAATGAAATACTGTCTCACACCATTTCACTATTTGGTCAGTACAAAGTTTTCAGCATTGTTTCTGGAATTAATTTTCTCTCTCGGTCAGCTGGAACCCAAGTTTGATGACCTTCCAGTCATTCTGCAAACTTCATTTTTCTTCTAAGCTTTTTTCTGGGAAAATACATACAAACAGTCCCAAACTGCAACTCTTTCAACATATGCTTCAGTCTGGGTCCCAAATTGCATGTTTTATCTTTTAATTTCAGTCCTCATATTTGGCACATGTGAATGCAAATCAAAATAACGAATCATACGTAAGCAATAATGTAAAGACTCCCTGTAATACACAGGGATTAGTAGCCAAATGTCATCAATTATGCTGACATTTCCTTCAGTGTGGAATGTACCCTAATACTGAGCAATTGTATGTTAACAATCCCATATGTATTGTTACTAATGGTAACTCTTCTGAGTTGAGCCATTACTGTGATAGTATTTAATAATGTCAGTTTTAATTGCACACATCCAAGCTGTCCCAATCCTTTTGTGGAAGGAAAATGGTGTTATATTCACATAAAAATAGCCGTCACAAAGCCACTCTTGTTGCATTTCTTTAAATGGAGAGAAAAATTGTGCTCCCAAACTGAGACCTTGGATGCCAAGTTGCAGCCTAGAGCATATTTTTATGACAGAGTTATAAAGCTCTGAAAATGGGGTTTTGTAATCGAAAAGAGAGATGTGATGAATGTATCACCATGTTTAATTAGATGTCTTTAACCCCCTCCCTGACACTCACATGGCCACAAAAGATGGTGTGCCAGGTCTTCTCTCTTATCTGCTTCCTGTGATCCTCTGGATCATTGCAGGGTCAGCAAGAGGACATATTTTATTGGAAATAATGAGCTTGAGACAGGAAAAGAAAATATTTCTTATTGATTTATTGTGCCCTAAATTGGTTTTATTTCAGCAGTTTGGTTGTGGTTATTCATGGTGAAGGTTTCCTAACTCCCATGACCTGTGAATGGTCCCTGCAGAACTGAAGGAAGATGACTGTTAGCATGAGACCTCTATGCACGCTCTGTGCCATCCAGGAGATCTTACTGTTGTGGTGGCTCAAGACATATTCCCTATTCTTTTTTTTTTCCTCTTTGTTATTCCCTTAGTTTCTGAGGTTGCACAAGTGATGAAGAATCTAACCTTATCCTCAAGGTTCAGCTTAGTACTTAGTGAATGCGGATGGAGTGCTCTGCCATCCCTCCCTTAGGGGCCCCTGCTCTCTGATCAGTCTGTGACATGCAGGAGGAAGAGAAGCAAATGTAGTGCAGAGAGTAACCACCCCCGAAGTGCTGCAATTTCCTTCACAGATTTTGAAGACCTTCTAATTCTCCAGGGCATTCCCACCTCAACTCCATGACACCTACATAAAGCAGGATAACCCCCTCTAAGTCCATTTTGTCCATCTGAGCCAAAACTAAGTACCCTGCAGCTATCTCTGCTTTGGAAATTGCTGCTTTCAGAAAGCAGTGGATGGCAATTAGTATGACTGCTCTGGAGCTTTCTGGTTTTCATCCTCATCAATCAGTACTGCTTTACATTGGTTCAGTTCCTTTTCTACCACCAGAACTTCCATGGGAAAGGAAATGAACAGCTGAGTGAATGTGTAGTTTGGACTGAGGCTCAAAACGACCCTTCCACACACACTTTCTGTGACTAGTGAACAGCAATACAGGCACTACAAGTATCTTTTCTGGCTTTTTAAAAGCCACTGAAATGACTGGAGCACCTAACACATGTTTTAGGAAACTGTGGCCTCCACCTTCTTGTCACTTTATAACTACTCTAAAATATAAAAGTTCTCTCAGCAACCATAACTTTAGAGCTAGAGAGGAAACTGAAGTTGAAAAAATTAAAGTAATTCTTCCACTCCTTAATTTCTTACAGTTTATATAGGGATCACACATCCCAGTCATGAAAGATAAAATACTTTGTCCAATTATTCTTCAGTAGTGTCCACAAGGTCACAGAACCATTACTGGCCCTGCCATTATTTATTTGTGTTTTAGTTGAATTATCGAGGCATCATCAGCTCTTCTGCAAAGAAATGTCAGAGGAGCTGCAGAAGTATTGAAACATTACTGCACTTGTAAAAGCAATCATTCCCAAACATTTGTTTGGACAAGTGACAAAGTGGTAATGAGAAGAAAATGTCCGTGTCTATAAAGTCAATTCAAGCTGTTGTTCTTTAAAGAGAGCAAGCTCTCTAAAAGCTGCCAGGTTGCCCTATGGTTGTGCAGTCCTCAGTAGACAAGTGCCCATGTACTCACAAATCACTGACGAAGTAGCCAAGGATTTGAATATTGTGGTGAGTGCATA
The DNA here is from genome assembly GCA_013396675.1 of Eubucco bourcierii. NCBI lineage: Eukaryota > Metazoa > Chordata > Aves > Piciformes > Ramphastidae > Eubucco > Eubucco bourcierii. The sequence goes on along the minus strand of VWZE01009149.1, from coordinate 1,425,774 downwards.
CCCTCCTGCCCTGGAGTTGTTCACTTGAGTTCAGGGCTAGGGTTATCAACAAAGCAAGCAAAGGGAAGCATGACAGAGGCTGTCTCCTGCTCGTGCTTTTATGTCTTATGTAAATAATTACATGACCTCATGAACCACCAGGCTGCAACCTTCACCAAACACATAGGGTTAAAGTGCTCTGTGCTTCACAGTGCAGTGAATCTGGTTCCAGCAACTCTCTTTTCTGTGTTTTAGTTTCAGTTTTATACCTTGAACCTCCTGCCTCTTCAGATCTATGCTAACTGTATTAATTTTTTTCCTTTCTCCAAAAGCTGTTCTTGTCTCCTTGGGTTTGAGGGGGAGAGGTGTGAAATAAATGCGGATGACTGTGAAGATAATGACTGCGAGAATAACTCTACATGTGTGGATGGGATCAACAACTACGTCTGTCTCTGCCCTCCTAACTACACAGGTAAGAAAGGGCCACAACCAAACAAAACCAGGAATCCATCAAGACTCCCTTCAGTGCTTGAAGGGAGGAGTCCAAATGGATGCTTACTTTGTCTATGAGTGTATAATTAACCAAAAATCTAGTCCCATTTTAAAGCAGCCTGGATGGCTTACTGGAAAGATGTTAGTTCCAGCAATACTGCAGTACACCTGCCCACAGGCATGACCACTTTTCTTAGTCAAAATGCTGATGCATTATTGTAGAATGCATTAAAAATAGTGAGGTTTAAGGTGACAGAGAAATCTGTCTGTACTTCTGCACATACATTTTCTAACTGTATTTCAGAAATATTCCCAGTACTGAACTGAGCCTGACATACATCTGTTCTGAATCTTGGAAAATAAAAATAGTAGGAAAATAGCTTTTGGGGCATGGCTTTCACCTGAGATCTCAGAGGTTCGCATTTATTACAAAATCAGAGAATGCTGACGGCTGGAAGGGACCTCGGAAGATCATCTAGTCCAACCCCCACTGTCATTATTAAATAAATAAATTAAATTAAATGAGCCTGACAATGTGCTCTTTAAATTCAGTATCTCCATTTCACAAGCAGAGGCTGAGTGAGAAACCATAATCTCAGCTGCAGTCTTCAGTGTGCACCCATGGCTGTTAGCCCAGCTCAGCAGATGTGCAGTCACCTGCTAAGTCCATAGTGACAGAAGTTGGTAACTGAATTACAAATGGCATTAGTATATCCAGCACCCATCCTGCATTTCAGATAAATTCCTTCTGCAAGAGCAGAAACTCTCTTAACTGGAATCTAAAAATGCTCTTTCTCAAGATGTTACTGGAGCATACCATTGACTCATTCAAGCTGAGTTAGCATGGCCTTCCTGGCTCAGCATGGAGTGGTAAGGAAACACCTGCAATAGTTCCTACTTCTGTCCTTTGAAATGGGTTTATTACCTTCTGAGCATGGGGAAGAAATGAAGGGCTTCTTGTACACTGGAATATATTACATGTCAGGGGATTTAATGAGGATCAAGCTTGAATGGCTGAGCAAGGCAGGAGGAAAGCTTCTAGAATTTCCAAACTCTTAAAATACTTTCGTGGCTGATACAAAGGAGGCCCATGTAAATCTTAAGCTCAGAAAAAAAGACCTATGACTTTAATGTATATTTATTGCAGTTCTAAAATGATCTTTCTGCCAAACACGGAAAAACTTCAGCTTAGCAGAGTAAAGAGTTTCTGCTTATAGCATGTTGAGCCCATTGTGCTTACTTGTGCACTATTTATGGGAGCTGTTCTTGGGTGGTTTCAAACACAACTCTATACAGGGAGGCAGAGTCTTTACATTTACAAGAGGAAATATATTTGCCCAGCCAAGAAAGAAAACACATCTACCAAGGAGCTGAACTCAGTATATATGCAAATGTCTGTGCTTTTCCACAGGCATATTGCAGACTTTTTGGGTTTTATCACACAAAAAAAAAAAAATAGAGGAAAGAACTAGGTTGGGATTTCTCCTCAAACAGCAGTCTGGTTAGGGGCCAGAGAATTCATATGATACTTCAGAATCAGTTTTGAAGTATTTTAAATCAACTTCCAGCTGTTTGCATTTTTTTTTTTTTTCCTCCTCCCTGACCATTGTCTGTGCTGTGTTCTTGGCTATGAGCAGGACTTACCAAATACTAGTCCACAGTCCTGCAATGTGTACACAACTGTACACTGCACGCAGTGAGCAATTGCTATGACCGTGCAGGCAATAGCTGCGACTACAGATGCAACAAACAGAATTTTTAAGAAGAGCAGGAAATAATCCTGGAAAATATAATATGAATCGTAAGTCAAAAAGAATGCAAAAGTAGAGGTGCTGCTTGAATTAGAATCACAGAATGTTGGGACTTGAAAAGGACCTTCAAAGTTCATTGAGTCCAACCCCCTGCCAGAGCAGGATCACCTAGAGTGGGTCACACTGGAATTCATACACGTGGGTTTTGAATGTCTCCAGAGAAGACTCCACAAGCCTCTCTGGGCAACCAAACCATAAACAAGTGTCTCCATGTGTTGAGGTAGAACCTCCTGTGCTCTCGCTTGCAGCCTTTGCCCCTTGTCCTGTCACTGGACATCACTGAGCAGAGCCTGGCTCCATGCCCCCTACACTGCCCTTCACATCTCTATAAACATGAATGAGATCACCACTTAGTCTCCTCTTCTCCAAGCTGAAGAACCCCAGCTCCCTCAACCTTTCCTCAGACTGGAGATATTCCACTGCCTTCATCACAGAATCATAGAATGGTAAGGTTGGAAGGAACCTCAAGGATCATCTAGTTCCAACCCCTTGCCATAGGCAGGGACACCTCCCACTAGTACAGCTCACTCAAGACCTCATCCAACCTGACCTTGAACACCTCCAGGGAGCAGCCACAACCTCCCTGGGCAAATTGTTCCAGTGCCTCACCACCCTCACTGGAAAGAACTTCCTCCTAACATCCAGTCTAAATCTTCCCTCTGCCAGTTTTAAACCCATTGCCCCTAGTCCTGTAATTGCAAGACCTTGTAAATAGTCCCTCCCCAGCCTTTCTGTAGCCCACTTCAGATACTGGAAGGTTACTATAAGGTCTCCTTGAAGCCTTCTCTTCTCCAGGCTGAAGAGCCCCAACTCTCTCAGCCTGTCCTCTCTGTGCCTGGAGAGCTTCTCCAGCCCTGTGATCATCTTCGTGGCCTTTGTCATTCTGCACTGGACTCTTTGAAGCAGTTCCCTGAGGTCCTTATTGTACTGAGGGACCCAGAACAGGACACAATATTCTAGATGCAGCCTCACCATGGCAGAGTAAAAGGGGAGAAGAACCTCTCATTACCTACTAGCCACGCACTTTCTGAACATCCCAGGACGCCATTGGCCTTCTTGGCCATAAGGCCACGTTATTGTGCCATGAATCTGAAGGGTTGCAGTGGTTCATGTTGCTTTTTTTAAAAAGGAAGTGTTTAGTGAGCTGTGTTGTCTTAATCTGCTTTTGGAGGGGGTTAGTTCCTCAAACTTTTTATCAGGAAGGACTCACTGCAGTGCAGCTGCCTGGACTGAAATATCCCTCAGAGGTACACCTGGCTCTCAGCAGTAAAACAGGGAACAACATAAAATGGGTGGAGGAATTAAAGTCATGAGCCAAACAAAAGTTAACAGACAAGCCAAACACACCTGAGGCATCGTTTTGAGGGTCCTCTAAGAGTTGAATCCAAACACAAGGAACTCGACATCATCTGAAACTGATCCATTGACTGAACAGCAAAGGAAATGCCATGGAAACCCATAGGCAAGTCATGAAGAAGCAGGCAGAGTCACTTTTCTTTGTTTGGGTTTTTTTTGTTTGTGGGATTTTGTTGGGGGTTTTGTTGTTGATTTTTCACAAACAGTTTTTATGGAGAACAGAAAATTCTTTATTAAGGTTCATTGGCTGAGTTTTGTGGCTGAACAGATCCAGACTACGCATTTTTATCAGTATAAGTATCCAATAATTGTTGGTTCCGGGCACAAAGTGGACTTCTCAGCAGATGCTGCAGTTGAAACACAAGTCAGTTAAAAGAGAATCTGTGTTACAGTGGAGCTGAGACTGAATGTTTCTGTACCAATAATCTGTGGTGTTCTGAGTACTATGCAGGCTGTTGGATGTAGATATCCAGTTCAGCTACTGCAGATTCCCTCTTTTCTCAACTGCAGAGGCAGGCAGGCTCTGGAGTACTACGAAGTAGGGAGTCTGAATTCCTCATTACTCTTGTGGTCTTGGATGCCATAATACCAATAAGACTGCAGTGATATCCCTGTAAACACTGCATATCTGAAATAAACGTGCTATAAAATGAAGAATAGTCTTGGATATGGGGAGGAAACATATAATAGCATGTACTTGTGTGCTCTGCAAGAAATATTTAGGATTCCCCCTTGGTTTAGTTAAATTGTGATAGTAAATCTTGTGTTCCGAAATGAAATGCAAATTAAAAGTGCATGTGTTGGAAATGTTGACTACAGAGAGAGTTGCAGTATCCAGGGTCTGAGGTTTTTTCCATACCTTAGCCTTTTCCTGCTTTATCTTCTGTCTGTCTAGTTTTACATGTTATAGCCTTTTTAGGAAACAATATCCCAAATAATAACCCAAATTTTGGGATCGTGGGTTGGAATAATGAAGGCCAAAGATCTTTCTTCAATTAGTAACTTTTTGCAGTGTTTTCCTTTAAATTTCTTTGATAGTCTTTTCTTCCATTCAAAGTAGATGAGAAATGGCCGATTTAAGTGGCTGCTGAGAGAAGGAATTTCCCACACTCCAGTCCCATGGCACTTTCATTTAAAAACAAAACAAAAAAACACACCAAAAAGCAACTCACACAATAACCTCCTTCCTAGTTATTTTTCATCTAGTAACTTCAATACCCTCATCCCTGGAGGTATTCAAGGCCTTGAGCAACCTGGTTTAGTGGAAGGTGTCCTTGCCAATGCCAGGGAGGTTGGAACTAGACGATATTAAGGCCTCTTCCAACCTAAACCATTCTATGAATGTAATCTATGAAAACAATGTGCAAATACGATTGGATTCTATGAAATAGGTAAACAAATGGAAGAAGATGAAACTTGGAGGGTAGACAGAACTGATTGCTGTAAAAAGATTCCTGGTGCCTGCACCACCAGGTTTCCTCACAGTTCTTGAAGTCAGTATTTTTGTTGTTTATTGCCTGTGTTGACATAACCAAACCAATACTTATACGCTGTGTGGCACAATCCTGATGGCTTTTATTGTCAGTCAATATCTTTTTTTTTTTTTTTCCTTTCCCAAACTGGTTATTCTAATCCTGAAGCTAAATTATAAGCATGTACTTCCTCCAGGATAATCAGGTACCAGAGTCCAGCAAGCTCTAAAGCCTGAGCAGTCTATGGACTGCTTTACAACCTGATTGGAGCTTTGGTGGATTACAGAACCTCACAGTTCTGTAGACTTTTCACCTCTTCAAAAAGAAATATATAGGAATATCAAAAGAGTAGGTTATGAATTAGATCAGTCACCCTGGTTCTTTTCCTTTTATGTCTTTTTCTGATTTTTATCTTTGACGTGGTCTGTCCCCAACTATCTCCCTAGCTTTGTGGTTTAGAAATGTAGAACAAAATATGTACAATTTTTCCCTTCTGCTCCTTTTTTCATTCACTGCTGTGATAGACCTTGGGATACATCACTGGTTTACTTACAGTTCTAGATTCAAATACAGAATTCCATGCTTCCAAAAGAGGTCCTCTCCTCAGTCTCACTACCCTTTGTGCTTTCAATTGAAGATGTGTCCCAGCATACCAAAAGGACCCAAAGGGTGATGGGTGCAAGTTAATCCTGGGGAGATTCCAATTGTACTCCAGAAGAAAAAGCTTGCCCATGAGAACAGCTAGAGATGGAATCATCTGCCAGTGGGCTCCCCACCACTGGACAGTTTTAAAGCTCAGCTTGACAGGGTACTGTGCCAGCTCATTTCAGCAAGACCCTTACCTAGGGAATTTGGACCAGATGATTCTTAGGGTCCTTTCCAACGTGAAATTCTGTGATTCTGTGACCAAATGGTATATACTAAACATGTGATATGTAATTTACATGTTCTATGTGCTAATTTATTTTTTATTTGTTTGCTGTGACTTTTCCTTCCTTCTGTTTGATTTTAGTCAGAAGGAGGAGTATGTAGTGCTTATACACACATACACACACACCAAAAAAAATCAGTTTTTGCTAAGGATCCTAAAAAGCCTCAGCAAATAGACACATTTTGTTGTTCTGAAACCTAAAAGAAAAATATAATTAGTGGGTTCTACTACTGAAAATAGATCTTTGCTAAAATACATGGCATCCCATGGTGGGGAGAGGGGGGGAACAAATGTTCTAAAATAGTTTGTTTCCCTGGGAAAAAGCTGGAATCAGTTTGTACCACAGAAAAAAAATACCTCTTTAAAAAAATGGCTAGAAACTATTTCTGGTTTTATGTGTTTGGAAGAGAAGGCTAAGATCTATTTTACCTTAGGGGACCTGGTGGTGTTCTGTGGTAGATGGTATCTGAGATTTTTGCAGTTGTGCTGCTTTTAGACAGAACACTATTCACTGTTAGTGATTATGGTCCCCTTTTCTGGCATATCTGATCGTGGTAATGTTGCATGGCTAAAGCTAAGCACTTAGTCAAGCCAAACAACTCTGGAAGAAAGAAGTTGTGTGGTGACTTGTGGCTGACACTGTTTGCTGGAGCTCTCCAGCCCATTTCCCATTGCTAGCCATTGTGAGGCTGAATCGCAGCAATCCCTGAGGCAGGCATTACTGACAGCTGAATGAAGCTGAAGTGGCTCCACTGCATTATAGGGCTTTTTTCCACCCCCCACCTCCCCCCACACACAAGCCTTGCACATCTTGAACAATGTGTTTGATATAGGAAGAGGAAGTTTTTAGGTAATACAGTTCAACCTTGTGGTTCCACAAAGATCTGGACTGCCTAATAAATCCTGAGGGCTTAAACAAGTACTTAACTATCAGCCTTGTTTAAAACTTTGGAACTCCAGCCATAATTTCTTTGAGACAAACAGAAAATTGTGGTCAGAGTTTGATGTAATTTCGTCCTTGTATTTGAAGGAGTTCTGCCTTACATGGAAGGTTCTCTAGTTACTTGGCAAATGTGAAGTATATTTGCTTTCTGTGAAAAAGATAAAAAGACACATTTCCCTCTTGTACAACTATGAATGAGAAGTGCTGGAAGAGATGGAATCTGTGTCTTTGTTCAAGAGCCTAACCCCACTAGTCCTGTTTTGTTAAGAGAACCACACGTCATTGCTATCAGATTGGATTCTTTTATCTCATTGTGCTGGGACTGAAGAAGGAAACAGCACTGTAGCTGGCAGCTCTGCAGCCTGTCTTCAGTCACAGTATGGGTGTTCTGGTATGTTGGAACTCTCAGCTCCAGAACTCCTCCTGGTCAGATTCCCATTTGTAAAATGTAGCATCTCATGTTTAAGGAATCAGATATACTAGATAATTTCTCTCTGTTTGTAAGAAACATAGCGTATATCTCTAAGAAAATGTAATCTCAGCTACTACTGCCTTCAGGAGTGGGTGAAGTGACTATCATTCTCAAATGTGATTCATGATTCATTAAATCCAGTCTGTGCAGAAGCACATCAGAGGATTAGAAGCTAACCACAATACTTACCTGCTTACTGGTAGGTAGTGCATACTGCACAGTTAATAAAGCTGGAAGGAGGAAAGTCCCCCTATGGATAGTGTATTCAGCATTCCAACATCTCAGTGATGGCCATGTTTGAACCACCAGTAGGGAATAAGGATTTTTTTCTGCATATCAAGAGTTTTTCAGAGACCTCTGTGGGTTCAAAGACTGTATTGGGTTTGCATGGCAACGTTTTGGGGGCAGGGGAGCAGGAGGGCTGCAGGGATGCCTTCTGTGAGAAGTGATCAGGAGCTGCTCTGCTGTCAGACCTAGCACTGCCCAAAGCTGCACCCACTGGCAGCACTGTTGAAAAACTGAGAGAAGCAACTATGCAAAATGCCAAATGCAGTCAAGAGGAAAGGAGAAGAAGCACTGCAGGTCTTGGAGCAGAAATTTGCTTGTAGCCTATGGAGAAGACCAGTGAGGAGGGTTGTGCCCATGAAGCCCCAAGTGAGAGCAGATATCCACACACAGCCTGTGCAGGACTCCATGCCAGATTAAGTGAGTATGCCATGAGAGAAACTGAGAAGCTGCAACCCTGTTTTGAATTGTGCAAAATTAATAACCAACACTAATTTTTATATCCAGGCAAAGCTGGTTAATAACCATGAAAGCCATTTATTGACGTTAAATCTCAACAGAAAACTTACTGACAAGGTTCGCAACGCACAGTTTGGATCCTTGTAAACACAGGGAACAGGCAAACTAGAACACTTTAAGAAAACTAGCAAATGCAAACATTAAGCCTGGAAAGAGGTTCTCAATTTCAGTTGCCCATCAGGGGACTTGAGAGGCTCCATTCTGCTGCTAAGACAGAAGGTATTCAGAGTCACTTAAGAATTCAAGAATTTTGCTAAAGATTTGCTAAGAGGCTTTTGGTTTTCCCAGGCTCTTTTCTCAGGAAGCTGGGAGTCTCTGGCCTGGTTCCTCTTGACACCCGATTCAGCAGAAGACTTGCAGAGGGGCAGGCAGGATGCAGTGAGGCAGTAGCACGGGAGCACGCTGAGGCAGCAGCAGCAATGGCAGCAGCAGGTTGTCATGTTAGCTGCTCATCCTTTTTATCCGTGCAGCCCGAGGCTAACGAGCCTTTGGACACAGGTTACCCAGTCAGACAGCACTTGGCCAAGCTCGACCATCTTAGATGAAGCCAGGGCTTTCATTTTCCTTTGCTGCAGTTGCTTCCCCGGCACAGAGGGAGAGGGAACAGGGGAACATGTCTGGGCAAGCCAGGATGTGTTCAGGCCTGTTTTGGCCTATTTAGGCCTACCACAACAAGCCCGTGGACAGTCCAAGCAAGGAGCAGGCTCCTAGCAGGAGCTGCAGCCCATGTAGGAGCAAGATTTCTGACAGGAGCTGTGTCCCTTCAGTCTCTTCCTGAGGACTGAATCCCACTGGAAGGACTCACACTGGAGCAGTTTTTGAAGAACTGTAGCCTGTGGGAAGGACCCATACTAAAGAAGTCCATGAAGGACTATATCACGTGAGAGGGACCCCACACTGGAGCAGAGAATCAACATGAGGAGGAACTAGTGACAGTGCTCTGAAAAAAACACAACCTCCGTTCCTCATCCTTCCATTCAGACCAGCATGAGCCTACAGTCTGACCAGTGACCTGTCTGCCAGCCTTGCAGGGGTCCACGTATGGCATCTCAGATGTGACTGGACACACTGGATTGTGTGAATAACTAAATTGATCCCTAATAGATTCCAGGCAAATCACATAGTTGGACAACATCCATATGAAGTAATACAGCTCAAAAGCGTAGGAGGTCTGGCAAAACTGGGATCTATTCCAGACACAGTGGTTCTTATGGATAATGCTATATGCAAGTTACCACCTTGTAAGAGCCCTGGAAATCATCTGGTTTAGTTAGTGTTTTACAGACCACATTGTTGTGGCATTTGTGATGTTATGATTTTTTTTTTTTTTCATGCTTTGGCAGCATGTAGAACTGAAACAAACTCCATCTTCAAAGATCAGAAGCAGTGAAAGGTCCATTACTTCTCTGCCCAGATTTTGTCGTTTAATCCATTCCCCCTTTGTTTGATGTCAAGATTGGAGATAATTACTCCTTAATTCTGAAGAAAACAAGCCACTTTGGGAATCTCAGTGTGGAGTTTAACTTCAGGTTCCCACTTCATATGAGGCCAAAATATGAGACATGAAAACTCAGATAAGATAAAAAGCATAAAGTAACTTTTGGTTCTTTGCTTACTGTGAGCAGTGTTCATCAAGTAAGAGCAAACTTCATTAATAAGGCAAGAAGAGCATTCTGCTACAGTGCATTCCAGGTAATTTCTATCATGATCTGGTATATAACAGGGCAGTAGAGTACATGTACTATTGATGGAGTTCCAGAGTTTCTTCTTTATTCACTGCAAGTTGAAACAGTTTGGAAGTAAAAAACCCACATTTTTTATTTTCCAAGATAAACCTCAGATCTTTTTAATCAAACATCTACAACATTCCTAACTGAGTTATTATCTTGGAGGAACAGCCTATGTCTGTTCCACCCAACCCTTTTTAGTTTCTGTTTTCTGAAATACCCAGTTGGCAGTGACTTCTTTTTAATAACTGAAAGGAGAGATGGGGAAAACAAAATACAAACCCCATTTCTTCTGATACAAGTTATTAGATACAAAATGAATAATCTCTTATGAGAAAAACAGTGCATTATTTTTTTTATTAGCAGTAAAGAGAAGAGCTCCATTCTGACTTACCTGGCAGAGTTCAGAAAATTGCAACATAGTATTTAATCACTCAAATACACATCTTCTCCCTGTGCAGCCTGTAAAAGTTTTCTCAGTGGATAAAGGCCAGGCTACCTTCATCCTTTCTTCACTTTAAGTACTTTCCTTTTCTCAAGTAATGTGTGAAATTCTTTACAGCTTTTTTGCTTTCAGTCTTCCAGGCTCTATAAAAGCTTCAGGCCTGTAGTGATAGGATATGGGGCAATGGTTTTAGATGAGGGAAGAGTAGATTTAGATCAGATGTTAGGAACATGTTCTTTCCCGTGAAGGTAGTGGAACACTGGAACAGGTTACCCAGGGAGGTAGTTGAGACCCCATCCTTGGAGATATTCAAGGTCAGGCTTGACAGTGCTCTTGGGCAACCTGATCTAGTGAAGGATGTCTCTACTCACTGCAGGGAGATTGGAATAGATGGCCTTTGGAGGTCACTTCCAACCCAAACCATTCTATGATTCTATCCCATTAAGGATGAGCGTATTTTCTATGTTGGTTTATCAGTTATTCAGTGAATACTCTGAATGAGAGAACAAAGTTATCACCTAATTGACATATGAAACAAAAGGGAAATCATTACACTCATAGGCTGCAAAGTGGTGGTCTAGATTGTTTTTTTTCAGAAGTGCAATTTTATTTACAGATAAATAAGCAGAATACTATTACTGCATGTAATCACTCTTTTACTGATTACAGAGAAATAGTGTAACTTGGATCTGGGTTTTGAAAGTCTAATGTGGCATAAAATAAATAGCTCTCAGGACAGTACAGAAGGGAAAAAAGCAAAATTATTGCTAAACTGCATAAAAGCTGTCTTTATTGCTCTGTTGTTGTTTTGGCTTCGTTCTGAGACCTGTGGAAGGCTCCAGCAAAGCCTAGGCATGTTTCTTGGCAGCTCTTCCCCAGCAGTGAGCCCTGTGAAATTCATAATTTTGCTGGGAAAAATGTTGCATGAGGCAAAAAAAAAAAAAAAAAAAGTTTGCTGTGTTGTTGATTTTGTTTTGTTTCGTTTTTAAGCAGTGAGCAATGCTGGTGAAAGTTTTGTGACTTTTTTTTCCCCTCTTTTTTTTTTGTTGTTGTTGGGAGTGGACAGGAGTGTTTGGTTTTGAGGATTTTTTTTTTCTCTGTATGAGACAGAAAAACATCTACCTGTTGGTGTTCCACCTGTCAGCAGACCTTGGTTTTGATCTGGAAGTTTTATTTTTTGTGGCAGATCAGATTGCTTCCTTTATCTGTCTTAAGTTTAAAATGCAGTGCCCAAGAAGCTGAGGATGTTCCTGCCTTTATAAAGGTACCATCTTCATAACCTACAGACCACAGAACTGACCTAATACCTCCAGCTGCTATGAGAAGTAAAATCTGTTGGCATAAGTGGTTTTCCTCTTGTGAATCTGACATAATGTTAACCTGTTCTTTGTTGGGGTGCATTGCATGTTCATTTATTATTTTGCCTTTGGTGAAAGGTAATAAACAAATGTTAACTGATTGGAAAAGAAATTTAGTTGTCATTTTCCTGCCTTTTGTGTAAGCGCTTCAAAAACCTCTGTGTACTCAGCTGGAATTCTGATTTGAGAATCCATAAGAGACAGGAAAATGTGGAGGTTGGATTGTTTTCTGTGTTTGGGACAGCATTACACTGAAGGCTTCTGTTGTTTTAGCGTGATCAAATATCTTCCACAGAGCAAATCAGTGCTGCTAAAGTTGGGCTAAGATTAATGTCCAGTTTGTTTTTAGGTTCACATAGCTCTCCAGTGAGGAATTTGGACTAGACCTTTAATTGCTGCACAGAGAAGCAGTCCTGTGTCACTCCAAAAAAAAAAAAAAAAGGTCAAATTTTTCCTCTGATACTGACATTAAAAGCAGCCAATGAGTACTGGACTCTCAGGGGTCTGAGGGCAGATTTTTGGCCCAGATATTTTCTGAGTGAATAAAATATGAGAAAGTCTTTGTGTAGCTGGTGCCTTGGGTTTTGCTTCTCAGAAAGTGTTTTATATCCCTGGCTTGCCTTCTGCAACATCTACTGAATATTGGTGGACCCTGAAATAATGCATCAAGAAGAATTGTCTTCCTGAGATGAGGCTGCTCTGGTTGCAAGGGATTCCCAAGTGAGCTTCCTAATGAGTGATAGATGGGAAAAACAACAGGAAGGATCTTTAAAATGTTCCAGGTTTTGCATGAAAAATGATAAATTTTTTTGGATGCTGTGTTTGGTACCTAGCCTAGAATTCTCCTACATTTTGATAGTGGTGCCTTCAGAATGACAGAGTGAGTCATAATATTTGACATTTAGGGAGATTTTTACTGGATCTCTAAGCACTTGTCAAGACTGTTGAGAAGAATACTTTTAAAAGAATTATGATTTCCTTTGAGAATTTATGAAACTGTTCTTATTTTTTAAAAGCTTGCTTCCTTTTCTTCAAAATGTTAAAAAAATAATAAATTGAAACTTCAGAAGCATGGATTGACCATTTTTAGTGAAAGGATAGTTGAAGGCATCTATCCACACACTATTCACTTATTAAATGGCCTTCCAGAAGTATTTCCAGCTTTGGATCATTGAGTTCTTTTAATGTCACCAGCCAGATACTTTCTTTCATATTTATTTTCACATAAGATTCATAGCACACAAGAGACACAATAAACTGGCAATTGTCCAGGTATCCTAACGAGTTCTGACCTGCTTATGTTCATATCTGCCCAGAGGCCAAGGGAGCCCCTTTGCTTGTTGGTATTTGGGAAGGTTGGTGGGCTGTGGGTTTGTGGATTGCTTAGCAAGCAAATACTTCTCCAGTTCTGCCACCTCAAAAATAATAGCTGTCCCCAGTGACAGCTGTGTTCATATTTATAAGATTTGAATATCCCTAGTTGTTTTTGAGAAGTAACAAAGTAAAATGGGCAAACCTCAAATCCAGTCAATGATCCGTTTTCCTGGTTCCCATGTCTTACCACCATTTGGCAAGTCCCTCTTCCAGGGCTGGATGCATTCATTACATTTGCCCAAGATGTGCCCAGGCATGCTGAAAAGACTTGGTAGTATTTAATAGTGGTGGCTTCCTGGGATTCCTTGGCTCCAGATGGAATTGGTTGTCTTGTAAGTGATCCCATGAATGATAAACTTTCCACTACAGATTGCCATGCCAGGCTTCTCCAGTACTGTCAAACCCAGCCCAGTAAAAACATGAGTACAGGGTTTCCGTGGCAGTACCCTCTCTCATGCCTCCAGGGTTTGTATTCTTGTTCCACTTACTCACTGATGCTTGACAACTCTCAAAAGCAGACACATTAGATGTTTCATGTCTGAAACAAACAGAAAATTGCTTATCATACTTCTACTGTAACATGAAGAGTCACATAATGAGCTGTGTAGCTTCTATTGTAGGGAGACTGTTGATGTTGGAGAAATAACCTTAAAGGAGTGAGCTGGAGGTGTTCACAGCTTAAAGCATCCCTGTCATCACCAGGGTCATCCTCCCAATTATGCTTTCAGTCATCCCTGCCAGATCACAAGACTGATGAAAGACAGTTCTGATTTGCATTTTTCATCTGAATTTTGATCTTCATGGTTTGCTTGCCTTGTGTTGTCAAGTGTTTCTCTGTAGCCACAGGAGTTAGAAATGTGAGGACTTTTGCAGATGGTTTCTCCCAGGACGCAGGTAGAACTGCAGCTTCATGAGGATACTGCTAAAAACCTTGCCAGCCAACTAGGGCCTCCCAACTTAGCCTTTCTCCCACACTATCCACATGGTTTGTTGCTGATGTGATGGTATGTATCATGGACAGGCACACAAAATATGCATAACCTTGAAACCCTGCAGATGTAATCTTCTGATAGAGCTGCACAGAGGACTTTGGGACTGTAGCTTTTGGGGCTCTTCATGTTGAGAGTACCTGACCTTTGCTTTTCCCACATAGCTTCGGGAAGTGTGGGGTAGGTTTCTGTTGGTTTCTTGGGAAGGCAAGGATTTCTGTGGTCTTTGGCTGGTTCACAAATCCTGGGGTACTGAAGTGTGACCTAATAATTTAGGACTCAGAGAAGGGTGGTATTTAAATAAACTATCTGGGTTTGAACATTCTGGAACTATTAATTACTACAATTTATACAAATCCAGGGAGGTGCATGCTATGTAACAGACCATACCTAGAAACAGCTGAGCTGAGCTTACACATGATGGATTTTTTTCTGGAAAGATATCATCTCCTGTGAGCACAATAGAGCACTTTTCTTATAAATAGTGAATGTTTTATAATTGCAAGCAGCCCTAAGGCTGGTTCCTATTATTGAAGAGTCACAGAGGTTTTGGGGAGGAGGGTTTGTGGTTGTTGCTCTTTTCCAGAATGATGTCCAATCAGTTTCTTTGACAGAGTATTAACTAGGGCTAAAATATGTTTCAGTGTGAAAATGTTACGGTTCAATGAGCAGCTTTGCTTTTGTGTCACTTTCTTGCTTTGATATAAGAGGTTCTGGGTCAGGAACTGCTCATTTGATCCTTAGTCTGTCTCCAAGTTGAGTTGATATGTGAGTACATTTTATACCAGCCTTTCAAATTCATCTGATAAAAATACATGATAGGTCAAAGGAGCCCAATTTAATGAAGTCACACATGCCCTCACAAGAAACATGGTCGCTTCCTGCTGAGTTACTGAGCTGTCTCTGCCTAGAGAGATGTGCCATCCTTGACCGTGGCCAGAGCTGCTTTAGGATTGGCCGAGTTACATTACAGCTTTATTGCTTTTCTTTTGCCTCAGGTGAACTGTGTGATGAGGTGATTAACCACTGTGTTCCTGATCTAAATCCATGTCAACATGAGTCCAAATGTCTTCCCCTTGACAAAGGAACCAGGTAAAGTGTGTATATGTTTGTCTCTGTACACTGGGCTGATTCATCCTTCTGCTTGACTAGGGTTGAACTAGCAATGAGTTAGGGGTAAAAAAGATCACAATTAATGCAAATAGACTATATGTACCTCAGACCATGTCACCTTTCACTTTTAACACAACCATACATAGTACTCTAACTTACTGTGGTTTTCTTGAAAATCATGGACCTGTCTCCAGAGCACAGGAGTTAGTCTGGAATAGAGGATTCAGTGCAGCCTGAGCAACATTCTGCACTTCCCCCGAAGGCTGTTTCTACAGTCAGTATGCAGTCCTGAGTGCTCACCAGTTCCCTCCTTGGAGGCAGAGCTGGTGTTTTGGCAAGGGACACCCTCACCCAGCACACCCAGCGTGTCAGAGGGGAGAGACAGTAGTGCTCTTTGGTCTTCCTAGTAACTTACAATTGGGATTACATTATGTCCCTTGTGAAGCAACTAGCATGTCGGAATAGGGTGAACTGGTACACAGAACACTTCAGGATTGTTAAAAGGAAGCAAACCACAGTTTCAGATATACTGGTTATCTTGAAGGGAGCTGAAGCTGTGCAAGCCTTTCTTTTGCATGAAAAACTTCTGGACAGAAATGTTTCCAACGCTTGAGGAAGATGAAACTCTTAAATGATTAGGACAGTTCCTGAAATGATGCACAGGGACTGGATGAAGAGATGTGCACCGGTACATAAACAGTCCCTGATGTTCCTTCCAGTTCTTGTTCCTAGTTAATCCATCATTCAACTAATCCAGTAGCTACATCATGTTATGAGGCAAAGGCTTGCAGCTGAAATTACCTTACGTTGCTAGATGCATGCAGGGATGGAGACAGCTGTGAAAGCACTTGCTGGAAGCATTTCCTTACCTGCCACCCAAATTGAGTAAATAAGACACTTTTTCTTGCTTGGTTGCTATAAGTGTGTTTAGAGTGGGGCCATAAACCCTTGAGGGGAACCTAAATAACTACTTTTTAAGTATTTTCTCCTACTATTCATTGCATTATTCTTCCCACTATTCATAGAATGTGACACAAAAATCCAGAATTTCTTTACTACTTCTGTCCCGGTTTGCTTTCTGGCAGGCCAGACTTGAGAGGTGATGTAGCCTTCCAAGTGTAGATTTGTCCAAGTATTACTTTTTTCTTTCATGCATTAGTTGCACCAAACCATTCAGAAATGGGCTGAGAACCCTCAGCACCTTTTGCAGTGATGTGTAACTGGGTCTCACTGAAAACAGCAACCTCCAGTCCTGTACTGTTGCTGATGTCCTGAGCAGTTTGATCTCCTGCCCTGGGATGTGCTGTGTATTTAGCACATAATGGCACAGCATAGTGCCCCATGCAGCTTGAGTCAGCTTCACACACCAGTCCTCAGCTCTGCTTACAGAGGCAGGCAATATTAATGGCAGGACTCAGACTTGTTCCTGAAGTGACCATTCACTTGTCAGCTCTGTGCCCTGGGCGTGTGAGTAGAACATACCAGTAAGGGATATCACAGCAGCAAGTACACCAGTCTGTCTGTCTGTCCTGCCTTCAGCTCTGTTTGGTCTGCAGTACTGAAGAGGGATGAAAAGATGATAAAGACAGGGTGAAAAATAGGAAGCCAAGTTAGTTATTGATACGAGTAGAGGAAATCTATTTGGCCCTGCAGTAGAAGCCATGATTCACAGCTTTAATACAATAGACACTGAGTGCGTGTACATGCAAATCCCCTTGGATAAACCAATGTTTTACATACCCCTAGACATGATTTTAGACTCTCTCTGATACAGGAATGTTACCATCACTATAAGGCTGTAGCAGAAAGAATTTCAACTGCACTGGTGTTAGATGTTCACTGGGAAATGAGGTAACTCATGGTGTAAATAACTCTCTTAGTAGGATTCAAATATAAACGTTTCTTTGCTGCCTCCTTTACTGCAGCAAGCGTTTACTGATCCTCTGTCACCTGCTGGCAGGGTGTGGGATCAGGATGGAGCTAACATGCCATCATTCACTGCTAGGGGAGATTCTCGAGTTTCTCTGAGGAGGCTGGGTAAGGCACTCATCTAGCTGTTTCTCACCTGCTATACTCCAGACATGCATTTTTTTGGTAGCTCCAGCCACACTAGCAGCTCACAGATGACTGACCCAAAAAGGAATTCCACATTTCAAAAGGGAAAGCCAAGCTTGGACTTTTTCAGTGTGTGTTTGGCTGCACAGAGCTATTTGGTTTTTAAGCTGAAATCGCAGGTGGCTTTCCTCACTTCCAACCTCTACATATTTATTGTGGTGTTACTATAGAAGAAGAGTAGCTTTCTGTATGCCAGAAAAGAAAACAAAACAAAAGTAAGAAACAAAAACAAAACAAAAAAATTAATACAATGAAATTACTTCTAGAAAAATAACTCCAGGAAAGGAGCATGATTTTCCATTCACTGTATTGATGTTGGAGTATGGTATAAATACGCTTTATTATTCTAGAGCTTGGAATTATTACCTGACAGCTTAAAATGCTGACTTAATGCAGCCCTGCAGAGAAAAGTGGTGGTTCTGTCATTACTGAGATAGCCAATACACATCATAAAATTGATGCATGGCAGCCCTGAATAAGGAACTGCACATCGTTCATTATTACATCACTTTATATTAGGACTGCAGGGATCACTAAAAAGCAGCAGGATTAAATGCTGCCAATTTCCCCTGCAAAGTCTTTTGATTGACATTATTTGCTTGCAGGTGTGAGTAAAACGTTGCCAAAAACTGTTGCCCATTTCTTATGGTTTGGGTAAGGAACACTGTTTGGTTTTCACTCTGTTTTGTCATCTCTGTTATGTTAATCTCAGTATTTCCTGAGCCACCAAGGTGTAAAAAGACAATTTAGGCTTGCGGAGCTGGAACATCAACTATCCTGTGGCTGATGGAGGGTCATGATGGGGACCTCTCCTGTAGGGAGGATGGAGAGAGAAAATTTATGCATCTACATGGTGTTATCCATCCTACAGCCCATGGGGTAACAGACTTTGCCTTATTTCATCATTTTTTCAGTCAGTCACAACCCATGTTCTGAAATGGAGTCAAGGTCACATTCTTCTCAGTGCTTGAGCTAGGTGGTTGCTGAAATCCTGGTGCTGTGGCAGTTGTTCACTGGTCATCAGCACACACAGGACCTGCTGTTGCATTCTGGCAAACTTTGCCCAACTTGCTGCCTTGCCATGATGAGCTGGGGAGTGACCAGAAGCCAGAATACACCATCACTCAGAATCAAATTCAGCAAAGTGACTGCTTCCTGGAAAGTGGAAATGTCTTCTCTCATCACCTCCCATGTGTCCAGTTCCTCTGAAGACATTTTTTTTTGAGGCCAGTAGAGTAGATTGGTGGAGCAGTAGCTTCTTTTCTGATGCCATCTCCCTCAACTGTACAACATCTCTCCTCTTCCAGCTCCTGGTGACAAACACACTGGGTCCAAATAAGGGGGTTCTAGCAAAAGTGCAGACCTCTTTTGTTGCTGAAGTTAACCGTAGCTCTTCCCTTGCTTTGGTTGAAGTGATAGGCCTTTTGTTCTCCAGATGTGCAGTAACATCCATCTGGGAGGAGTAAAACGTGTTTTATGGACTAAAGCATGTTCATGACTAAACACTGCAGAGTCGAAAAGAGGCTGTTTTGAAATCCCAAAAGATCTGTTCCAAATCAGAGACTTGGGGATGTATTTTCTATTGTCAGGTTATAAACTTCAGCAAGGCTTATAGTAGAAATGCTGATGCAGCCTTTGCACAACAAACTTGAGAATTGTCTAAAGTAAAATAAAATCAAAAGGCAGAGTCTAGGTTTGGGTGCATCCCATTGTGTTGCTCCTGTGAATGGTGTCACCCCATAGCAGCAGGTACATGCTTTGTCTGAGTGTCACCATGAGAAAGGACAAGCTTCAAAGGCAACCTTCCATAGCTGCAACAGCATTTGCTGTGCCTTGAAAATGAATGGCAACCAGGTGGTGGTCTCAAAACTGATAGTCTTTTTGTTTAAACCTGATGACTTTTATGGCTTGCTTGCAGATCACTTCCATTTGGAAGGTGGAACTTTACTGTTTTCTGTGCCAACCTCAGACACTCGGCTGTGTGCAGACATTGGCAAAACTATAGTCTGAGACATCAGAACAACTGCCCTTGCAGAATGTTGTCCTCTGAGTCTGGGAGGTTAGGGAAGATGTTGTCATCTTCAGCAGACCACTGTATGATCACCGTTCTCCACAGAATTCCCTGAAGAAAAGCAGTAATATGGTATTGCTTTGCTTGGCTTGAATTTAAACAGCTTGCAGAACCTGAACTGCAGGCAGGAGGGACTTGAGCATTTTGACGGCAGGGAAGTGCTGATCTTTCCAGGAATAATTGCTAACACCTTTCCATCTCAAATCAGAGTGGTGCTAGGATGTTTGTGTGTGCTATTGCTGTCAGTGTTGAAACAAGCAATTAAGAGTGATCATCTTGTATTTCAGATGTGAGTGCTTGCCGGGTTACAGTGGCAAACACTGTGAAACGGATGATGATGACTGTGTGGGCCACAAGTGTCGCCATGGAGCAGCCTGTGTGGATGCAGTCAATGGCTACACCTGTGTCTGTCCTCAGGGCTTCAGGTAAGTGAGAGCCAGCTCCCCCAGACTGCCTTCTGCAGAGTGTTCATAGAATCATAGAATCATAGAATGGTAAGGTTGGAAGGGACCTCAAGGATCATCTAGTTCCAACCCCCTGCCATAGGCAGGGAC
>VWZE01009149.1:1066416-1405580 GCA_013396675.1 Eubucco bourcierii | reverse complement strand
AGGAGAGCTGCTCCAGCCCTCTGATCATCTTTGTGGCCCTCCTCTGGACCCGCTCCAACACTTCCATGTCCTTCCTGTGCTGAGGGTTCCAGAACTGCACACAGTACTCCAGGTGGGGTCTGACGAGAGCAGAGTAAAGGGGCAGAATCCCCTCCCTTGCTCTGCTGGCCACGCTTCTCTTGATGCAGCCTAGGACTCGGTTGGCTGTCTGGGCTGCATGTGCACACTGCAGGCTCATGTTGAGCTTTTCATCAACCCAGACTCCAAGGTCCTTTTCCTCAGGGCTGCTCTCCAGCCATTCACCACCCAGCCTGTATTTGTGCTTGGGATTGTGCCTACCCAGGTGCAGGACCTTACACTTGGCCTTATTGAATTTCATCAGGTTGGCCTGGGCCCAACTCTCCAGCCTGTCCAGGTCCCTCTGGATGGCATCCCTGCCCTCTAGCAAGTCGACTGTGCCACACAGCTTGGTGTCATCTGCAAACTTGCTGAGGCACTTCCTTTAATTGCTTTCATCCTCAGAGCTAATCAGCCTCTAGATACTTATTGATCCATCAGTCCTACCTGAATGGATGGCTCAGTGCTTCAAAACTTGTAGCCGAAGTAGGTCTTAATGAGTTACCTGATTACAGGTGGTTGATGATTCTTGCTTTTTGCTTTGAAAAGAGCAATCTACCTTTAGTCCAGGGCTGTGGATAAAGGTCTGCAAAGAATAATGAAATTGCATATATGAACCCTGAGACCTGGCTGCAAGAATACACAAGTCTGAGGATTTTGTCCCAGTGTCTCTGTGCCTGTTGGTGGATGGGCTCAGTATGACTTGGATTGTAAATTTCCAGTCTCTGATTCTGACAGCTGCCAATATATCTGACTCCTGGAAATCTCTCTGTCTGTCAAAGATAAGTGTGCTGCTCCAAATGGACTCACTAATCATTGCCTGAGGCTGGATACTGGCTTCCTTCCAGCTAAACCTTTTCTGTGTTTGAAATACACACAGGAGACAAAGAAGGAGTACCTGAAAAGATCAGTCCTGACAAAGCAGAAATTGCACGAACACTTATAAATCATTTTCTCTGCTTTGTATCTGCAACTGTTTTCATTCTTCTTGCTTTCATCCGTGCTGGTTTGGGGTTTTCTTCCCTCTCAACACACATTTTTATTGCAAAGCAGACAGCCTTCCCTGAATAGGCATTGATATATAACATGATGTCAGCCTGCGGTTTCACAGAATCAGAGCTGTTATTTACAGGATATCAGATATCCTCTGAATTTCACATTCATATCCTTCTCTCCATGTTTCCTTCCCTGCTTCAATCTTTTTGATGGCCTTTGAGATCTTGTGAACTGATGACTGGTAAGGATAACAAGTGGCTGTCTCACAGTGGAATTGTAAATGTTCAGTGTTATCTAATTGTTAGAGTTGAGAAGCAGAATTGCAAAGCCGTATCTGGAGTCAAGGGTAACTGGAACCTGTCATAAGATGGTAGTGGCTAGGAGACTTCTGCTGCAAGTCCCCTGACTTTTAAGGCATCTCAGTACTAAGCAGTGATGAATGTGAGGGCTTTCTGTAGGGAGGCAGGGTCACAGTGTTTGGCAGAGATGTTTTGAGTTGTAACACGGTTAGGCAGAGCAGTAGGAGTACTTGGGAGACTGGTCTAGGTCCCTTCCTGTGTATGAGCAGCTCTGGCAATTTAGGCTGTGCCTCAGGTTGGTTGATCTCATACCAGGGATTTCAAGAGCAGAACCTGGAACAACCCAGCCTTCTCCTTTGCTCAAATGTGGTGTTTTCATTTAACTAGAAGTCCTCCAAGAAGAGGAAACAAGAGCTACACAAAGCTCCAAACCTCAGCAACTACCTTAGGCAGCACTTCATAACCCAAGGTAGGCTTGGGCCGGTAAAGTGATCCCACTGCCTGTCAACAGCAGAGCAAGGTTTAACTTGAGGTGTCCCGATTGCTTTATTTTTCTCACTCTAGTCTATGCCACCTTCCTACATCTACTGTGCAAGATAGGAGGGAGGAATGGTCTTTAGAAGAACATCACAATGGGCACTAACAGGCTCTCTCTGCCAGGACAGAGAGCCAACTGAAGCCCCACATATTCTCCATGCAAAATAGTCCCCGATCTTGTTCGATTTCAGGATTAAAATTCCGCTAACAAAATATGATCTGCTCATTATTCTTTCCACGACTGCAGCCTTTTGTAGTTTAAAGGCCTGCTGCTCTGAAGGGGGTTCTGATTATTTTTTTTCCCCTTCAAGACAGCAATTGCAAAGGTGGTGATTGACAGAGTTCAGCCTTCTGATGTTCAGGGTTGTAGACTCAAGTGTTCACCAAGTGTGCCTCAGGTGCTGGGCTGTGCAGCAAGGAGATAACTTTGCAACTATGTGAAGGCTTCAAGTGTTGATGAAAAGGAGAGAACACAAGGGGTGGTCTGACAAAGGTAACTAGGAGACCTAAGATGATGATTAATAAAGTTTTTGGCTAAGTATCAGGAATAATTTCCCAGCAGCAAGTTTGCAGAAGGACCTCCCAGTTATCCAGAGCTTATGCTGTTGTAATAAAAACATGAACCTTTCACACTTATATGGTTGTCACTATGCTGTATGTCGAAGCCACTTGCAGTCACACATTAATAAGGGTGCTAAAGCTCATGTCCTCGCATGGTCGAACAAATACACTCCAGTAATTCTGAACAATGTAGGGCATTGTGTGCACAAAAATGCATCTCTGATGACATCCTCAAAAGCAGTAGTACCAGCATGCACATACCTGATTTTCTATCTTAGCATTCCCTATTCACTATTCATGTAGAGTTGTGCTCCACGCAGCACTTCCCTTATCACTCAGCAACCTTTAACATTTACATAATACACTTTCTTCCTGAAAAGTTGTGTTTTCTTCCTAAAATAGCATTCGTTTACCCCCCACAGATGAAAACATTTTTGAGGCTTTGAGAGCCCCATTGGATAAAATCTAACTTATCAAACCTTCCCTCTAGCAATCAGCCGCACAGTGGTGGTGTCCTGATAAATGCTGCTCTAGTGGGGAAGCACACATTAAGGCTGCTAAGCTTGATAGAAAGAACTGTTCCTCTGTGGTGGAGATGCTTCCAAGTCCCCCACTGGGATAGTTTGCTGCAAGAAACTCAGCGGTGATTATTTAAATAAATGAGATCGTACCAGGCAGAATGGACTTGGCCAAACCACTCAAGTCAGGCTGTGCTCCACATTCCTCTGCCAGGGAAATAAATAGTATTGGTTATTTCTAAAACCCTCTTTTAAAAAACAAAATAAAATAAGAAAAGGCCTTGACAGACACTGTTGCTAATGTAACCTCTATATGCCTGCAGCAGGGCAGCTGCACTTGCAAAGCCACCCTCTGAAGGGGTGGTTGTGCAGGAGCCATAGTGGGAGCTCAAGGAATCGTTGAGAGCAGCACCAAGCATAGACTCACTGGCTTCTTGCAACATTTGCTTTCTGTTATTTGAGGCTGTTGTGGGTTCCATGGGGTTTTTTATTATTATTATTTTTAACTTCCAT
This sequence comes from Eubucco bourcierii, assembly GCA_013396675.1. Taxonomy (NCBI): domain Eukaryota; kingdom Metazoa; phylum Chordata; class Aves; order Piciformes; family Ramphastidae; genus Eubucco; species Eubucco bourcierii. The sequence continues at coordinate 1,402,039 of VWZE01009149.1, read as the reverse complement.
GAAATCAGAATTATATGCACCGACTTTCTGCTTTCTACTTGTTGCTCATAGACAAAACAAAATGATTGGCATTGGGCAGAACAAAGCTCATGGGCTGGATTAGCAGTGCTCCTTTCTGCCAGTCACCTCTGGAAAACAATTACACCTGACCTGAGGCCAGGGGTGAGAGCCATCTGTGGGGCCAACTCTAGTTTGATCCCCTTTCTGGCTCTCCTGACATATTTGCCAGCTCACCACAAAGCCCTGCACACTTACAGAAACTAGGCTTTGAACAAGAAAGTGCTGCAGTCAGGCAACCCACTACAGTGCCTGGCTAGCAGTGGGGATGTGGCCCCGATGTGTCCTTAGCTCATCAGCTCTAGATAGGTCTGCCTGTTGTGCTGCTAGGCAGCTAACTACCTTAAACTGGCAAGAATTGCTTTCTGTGTATCTGTCTTCCCATGAGGTTGTTGCTATTTTTTTTGTTTAATTCCCTCCCTTTCTTGGAAAGGGGACTGCAAATCATCTTTTGCTGAGCAGTGCTATGCCCCCTGCAGTCCTGTGCTCATGCTTCAGGAATGGGGTGGCCTGTGTGGGTTTGCCAAGAAGCTGCAGCAAAAGGTCTTACTCAGGAAGGGACACTCTTTCGGTCCATAACTAATTCATACCTTAGGTGTGTTCACAAAGAAATAATCCCAGAACAAATTTACTTTGAGAAATACATCAAGCTGAGCAAAGACATCCCTTTCCCATTGTGATGGGTTGACCCTGGCTGGGTGCCCAGTGCCCACCAAAGCTGCTCTATCACTCCCCCTCCTCAGCTGGACAGGGGAGAGAAAATAGGATGAAAGGCTTGTGGGTCAAGATAATGTCAGGGAGACATCACTCAGCAATTACCATCATGGACAAAACAGACTCAATTTGGGGAAATTAATTTATTGTTGATCAAATCAGAAGAGGATGAGGGGAAATAAAACCTAAACTAAGGCTGCTGCAGAACATCATTCTGGCCTTGTGATGAATAAAGGAAATTTAAGGCAATGCAAAAAGAAAAATTTTGAAATGCAATTTCTCTTGAAAAGTACCAAGTGGTGGCTCTGGCTGAGAAGGAAACATCTCTGTGTTTATGACTCTGAGCACAGCCATTCCAAGTGACAGCAGGACTGCAGCTGCACGGTCCCTGCAAGGCAGGGCACTGGCAAGGGACCAGGACAGCACTGTCCTCTACGCCTTGGAAATCCCCAGTAGTGCTCTTCATCCTCCTCCTGCTTACTCCTGTGGGACAGACTTCTGTGTGCCATACCCACATCACTGTGCACAAGGCCAACATAAAGATTCGGGCAATGTGAGGAAGCTGCTGAGGGTATTCCATACTGTCTGTAGGGAAAGGAGGGCTTTTCTGGCCTTCTCCCTGGTGCAAACCCCACATGTTTGCATCTTTCAAAGCATTAATCAAGTCTGCCTTTTGTAAAAGCAGTAACATAACCAGTGTCTCTTAGATATGATAGGAAAGCAGAGCAATTCCATTGTTTTTGATGCAGGATAGCCCATCCATATGTTGTTGTGTATCTCTCTCTCTCTTGTGTTTCCCAGACACAGAACAGAGAGTGATGTGTGTGTGGAGAACAGGGACAGGTTTCTGCTTTCCTTCCACACAGCACTAAAGGTAGAGTTGTGGTACTCTGAAAAATCCCACATGAGAACATGTAAAATGCAATGCAGTCATCTCCTTCTGTTACAGAGGTAGCAGGTTCTGGATTTTGTGGCTAAGCAAGACTACTCTGGAGTACATTGTGGATGGTTTATTTGCTATTCTTGTACTATTTAGGGTAATGGCATGGGTATCTCTTCTCATTCTAACTGGGAAGTTTACCTAGAAATTCACTGAGCTTCCAAGTCTCATCTGCTTTACTGAAGAGGAGTGAGGTTTGGGGCACTATTTTTCCTTTGTTTTTATAAGGATGCTATTATTAAAGTGCTCCCTGAGTGGCAGGAAATTCCTGGTGGGATTTCCAAGTGGGATTTCACAGTTCCAGAGCTGGGCTGATGGGTTATCGACTGCATGACTGGATCTGCCACAGTCCTCTCCTGGAAAGCCCTCTGCCCTCCATGCCAATAACACTGTGTTACACCAAACGATGGTGTAGGACCCTGAGCCCACACCCTGGCCATGGTGTTCCCCGTGGCATTCCCTGATGGTGCAGGACACCAGCCCACAGCACAGCCTGGTGCATGCTCCTCACTCACCAACTACTGATTCTTCATTGTTTTACTGTCTACTGTTTATCTTCAAGCAGCCACAGACTGGGTGCAGTTTGTTTATGTCCTCTCACCAGTACAAAGAGGGTTCATTTGGTTTGGACAGTGGTTGTAATGAGAAATTTGGGATGTAGGTGTGGGGACATACCAACCAGCCAGAGCACCTGGCCTGGCCCTTTTACATACCCATTGATTGCAGAGGCCCAGTGGGCATACTTGACAGAGAGTTTTCATGTACTTTCTGCAGTTTAGTCTGACACATGACATCACTGTGAAAGATGACTGCAGCTTTTTTTTTCCGCACGTTCTCCCTTTTCCCTGCTCCTTCTGTGCTGATGTCAATGTGTTAGTGCAGCTGAGTCATTGCAGCAAACGACCTGAGCAGTATGCAGCCATGTCAAGTCCAGGAAGGCAGCCTGTGGTCTGAACTATTGCTGCTCCTGGGCCATGCTGGCCCAAACCTCAGAGGCTAGAGCTTCCACAGAGAATCATAAGAATGGTAGGGGTTGGAAGGGCCCTCCAGAGATCATCCAGTCCAACACTTCTCCTAATGCAGGTTTGCCTAGAGCAGGTTGCTCAAGAACATGTCCAGGTAGGTCTCTGCAGAGAAGGAGTTTCCATAGCCTCTCTGGGCAGTCTGTTCCAGTTCTTCATCACCATCAAAGTAAAGAAGCTTATCCTTAAGTTCTAAGTTTGTACACATTTCCCCTCATCCTATCACTGGCCACCACTGACGTGACCCCAGTCCCATCCTCATGACCTGCACTCTTGATTTTTATAAGCATTAAGAAGATCTCCTCTCAGTCTTCTCTTTTCCAGGCTAAAGAGCTCCATGTCTCTCAGCCTCTCCTTGTAAGAGACACTGCAGTCCCCTAATCAACATAGTGGTCTTCTGTTGGACTCTGTGCAGTCGTTTCCTACATTTTGCTGAGCCTGTCATATAGTTAGGACTGAACCACAGCACTTTCCTCCAGATCTGAGTGTAACTCAAGTTCACAAGTACTTAGATCTTGGCACTTGGTTTCCAGCTACCTCTGGTCCTGACCTTCCTGTCCTTTGTGTTTCTCTGGTCAAGGATGTTGCTAACCACAGTTCAGCTAAAGTAAAGTAAATAATACTGATGCTGTTAGAAACCAGTTCAGGGAAAGTGCCCATCAAATAGTGTGGTGTAAGTGCACTGCTTCTGAGACTTCTTAGCAGTTGCCTATCTGTTGATGATACACTTTGATATGCAGCAAACCAAGTCGGGTTCCCCTTGCTTGCTATTTACCATAGCAGAGGCAGACTGAAGTCACAGCCTAGAAAGCTTGGGTTTGGGTTTAAATGGCTCCCAGTTTTTGCTGAGAACCTCTCTGTGACTTAGTGTGGGATGGAAGCTACTTTGGACAGACTGCTGCACCTTCAGAGCTAAAGAATTATCAGAAGTGGTTGGTTCAGACTCAAACTGGGCATTTCTGCACATCACCACACTGTGTAGCTTCCACACACAATGTAGGTATGTGCTAACTAATCTGCATTGCTCTACCACGGTAGTAGTACCATGTCAGCACCTGAAAATGTTTCCTTCCTTCAAAACACGGTGATAATTGTGGCTACTTTATGTTTCCTTTACCTTCTGCAGTGGACTTTTCTGTGAAACTCCTCCACCAATGGTTCTTCTCCAGACAAGCCCATGTGATAACTACGAGTGCCAGAACGGGGCCCAGTGCATCATCGTGCACCAGGAGCCTGTATGCCGCTGCCTCGCAGGCTTTGCTGGGCAGAAGTGTGAGAAGCTCATCACAGTCAACTTCGTCGGGAAGGATTCCTATGTGGAGCTGCCATCAGCCAAAATTCGTCCTCAGGCAAACATCTCCCTTCAGGTATGTCATGCAGAACATCAGTTTCCAGCCCAGTGCTCCTTAGGCAATGCTACAGATATACACATATGTATCTTCATGCTGAAGGAACAAGGTCTATTGACCAAGGTGCTGACAAAGTCAACCTGTGAGCCAGTTGTCTGCTCTAAAATTACCGAAAATTTCAGGAGCAACTAAGGCACCACTGCACCTTTGTGACGTGTATTCTGTCTCCAGAATCTCACCACTCTCTTACTCCCAAACTGACAATATACCTAGAGATGATTTAGGAAACATCCCTGCCTCCTTACTGATTTATAGCATTGTGCTTCATCCTGTAGAAATTAGTGCTTAATATTAGGACACTTATTAAAAGCTACTGCTCTAAGTGGCCTTTCCAGTCAATATTTTGTTTATTCTTTTACTGTGCACATTCAGTGGATAAAAGTTTTGTAGTTACACCTAAGTTCTGTTTGAGGTCTGAGGTTCAGAAAGAAATGGAAAAGAGATATCAAAGTTGCCATGCCACTACTGTCGTCTGTGTGGTTATGGATCATCAGTATTTTGGATACTTAGTCCAACATAACATCAAGTGGTTTTGAAGTTACTGGCATTCACAATCTAGTAAGCATTAAACTGAGTGTTAGGGTTTGGTTTTTAATTTCTTCTAATATCCCCCAAATAAATGCGACAATTATTTCTAGCTTTCTATGTTTTCTAAGACAGAGATGTGTGGAGCACACATATGACATGATACCTCTCTTTCTTAGCCCACTCTTAATCTGGACTGTTTCTGTGCTGGATTCATAGCATAGCAATGCCAGAAGCATAACATTTCGAAACATGTAAGAAAAATCATCCCTGTATGTTTATTTTATTGCATTTATTTTCTCAGTTTGAAAAGATTGTATTCCACACTTGAAAGTCATATTGTAGACTTACTTGATGAAGTTTGGTTGCAATTAACATTCCCAAGACATGGGCAAGAGGACTGAATTTCCACATTAGGAATATATTTTTCAAGGGTGGTTCCTGCAAAGTTTATTCTAATGAAAATATGTCATACTTTGTCTTTTCTTTGATAGCTTGAGTATATAGTTCATATGAAAATGAAGCTGATACATGTATATTTGAAACTCCAGTTTTTCTTCAATCTCCTTTTATTTAATACCACCAAAAAAACCCAGATTTAAAATATGGGCACTCTAAAATATGGCTCCCCACAGTGTTGGTCAGCTTTGAAGGTGAAAATCTGGACATTTGAGTTCTTAGGTTTACAAAACAAGTGACCACGACTTGAAGAATAAAACTCATCGGTACAAAAAGTACATCTCCATGATGTTCTCACTTCTTGTTTCCCAGGCTGAATATTGTTCATGCATCCAGCAATTAATCACTAGTGACTTAAAATTAGAATACAAGATATATTATTAATACCAGATAGCAGAAATATTATTAAAAATGGGTCAAGAAAAAAAAAAAAAACTTTTAAGGGCAAAAGGATAGTATTTAAATAGATATATAAATGCAAACAGATCAATTTTCCTGTTCAGTTTTGGCTTGTAACAGCCATTATTTAAAAAGGAAAAGAAAAGAAAAAAAAAGGCAGCAAGAAATCTCGGGAAACATGCTGTGAAAGGAAATGGCAGGTTGCATCCAAAATCCCATTTTGTCTCTTTTTTTTTTTTTTTTTTTTTCCTTTTGTACTATGGGGGTATTCAAGAGCTGGAGACTAGGAAATCAAAGTCCTTGGTTTTCATTCAATATTTACGGTGGTTTGGGTTTTGTTTTTTCTTTTGCTGAGGCACATCAAAGGTAGAGAGGAATGGGAGCTACTGTGTTCTCTAAGTGTCCCATGTGAAATCAGTATGAGTCACTGATAACTGGGATTGAGGGCATAACTCATGGTTATGCCAGATGTGAGAACAGGTTCTTCTTTCCTCATTTGTGTTCACAAGAAAGTATGTGAACAGAGCAGCACCTGCTGAAATTCATTTGCTGGTAATTGTGACACACTCCTATTGCCGGAGCTAATTTTCTAAGCTTCCACTTCAGGCTGGGATAGTAGGTGAAAGATAAATTCACATGTCACCAAAAATACAGAAACAGACTGTTGAGAGAGCAAATAAATTGCACCTTTCATGTCCTGAAAACTACTTCTCATTTGAAACAAGGGAGACATCCCTCAGTGAGAGACCAACCTCTTTGTACATGAGCCCAGTCAATGCCGTAAAGACCTTGATTGTGTCTCATGGATCCTGCTCTTGTCGTTGTCCATGTACATGATTTATTAATCACAGAATCACGGAATGGGCTGGGTTGGAAGGGACCTTAAAGGTCATCTACTTCCAACCACTATGTCATGGCCACAGATACCTCCCACTAAACCAGGTTGCTCAAGGCCCCATTCCACCTGACTCTGAACAGTTCCAGGGCTGGAGCCTCCACAACTTCTCTGGGTAACTTGTATAGATGTGGGTTTTTTTTAATTATTTTAATGTAGATTTGTTTTTTAACCATTCTCAAGCAACCTGACCTGGTTATTAATGTTTCACAGGTAGCAACAGACAAGGACAATGGCATTTTACTATATAAAGGAGACAATGATCCTTTGGCTCTGGAGTTGTACCAAGGGCATGTGAGGCTCATCTATGACACACTGAATTCTCCACCTACCACAGTCTACAGGTAAGTTCCTTTAAGGGGAATAGAGACTTGATTAAGAAAATTAGTTCTGTATAGAAGCAAATTGGATAATACCAATGCAGGCCTGTCACCAGGAAGAGTGATGGCTTGTCCACTGTAAGAATGAAGAAAGAAGTTTGTGATTTTCACCAGCTGGCTAGTTGTGAAGAATTTCACTCTGTGTGGCTGCTAATCCTAATTGATTTAATGTTAGAGCAAAGCTGAAGTTGTTAAACAGTTTTATGGCACTAATTAGAACATAGGGAAAAGCTCATTATATGTGGGCAGCACAGGGGGTGACAGATCCATGTGGATGCTTGTTTGCTGTTGTCAAGGGCAGAGTGGTGTGGTGATGAGCCGTTGCCACCACTGCAACACTTCAAGGATCTGCTGCCTTCTGGCAAAGTTGCCAGAGATGGCAGGCAGCAGCGTCCTCATTATTCCTGCGTCCTTCATATGGATCAAGGAGGAGGCCTCCATTCAGACTGACACCTCATTACCATAAGATTAATGGCCCGTTCACCACATTTTGTACTGTGTGATCTGTTGAGATGGGAAAGAAGCTGCTTAATACGATGCCCTTTCTGAAATGTCACTCTAATCTTTTATTAGTTTAAGGAGTGGAGCAAAATGGGATTAGCATGGAGCTCAATGGGGAAGGATTAGGTTGATTGAGAAAAACTGCAGCTAAAGAATGTCAAAAAGGGCCTCTAAATAGATTAAAAGACTTGTTTTCCTTAAGGGCTGAGGAAGGAAGAGGAAACCTGCTTCTCTCCTTACAATCATAGGATTTAAGGGTAGAAGGTGTTAGTGGATCTGGTTTGACCTCCCTGTATATCCTGTTTGAACTAAGGCATAAGCTCTTTTTGGCTCAGACAAGACTTCCAGCTTGGCACTGAGGTTTGACAGGAAACCACCAAATAATGGAAAATCCCCAATTTCCCTTAGCAGCTTGGACACTGACATTTTTCAGCCATTGGTTATCACTTCTAAGTTGTGTCACTAATACCTCCTGGATGTTTAAGAGGCTTCCTTCAGAAACATGGAAGTCATTTTCTGCCCAGTAGTGGCTCCATGAGTTTATCTGCACTTTTAATTGCATTGTCTCCTGACTTACATTTTGATGCCATGAATAGCTGATTCAGTGTGCTGCATTTTACCTAAACCTTAAGAACTGAAGGGACTCTTCTGCAACTTACACCATTTTTTATTTTCCGTGAAAAACAAGATCAGTAGAAAAACCTGCATCATTGAAATTGTAGCCCCAACATTGGTAAAAGAGTTTGTTTTCTCTCCTGCATGCTCCCTGCTGTCTTGTTTAGATGCCTCTTTTAAATCTCAGACTCAGCAAAAGTGGACTGAGTGCCTCTAAGAAACTCTTTTTAAAGATTCATCTTCATGGCAAATAATCAGGTGCTGCTATCTTCCAAAGGGGTCCACTTCTTGGAAGAGATGAGCAGATCTTTGGCTCTTATTTTTCCTCAGAATAGTCTGCCAAAAGAGGAAGAGGCCTAAAAATACTGTCTGGTGGGAAGTGTGCCAGCTACAGCTGCAAGAAATCTACAACTGACCCAGTCCTGTGTTGTAACTGAGATGTTTTGCAGGCTGTTTCAGGTACTCCCATGATGAGATGTGGGAATTCATTGGCAAGCCACGTTATCTGCAATTCTCCATCACGGTGTCCATGATAAGATTTATTAATGTTACTGAAGAACAGTAAAATTAGCAAAGGTCTTGACTGATATAAGTAATGTTATGTGGGGATGAGATAAACCCTGTTGTCAGACAGGTTGGGAAGCCAGCAGCAAGGGAAGCATGCTTGGTGGTAGTTTTCAGTAGTGTCCAGCAGAAGGGTGCTGGAAGGATCAAGTACCCAATGTCTTACATTGTAAAACTCTCCCCCAGCCCTTAGTATAGAGCCAGGGTCAAAGTTTGTACCAGAAACATGGGGTGTGTGCTCTGAACTTACTGTTGTGGTGTGATCTGATGGTGGCTCCGCTTTATAGCACTCTTCTAAGAGACTGGGGACAGGGATGTGGCATAACAGCAGACTGCAGGCATGACAGGAAGCAACCACTCATTTTATCTGCTCTCTGAAATCAGGCTGTCTCTGGCTTTTGGCTCTTGAAGTAGAACTGCAGTACAAAGTCAGTCAGGAAAAGCCCAAGATTAACTTGCTGTACATTCAGATTTGCTTCACATGTATTCATTCCTGTGGTGTGTTTGGATAGAAAGGTTAAAGTTGACATTGGACTTTTCTTTCATTCTGGTCAGATAAAGGTCAGCAAATGGCCAGTAGAAAAGACTACCTAAAATACATTGTCATTTATCATCAAGTTAGAAAGCAATGCAAGTTAATGCATGGATATGCAATGACTGAACTCACCCTTTTAAGAGAAAAGCTGATTGGTCTGTTTTACTGGAGCTCCTCACTTGTGAGCCGCAAAAAAATGGTTTCCCAAGCATTACAGTTAACATCTGACAGAAGGTCCATTTGTGCAGGAGGATTCCTATTTGTTCCTTCTTTTATTCCATTTAGTTATTCTATATATGCCCAAAAAAGAACAGAAACCTGTCTCTGAGTGCTTTATTGACCTCCTGGTTTCTGCACTGGTGAGAGTTACTCTTCCATGCCATGCCAATACTGAGCCAGCAGTGAGTCCTTCAAAGAAAGCACATCTTTTACATAGACACTCTACCTTCATTTAAAGATGTCAACTGTATGTGCTACTTTTATTTACCACCATGCTCCACTTGTTAAAAGTTTGAATTAACAAAGAGCATGTAGATCTGTAGTGTCAGCAGTCAGCCATTGATACTGATAGCTGCTTGACTGCATTCTATAGGGAGAGCTTCCTATCTCCAGTCTGTTTTCCTCTATCTGTTCCTTGAACCGGACATAAAAACTTAGTTGTCTATTTCTTTATTCCTGACAGATTTGATGTTATTAGACAGTCATATTGATTTGGATTCTGTATTAATCCTTCCTAATAGAAATGGAAAATAGAAATTTGACACAAACTACTGATGTAATTCCCTGCAGAGTTCCCAGATTGCCATGTTGCACACAGACTGTCGTATCTGGTACAGAGCAAGATGCAAACGTCACTGGCGTAAAATCATGTTTGCATGCAGGCTTCCTGGCAGCAGTGAAAAGGAGGCAGCTAGGAAAACACAAGAATTACTTGTATTTGTCTTTCTGCAGAGCCTAGACCCAAATTACATTATAATTCCTTTTAAAAGTATCCTTGCATGATCTGTTTTCAAAAATTGTACATCATTAAAATTATTTCTTATTGATTATATAATGCACTTCTCATGGTCTGGCTGATTCTTACATGGCATAGATGGATGTTCTTGTGGTTAAGGCTGAAGGCCCAAAATAAGGGAGCTTAAATTCTTACTGTATCTGCTTCATATGTGATGACTGTGAGATGACAAATTGCATCTGGTTCTTTGTGCGCAGAAAGTACAGACACACACAAAAACCAGAGTGTTTCAGAAATGTGCTACGAGTCTGCAGAGGATGAGGTTCCTTCTCCCTCCAGGCTGTGGAGCAGCACAAGACTGTTACTCTGTCAGCATCTACAAACTGCCAGTGGTGTTTGACAGGACTCAGGCTCATCCTGTGGTAGCTGGAGCCCAGGCAGCAGCCCACATGGCCACTGACACTTCTTGTCCAACACCAGACCCCTGCCCATGCTGCCTCGGAACTGAACTTTGTAGCACTTGAGGACTTCAGTCCTTTACTTAGATTTCATAGCCTCCTCCTCTGCTCTTGCTGGTTGCTCTGGTGATAGAAGGACTTCCACATCTTCCAGAGTTACAGGAGATGAGATTTTCTGTAATCGTCTCTTTAGCTACAGCTGCTTATCGACAAAAAAACCTGGGAGGCTTCACCATTAATTCACTGCCTTCCAGGCAGGAATGTGTTGTAGGAGCAAAAGCATTAATTATTCTTAGGATCATTATTAGAGCTTGTCAAACTCAGTTTTTAACCAAGAGTGTCTTTGCAGAGCTCACTGCGTGACTGGCCCTTTTCTTCTTAATACCTTCATAGTCTGCAGCTTGTGCTGTGCCCATCCCTGGTGGGATTCCTGTTCGATACTTCTGGATGGTCTCTAAATAGACTGTTTTTCAGAGACTTCTGTGAGACATCACTGAGCTCTTAACAATTCTGCATATTTGCAATTCATTTTATTCTCTATCACACACTTCTGTTTTTTTCAGGTACTCTCTAGGGATTTTGCATCAAATGTAATGAAAGAAACCAGTATTAATCCCTGACCCGCACAGTGAAAGTTGTAAAATTTGAATGTGCTTATACATCTTGCATGAGCCAAGGCAAAGGACAGATGAATTATTTTTTGCCTTTATAAAGGACTCTGGTGTATTTAAATGGGACAAAAAAGACAAGTGTGTGAGTTCTTGTCAAACTACAAACATTGCATTTCTCTTAGTTTTTCTTGGATTTGGGCATAGTAGGACAGTGAAAATGTAAGGGCGAGACCTTAAAATATCATCTAACTTTTATCGTTAGATTCAGAATCAAATATTTGCTTTCATGAAATTCAGAAACTTTCTTCTGCTGAGACGAAGCTTTAGAAGGGTAAAGTTTTGTCCTTCAGGCTGTCTGAGGACAAAATCTTTGTAAGCTGAATTATTTTTTCCTTTTTAAGTCTCTTCAGTATCCCTTGCAAGAATGACACTTTCTCATCTTTCCTCTCTTTCCTTGCCTCTGCCCAGCTCGTTCTCTTCACTGTAATATCTGGGTACCCAGAAAGATTGTGCTGCAGACCCACAGCTTTCACAAAACAAGCTCTGTGTAGTAGGTATGCAAAGTTAGGAATAGATCATCTAATGCCACTTGCCCTATGGTGGTGACAGAAATAGAAGTTGTATTCTCTAAGCCCCAGGTCACCTTTTCCAGAGCCCAAGATGGGATCTCAGCTGCTCTCAGATGTTCCCTGTCAACAAAGGCTGGTCTGGTCTGGTCCAGATGGGTTCTGAGAGCACCTATGGACTGCTGAATTGCCCAAAGACCCATGACCAGCACAGGTGCAAACCCGGCTCTGTCTTCTCCTCAGCACTCACTACTGAACTGCCGAGAACTTACGCCACAATCTGTGAAAGCAAAGCTCAGTAGCTGCACCTCTGCCACAAAAGCCTTCATGCCCTTTCAACTCATTATTTGAATTAATTTATTACAACTTGAAGTCAAAGTAGAGATGTTATGTGTATCCTTTTGATTAGGAGCATGGCCATCCACACCATCTCTGTTACCTTTATTGATTTGTAACAAAATCAGAATGCTGCTTCAGACCCAACTCAACTTCAAGCAGGTAGCAGAAGACAAGAGTTCTCCCTCCCAAACCACCTTTGAAGCAGACTCTGCTGGCTTTAATGAATAGACAACATAATGGTCAGTAGTCTGTGTATGCTGTTAGGCAAATGGATAAGATGTTCTCTGAAACAAACACACATAAGCTGGTCTGTACCCTGTTCCTTTAGTCACTGCATACCTGTCCTCTGCATGGCTCTACTTGTGTCTCCCAGCAACAGCCCTCCAGGTGAAGGGGACAGGAAGGAAGCCAGAGCAGAGGTGCTGTGTCCATCCCCACTGGTTGCTGCATTGGTCAGCAGCCCTTTAGGGAGGGTTATGCAAAACAGAGGAATGAAGTACACACACAAATTTAACCTCAGTACAACAGCATTATAATGCTGATTTCTTTCAGCACAGAATAATAATAAAAATGTAATGGAGTCAGCAAGATGTCAATATTAATCCCAAGAAGAAATGAGAGGTGATGAGTCATAACTAAACAAAAGCCAGTGGGGGACAGCCAAAATGAATCAATAAATTCAAATACTCCGAGTTCAGCCTCTGTGTCAGAGTCTTAACTTCACATCAGACTGACACCATGCAGCTCCTCCCTCTCCTGATTGTACTGGACCCTTCAGAGGATTACATCTAAAGGTGGAAAGCAAATTCTTCACAATTATGACATTTTACTTTGCAGTGGAGAGTAATACTCAGTTAATTGCATCAGAAAGGAAGATTTTTGCTCTTGGAAGTCTACTGGGCTCTAGAATTGGCTCAGCACCTTGCAGATCCTGGCTGGGTTTTATGTTTAGGGTAGTCTTAGGTTTATGTAAAAATAGAAGGTAAAGGAAAAAGTTGTTCTCTACAGTGATCTGACTGTGAGAGAGAAAAAAAAAAATAATTCTATCATCAGAAGAAAATTTCTGCTGAAATGGAGAAACTTACATTAGAAATGAAGTTTTTTCCCCTGGGTTGGTTTTAGCTAATTCAAGTCAAACCTTAAAACTGCCCAGCCAAACCAAAAGTCCCTGTGACACAAGAACTATTTTTCCACCCCAGCAGATAACCCAGTGTAGTCATTAGTCTGTAACATGGCCTTACTGTTTCTTCTAGAGCATCAGCAAAGCTATGAGACTCGTCCTAGCAGCTCCTCATCTCTCATGAACTAGTGCTGATGTTAGTCCACCTTCAGCAGTCAGTTTGGTTTCTGTGTGTTGGAAAAAGGCTTTTGTGCTGAATTATGTTTCCAGTGAGTAACTAGGAGACAAGTATGCAAATGTATTTCAGAAGGCATTTGCTTGTTTTACTACAGGTTGTCAGTCCAGTTGTGCATTGCCAAAGCTGGTTAATGCTGGTTACATCAGTACTCATTTGAAGTAGGCTCAGAGTAGACTATAAACCTCATCACAGCCGAAATGGCTTTATAAACTTCCGTGCACAGGCTCATGGCTTGAGCTGTGAGGTTTTTGCCTTACTACATGTAGGCAGCTAAGACAATGTGTTTATTTTTTTTCTGCCTGTAAATTTCTTGTAAACATAAGGACTAACACAAAGCTTAGATGTGTACCATGTGTGAGAGATTTGCATCCCGTTTATCCCAAGCTCTGCATTCAATAGTCTGTTAGACATGCAGGCAGAACTAGCACTGGGGTGATCAGAGAGGTGCAGCATGGTTCTGTGCATGTGGTCTTTCAGTGCTTCTCCCCAGGATGGAAATGTGACCCACAGCTCTGCCTTTGCCAGCATGCTGGCTATGGCAGCTGCCTGGTCTGGCTGTTGAATAGCAATGAATTTTGTGGGAATAGAGGCATGCAACTGTAGGTACGTTGCCACAGATATTGTGGCAATTGTGAAAACAATTTCATTTCCTGACTATGCATCAGGTTTCTAAACTGACACAGGGATTTTTTTCTTGGGGCTTAGCTTCCAGTTTCAGGTGAAACCCATCATTCTCTGTCAGTCTAATTGGAAGCCCTTTTAATTGTGCTTTGTAGTGTCCCTGCCTCCTGCTGCTAAATGGCAGATACCTTCATGTTTTCCAGAGCTGAAAAGGGCATAGATGGTGTAAAGTATTCCCCCTGATGAAATTACTCTGAAGACATTTGATGGATTTCCTCATCAGAACCCGAGATTTGATATTGAGTTGACTGGCAGGGCTGTTCTCAGTAGTGTTTGGCACTGGTGATAAACATAAACCCAAGCACCCTGTTCTGTTTGGAGTCCTGGTGGAGCAGAGAGCCGTGTCCTGGTGTGTGCCGCACCACTGCACATGTGCAGCACAGCCTCTTTGCTGGGGAGGATGTGGCAGTCGCTGCTGTCACTGGCCCTGCTGTTCTGTCAGGGCTTGCCCTCCTCTGTGCTGCTTGCAGTATCATTTTTTTTTTAAGGCTAAGTGATTTAATGAGTCCCAGTAGCACTGCAGAATCTCTGTGTGATTTCACACTCTTGTGTTTCCAGGGTTTGTTATTTTATATGATGCATGCCACAGTAAAGACATGGGCTGCATGTGTGGTGTGATGTGCAAACCTGTGCTACTGGAGTCACAAACTCTGTGACCTGTCATTCAGAAGAGGCCTTGTTCCTGAAGAGCTCATTCAAGATATTTTTCACAAATTCTTGGTTAGCAGAGTGAAGCATTCAGCTCTGCAGAGACATGATGATACTGCAGAAGACCAACACAGCTTCGGCTCCCCAGCAGTGGGATTGGAGGGAGGTGTCAGACCTCTTGCCCATGTAAGAGACACTGCAAACTAAGAGTGTTTACCCTGGCCATGAAGAATCTAGGGAAAGGGGTCAGGATTGTGTTAATTGCATGTTGCAGGAGTATAAAAAAGGTCCTTGCTTCTCCCTCAGAAGGTCTGTAATACAATAACTTTCACTGTTGGCAGGGGTGCTGCAGGAATTGAATTATGGCTGGAAATTAGATATGCATAGCCTGGCCAAACGATCATTAAGGGAGATACAGTAATCAGCTGCCAGTGTTTAAGGGCCATAAACACCAAGAAGAGAAAGGTGGTTTATTTGGGTGGTCTACAGAGTTATAAGTAGGAGAAAAGGTATAAAACCAAGCAAATGAAAATGGAGGTATCAAGGAAAAAATCTTAATGTTGAGTGTGCTCAACCTAGGAGCCCTAACACTTGAGCCACATAAAACAGGGCTGAACATTACAAAAGAGGGTACATTTTAAGCTGAAAGTGAATTTGAGTGCTTTACTATATCTCTTTCACCTCTTATTTTCTAACTCTTGTGTTTCATTAGCATTTCCCATAGTTTTTTTCTCAACATGTGTTTTTTATTTAGCTTCTGAAGATGATAGTGATGTGTTATTGTAGAGGTAGCACAAACACTACTCCAATATTTTGCCTTTGTTGCCATGGAGAAGTTTTAAATCTATTTTAGACTAAGGACTGATGATAACTAGAACTAAGGGCAGGAGGTAAACTGTAGCTTGGAAATGTGGCAAACCATCAGCACTGGCACCTGAATTCAGCCTGGCATAGTGTGAGGTTCAGGTCTCCCAAACCACTAGCGTCTCAGTGCGGGTCCCTGCAGCTCTCACCTTGTGTCTTGATTTTGGTACCTCTCCTGTGGTACATTCTCTTCCCATGTGTTGTAAGCTCCTTAAACTCTTTTGGACATGTATTTCTGTATATTCCTTCAAACTTTGAGTGTTTTCAAATAGTATCTAAGTTCAGTGTTCCCCACATGGCCTTCACTCCCCAGTCACCATCCTTGTGTTTGCACTGTTCTGTGCTTCAAATGAGGCGTGTTTCCATTAAGACAGAGGTCAGGGAAATCTGGAGACTGTAGCTAATGAATTTTATGTCCTCATCTGCATAATTGATGGTTATACATTTCCTCAGTTTGCTGTGATACTTAAAGCTATTTTTGTTTTTTTCACTTCTCTGCCCTACTGTTCTATGCTGTCTACACTAAAGGTATATTGCACATCAGTGGGGAAAAAAAAAAAAAAAAAACCAACAAAAAAACCCCAACCAAACCCAAAAACTAACCCAAAGCCCAAATTTTACAAGTTCAAATTGAATGCTTTAATCCTTTAATGCATTTCTGTTCACTGGCATATTTATAGTGGCTCAGCTCTAAATCTCTCATGGCTATTAGACCAAGGGGAGTCAGTGTTTATAACATCTGTGTGTGCTTGGGGCTGGATTACAGAGGAAAGAAAATATGAGAGGAAGAAGAGAAACAGATTAAAAACAAGAGTAGAAATCAGTTTGTTCATATATTCCTTGGAGGTTTATGTTTAATACACATCTTTTCCCTGCATTTTTGGAGTCTAAGCCCCCAGCAGAGCTTGTGTGCAGTGCCATATGCAGTGGGTCCACTGGCTCATCTCGCTGGAATTGCTCCGAGAGATGAGGCCAGAGCCCTCTTTTGTGATCTTTCATCCCTTTAAGGGCAGCGCTGAGATTCCTATCTGGACACAAGGTGAACTGAAGGTGTGGGGGTCAGGGCCTTCTGATGAACTTTGGAAGTTGGACTTTCCTCACATGCTCGGCATTTCCCTCTTTTTTGAATGAATCTGATCAGGTGCCATGGCCACATCTCGCTGAGAGTAACCTCAATGAAAGGAGCATAATGGTTTTTGCAAGACATGTTATCTAGGCTATGAAAAGAAAAGTATAATGGTGAGGAACAAGGTGAGGGGTGCTGTGGGATGGGGAACAGCAAGTGTGTCCCCTCTGTGGCCAGACAGGGCAGGGCACTGTGGGATGGATGGCAGCTACCGGGGGATTCTAGGACAGCCAGCTCTGACTGGGATCTGCTCCCTGCATTGCTGATCTAGAGGGATCCTTCTGCCAGGCCTTTGGCTGTGCATTGAGGACCTACAAGTGATCAGGAACCGAAATGATTTCTCGGCATCACGTTAGCGGACAAGCCTCAAGTGAAGGTCCTGGAGAGACAGACTGTCAACAGTCTTGTGAAACGCCTGACGGGATGGGCGTAGTGCAGCGGGAGCAGTAGGTCCTGGGTCCTGAAGAATCTTTGTTACACAGAACTCATTTTTTGTTATTTCTGCTGCTTATTTGAGCTGCCTGTGCCCTTCGCTGAGCTTGGGCAGATCTGAAGATGGGACCTGGTTTGGGGGTGCCTCCGGGAAAGGTAGTTGGCTCAGCTCTAGGTGCTCTGCAGCTCCTTCCTCCAGCCGCTATCCTCTCGCCCTCGCTTTGCTCAGACATACCGCGTCCGTTTAACTCTAAAGCACGAAACGCTTGGGCGCAGGGCTGCCCACGGCCTGTCGCGGGAAATGCCGAGCAGGGAGCCACACAAACTGTACGCAGCCGTTCCCCTCACTGCGGTGCGCCGTACGTATGCCAGCGCGGTGCCGGCTGCCGACTGGAGCTGCGGGAACCCCGGGGGAGGGGGAGAGGCGGGGCCGGACCCGCAGCTCCTGTACCGAGCGCTCGGCCTTGTCCGCGGTGCTGCAATGCCCCCTGCTGGCCACCGCCGCGCCCGACACCCGACGTGTCACCTCGCGGCGGCCCGGTGCTCATCTGGCAATCCGCCGTGTCACCCGCATCGGCCCCGACCGCATCCCGCCCTCGCCACGTCCTGCCAGTGTCAGCCCCGCGACTTAACGCCGGCAGCCCTGTGCTCGGAGCGCCGGTGAGACGCGGTAAGCATTGACTCTGAGGTGTTCACACACTGCAGCTGCTGCAGCAGGAAGAGCTCTGCGAGGCTACCTGATTCCCAGTAAGACTTCAATTAAGATTTTAATAAATCCTCGAAGAGAACTAGGTCAGGAAGGGGCCTCTCTAAAAAAGCCAAGCACAGCAAGTTTGTGCCGCACTGTGATGCACTGTTCAGTGTCTGTGGCTTTCTTCCCTTCATCTCCAGCCAAGCCACTGTCTCCAACTGTCTCAGATGATTGCGGAGTCTCCTAAAGGCCCCACTACATAAGAAGCTCTGAAGAGACTTCATATAGCATTTCTCTCACCACTGCTTTCGCCCCCAATGTTGTTTCCATCTCTCTTTCAAAATACAAAGGCATCTGAATGTCATTCTGGCAGCAACAGCAGTAAGTGCTTTAACACAAGAATCTCCTGGGGACTTCTGCCATCCTGGCTGTCCACATTCAGCCTTTCTATCAGATGTTTGCATCTTCTCAAAAGGCAAATGAGCGCTTTGCCTGTTTTGACTTTATCTGCTTTACAAAACTTCAGTGCTGGGTGATAGCAATGAGTGACTTTGTCACAAAAAGTTACTTTGTCGAAGTCCAGGCAAATATTATTTTCATTCAGAGTTAAAAAGTGAGAGACCTGGGACTGAGTAATGCTCATCCAATGTACCTACAGACGGGGACCTCTTCTGCAAAAACACCAGCCCCAGGCATGCTGTGAGGTGTGAACACCACGTGGGGTGGTTGCTTCCATTGCCAGGACACGCAGACTTGTGTTTGCCTGTTAGCCAAGGCATAATCTGAAAAAGCACACACTGTGCAGGAGTCAGTGATTGATGCCTCTGAAATCCTGGCCTGGGGACGAGCCAGCCCTGCTAGACGTGATAACGTTGTCCTCTGATAAATGGTCATAGCTTGGCCTTCTGATAACGATGCAGCTTTGTGCATTAGCTTCAGATATTGATCCCACCAGGGAAGAGTTCCCTGTTTTACAGCCATCCATCTATCCCACCTCCTCCACACTCAGCTCTCAGAGCCGAGGGGGTTTGGCTGAGCTTCTTCCTTTTGTTGGCACTTCTCATAGACTAGCAATGACAAGCACACATCTGCATTTATCTCGCACCTTTCAGCTGGGAGCCTGAGTGCTTTGCCCCTGTGGACTAAGCATTGTGACACAACAGTTGGACGTGCTGGGAACACACAGGGATCACCCGGTCGGCGCGTTCCTGTTACACAGCTGTTTCTTGTACTGTGGCAGATACTTAGCAGAACGCAAGAATATCTAAACAGAAAGTTTGGGCCAGCTGTTCTCAAACTTCATGGACGTGCCAATCCATGAAGTAGTTTGCTAGCTGTGCGGGCTCCAATACAGCGGACATGGGTAGTGCGATGACAGGCTTGCTTTCCTGAGGTGCAGGCACTGTATCACCTTGGGTAATGAGTTTAGTGTAAGTCCTCAGCCTCTTATCCTGCCCCATACGATTCACTGCCCTTGCTGTGGCTCTGATACAACTGTAATTTTGAGACAGACTGTCTACTGGATCAGATGGATATGGATTTTTCTGCAATATCAAGCCTTAGTTATCTCACTTCAAAACACTTGAGACAGTACCATCAGCTCCAGGTTCCTATGACTTGGCTCCCTGGAGCACTCTCATCATGCAGAGAATGGGCATCAAGCACAGCCCAGCTCCTTTTTCCCTGAAGTTCAGTCAGCAAGAGATTTCCTGGGAGCTGTTCTGCAGCAAAACTACCCTACCTCATATTTATGCAAAGCCATGCAGTAAAACTACTTATATTTTCCTGACATCTTATAACCTCTGTAATCTTACGTGAACTTTTAAAGGCAGTCATGTTCCTGATTCATTCCAAAAACCTGTGGAGCCGGCAGCACTGTAGAGGCACGTTAGCTGAGCTCTCAAACAGCAGTGCGCTCTTCTACAAGCACATCCTCAGGAATGCCTGCAGTGCTAACTTTCTGCCTGACATTGCTCATGTGTAATTGGTTGTGTCAGATCTACTCTAGAACACTATAAACCCAAAACTTTTCCAAGAACAACTGAATTCTGGTCGTTTCCAAGGCATGTAATTTGTTGCTAAAGTTGAGGTGCTATTTCCTTACATACCAGTTACACGGGATGGGGCGCTAAAGATGGGTGGT
The DNA here is from genome assembly GCA_013396675.1 of Eubucco bourcierii. Classification (NCBI taxonomy): domain Eukaryota; kingdom Metazoa; phylum Chordata; class Aves; order Piciformes; family Ramphastidae; genus Eubucco; species Eubucco bourcierii. The sequence continues at coordinate 1,382,152 of VWZE01009149.1, read as the reverse complement.
GTGTCTTCTATGTTGGGAGGTGGACATATCTAAAAGGGGATTCACTCTTGGAGATGAGTCACTCCTGAAGTGTGTCTCGTCTTCTCCACTGATAGTGAAGAAAACCTGGTTCAGTAGCACAGAGACATCTACATTGAAGCTTTACAAAACACCTGACCCACAACTTTGTAACTTGCTGAGAAAGAATGCTGAGCTGATCCAACAGATCCATCTGAACCAAGAGAAACCCATTCTGAAAACTAACCTTTTACATTTCAGTGTGGCATTTACCACTTTTGCAGCAATTCCAAACCCCAGTTCTTGGCTAAGCACTATCTCAGGATGCCTACGCCCCACAGCTGGTGTTTTCTGCCTTTATCCATGTGTAACAGAACCACTACCCAGCTAACGAGCCTGCTGGCAGGAATTTGGAAGAGGGTACTTGCAGGCCAAACTTGAGATGTGCTGGCAACACTCTGCACGTGGGCAGTTTACATAGCCCACAGTCTAATTTTGGCTGTAACTGCTACTGCTATTAGACCTTCATTATACACTGGTGTTTGCATGCATACGGAACAGAGGCTGCACCATTTAATTACATCCACTGCACTGCAGAACTCCCTCATGCCTATGGCTACCAACCTAATCTGAAACACTCTTTGCTCAACATTAGATAATCTCACCCTTGCCCTTCCCTGCTTTGAGAAGTAAAGTTACCAGGTTGTTCTAGAGAATTTCAACATGCAGCAGAAAGGCTTTAGAGCTGAAACTGCCCTGAAAATAAAAAATGATAGTGTGGTGCAAGTTGAATTGTGTCACTGCACCTTGTCATTTCTCGGATACTGAAGGTGAAGATTGTATGTGGGGCAGGCCAGCAAAGAGCTGTTGTTATCTCACTGCGGGCTTCAGGCATTTGAAAAATCAATGTTAAAAAAACACCAGAGCAATAAATGTGTCTTGTCCCCACCTCAAAATTCCTGCTGTCTTATTTTCAAGCCTCAATCTGCACCTAAATGTTTCTCAAAGAGGAGTGGCAATTTGCAGGTTTTGGAGTAGGACCGTGTGTATTGAGCAAAGTACCCCGGTCAATTACATGCCAAAACCTCTTGAATTCCTTCTTTGGCTTTAAAAAACTCAGCCTGCCCCCATGTCTCAGCATGTAGTTACAAGATAGTTCTGCTGTGAAGAAATGCTGATTTCAGAGGGCCCTGCTGCCCCTTGCCCAAGCTTGCAACAAGATGCTAAGCACTGTGCCAGAGGGGCAGCAAATTGTGGCTGACAGCACAGAACAGGCGATTTTAAGTCATTTTCTCACCAAACCCAAGATCTCACATAGCTACACTTTTCTGCCCTGGGGAACACACCTACAGGATCTACAGTCCTGATGACCTGTCCTCTCAAGAGTTATATATGTGTGGGTACTGCCAGCACAGACATAAGCAGGGTTTAAATTTGTACCTTGGAGGCTGACACTAAGAACATGGTGACTGTAAAGAGTACAGAGTGGGAGCTGTAGCGGAACACAGGTGTCAGGAGCAGAGGCTGTTCATTTTTAATGTCATCTTTTAATTCTCTCTTTTTCTTTTACTTGCAGTGTGGAAACAGTAAATGATGGGCAGTTTCATAGTGTGGAACTGGTGATGCTGAATCAAACTCTAAACCTGGTAGTGGACAAGGGAACTCCCAAGAGTCTAGGGAAACTCCAGAAGCAGTCTTCTGCCAACCTCAACACACCCCTCTACATTGGAGGTATAGTGACTTGCTCCAGACTTGGAAATTTTAGTATGTCTTCTCAGGGGCAAATCATCTCCATGCTATGGATTGGACTAGCAGTTTGCTGTTCCCCTCTGCTGGAAGTTGCTTCCCTGAACACAGAGCCTGGAAGGTGAACCTCTGCTGTTCTACTTCACTGCCCACTAGCATCCCAGCACATAGCTAGGACAAGCACCAGACCAGGGAAGCTAACTCCAGCACAGCACAGGCAGTTCCTGTTAGACAGCCACAGCAAGAACAATCACTTTGTCATTTCTTAAGTGTTGGGAACTGGCTGGCACCAAGATGTTGTGGTTGAAAAATGAGTATCTCAATGATTTGGTGTCTGGATGTGAGAGACAGAATCAAGACTGTGTACTGCCTAATTGATTTGTTTTCTCCAGAAGCACCCCCAGCAATATTCTGGACTGGATGTCGAAATCTCTCCCTTTTGATGACATAAAGTTCTTGAAATTTTAGCCAGCCTGTTCTAAATACAAAAGTCAGCAGAACAATAATAGACTCAGAAATTCTTCAGGCTTTTTTCTAACGAGATCATTGAAGCCAATAGTACAAACTCTTACCAATTTCCCATAGTGCTGGTCAAGCATTTTGTAAATAATTCCCTTTAATAGCACTTTTCTAAAAGAGCCCTGAGTATTGCCCTTGTAAATCAGAGAAGTGGGTAATCTTGCTTTGTGCAGAGCTGAACTTTTATAATTGGCTCCTATTAAGAATGTCACAGGCTATTAAAGAGCAGTACGCATCAAAGAGAATCTGCTGGTGAGGCCATCACAATTTCTCCCTCTAGCACAGCATAAAAGATACCAAGCCTACACGAATTCATACACAGGGAACTCGGGAAGCAGTCACATGGAAAAGTTTTGTTAACGGATGAGCATTGTGGATCAATGCTAATTCTCAAAAGGTAAAAAAATGCGTTCACAGAACAAACCCAAGACCTGAAATGAAGGATGATTTGGTAGTGGAAGCCATGGGCTCAGTGGAGACTTTTTTTTTTTGTTACCCACTTAGGATAATCTTGCGTCTTTCTTAACCCTTACTGCTCTGCATGTGTTACCTCTGTATATAGCGTTCCCATGGACACCAGCTGCCCTTCCACTGCAGACTGGTCAGTTATAGGGTTTGGTTATATTACCCAGAGCAACTGTACCTGGCCAAGCTTTAAGACAGACCCCAGCCTCCATGTGCCCAGAGTTTTGTCCATCTCTCCAACTACATCACCTGGTCTAGCAGCTTTCTTTCTAACACACAGTTAGAGAATGAAGCTGGGTTCATTTTAAGGATATCTGTAGCAATGGAGTTACTCATGAATAGCAAATTCTGAGGCCCTACAGAGCTGAAGACAGAAGCACTTGCCTATGCTAATGCAGCTGTATGGCCCAAGTGGGTGTTAGTGGGGAGGGAATAACAACATCCAGAAGAATCTGCTGTCCACCTGAGTGTGTGAGCTTCTCCAACCACTTGGGCAAGATGGAGAGCACTCACCACAGAGACCTGCCCTGGCTTCCTAAACTGCTTTCCCCTGTCCCTAGGATTCTCCTGCACTAGTTTCAGTGGGGTGCACTTGTACTGCTCCCTGTCTTAGCACTGTGATCTGGTCATGCCTGATTATTTTGCTGTATCCCAGGGGTGGTAGCTACCTGCTGACAAATAAAGACACTCTTAAACCTTCCAGAAGGATAACTGCTCTTAACCTAGGGACAGAAGGGCAAGGTCACTGACCCAAAAAATGAGTGGGTTTCTTTTCTTTCTTTTTGGCCTGTACTTCTTACTTAAGCTTGAGCAGGTGATTTCATTTTTGTTTCTTTCCATTTCCAGAATGAGGACAATGAGCCTGTGCTACCTTACAAAGGTCCTGTGCTAACTAATTCTTTAAAGAGCCTGCAACAAAAGAAACGTTAGCAACTATAATTTATTTGCTGTCTTTGTACCTGAGAGTAAACCTTCCTTTTTGGTTTTTATCTGAAGGGATCCCAACCTCTACTGGGTTATCTTCGCTGCGCCAAGGTGCAGATAAGACACCAAATGGTTTTCATGGATGTATTCATGATGTGCGCATCAATAACGAGCTGCAGGATTTCAAGGATTTACCACAGCAGTCGATAGGAGTCCTTCCTGGCTGCAAGTCCTGTAACATCTGCAAGCACGGTATTTGCCGGTCCCTTGAGAAAACAAGTGTGGTTTGTGAATGTCATCCAGGTTGGACAGGCCCCCTGTGTGACCAGGAAGTTGGAGACCCATGTCTTAACCACAAGTAAGCTCAAACAAATGCTGATGGGAGGGCGGAAGCTTTATGGCTAATGTATATTTCACATTTCATCTTGTAAAACCACATCTGACTATTTTTGGAGGTGCTAGGTTCCCACAAAATTACTGACAGTTGTGAATCAGCATCCATGGCAAATCTTAGCTTCCACTTCTTGTTCTGATGTTGCTCACTCTCAAGAGGGCTTTTTGTCCTGGAGGAGCTAAGGTGTAACGCTGTGACTCTGCACATCAAAATAGGAACACTCCTGCTGACAGGGGTGGCCTACCTCTGAGGAGGTGGGTGCCTGCACTTACCCAGAGGAGAGCTATTTTTGAACAGGAAGTACACATCTGAGAGATACATTCACAGCAGCAGTGGACCCAGCATTCACATTAACCCACCGAAGAGCATTATGCCCTCCAGTGGGAAGAGTTTTAGATTTCTCAAATAGCTGACTTACACACTACACTCTGAAACACCCCTTTTAAAGTGCAATTTTAAAGGCTAGGATGGAGTTGCATGCAAAAGGAGCATGAGTGTAAAGCAGTCACAGTTCAAAGGCTCCATGAGGAGCACTGGATGAATAGCTTACTTTTAGCAAGTGCTCAAGGGAAGAGGCCAGGCAGACCAGCGGTCTGCATAGTTCAGTTGGGTTTCATAAGCAGATGGAAGTACTTTGGGTTTAGAAGCTGCTTTGGTTGCACAGTCTGTGGAAGGCGCTTTTCACAAGCATGTCCATCTGACAAGTAAATCGACACAGAGGATAATTGCTTTCCTAAGGACAGAAATTTAACTTGGCAGAGGCACCGTTTTACACTTGCTTATGGGTCTAATTCTGGGAAGTGCTGAACCCTGGAAGGTGTTGAGAAGCATCTAACCGCTTACAGACCAAAGGTGTGAAGACCCAAGTGAAGAAACATTCAGAGACCCAAATGTTTCATTATATTTCCAACATCAACATGAAGCTGTCATGGTTGTACAGAGATAAATAGGGGAGTTCCAGATGTTTCTGTGCTGAGGGATTGTTTCTCTCATAATCCAAAGAGGATGATGCAGTCCTTAACACAACCTCCTTGCTAAGAAAAGTAAACTCTGTGTATTTTACTGCTTGCATACTGCTTGTCCATTCACTAAATCCTTTCACTAAATCACTTAAGATTTTTGGACTTGTCTCCTCAAAGCCAAGCCCTCTGTGGCCATAGGAGTTCAGTGTCCTACTGGTAGATGTCTGCTCCAGTAGTCAGACTCATGTCTGTGAGGAAATGGAACTGTAAAGAACAGGTAGCTGATGGCAATAAGAGTTACTATCCAAGCACACCTTGAGTTAGTGGGACAGAAACTACCACTTTTTATATAGGCCGTGACTCCCTTTATTTCAGCATTTTGCATGTTTTGGCCCGACCAAAACGGCTTTTATTATTTGTGCTTTTTTGTCCAAATCTTAAAAGTTAAAATGTACAAGGACTCAAGCAGAGAACAGTTTTAAGTACCAGAAAGAAAATAAATAAAAGAAAGACATGAAGTAGGACCAGGACCCAATACTGCAAAAGTTTATAAGCCCAGAGTCGTTTGTCCTTGGCTGGACAGTGTTGTTTTCTCCCCTGTCCTCAGTCCATTTCAAGTCTGTCCCTTTCCCATCGTTGGAGATGGTGTCAGATCACAAGCTGAAGATCAGCAAAGCTCACTGCAAACCACGTGAGCCAGGGAACCCTTTGACTACAACTGCCTGTCAGTACATCTGTGTATAGCTTCTCCACAAGCACCTCCATTTATCACATTGGTTTTCATCACCTGATATTGTTTGTAGAGTAATGCTGCAAAGGAAGCCTGGCCATGCAGCTTGATTGTTGGCACTTAGTCCCATGTGCTGCTGCTGTAAATGTGAGCTGTCTTGTGTGGATGCCAAGCATTGGCCCTTGCTCACAGAGGAGCCTGATGTTTTTCAAGCCATCAGTTAGGATCACAATTTCTACATGTATTCTCTGAACGCTGTCCAGTATTCACTGAAAAGTCACAGATTTAGCAGAGTGTTTGACAGAGAACTGCTGGTTTTGGATTAGTATCCTGGAATTAATTGGGCAGAAATGCTAAAACACAGCAACCTTAGGAAAAGGAACTTTCACATCTTACACGGGACAGCTCTAAATGCTTCTCTTTCTCCAGGTGTCTGCATGGCAAGTGCATGGCAGCCAATGTTGCTTACATGTGTAAGTGCATGGAGGGCTACACAGGCATGTACTGTGACAAGAAGAACAACTCCTCAAATCCCTGCAGGATTCTGAAGTGCAACCATGGGCAGTGCAAGATTTCTGAGCACGGGGAGCCCTACTGCGAGTGCGATCCCAGCTATGGTGGAGAACACTGTGACAGAGGTACGCTTTGGCCGCACGGCCTCCACACCAGGCTGCTGCTGTTCTGCTGCACACCTTTCTTTTTGTCTCTCTTCTTTGTGACTCATGTTTGGGGGTGGATGGCAAACAGGCTAAGGTAAGGCTGAGTCAGGCTCTGCAAAGCAATACAAGGAGAAAGGAACCACACAACAGCTAGCTAGCTACTACCCAACACATGGAAGGGGGTCATCTGCAGCAAAGAGCTTTGTTCTTGGTCTCTTGAATCCTCAAGTTTTGCTGCTCTCAGGATTCAGGTAGGATATTTAAATGAAAGGTTGTTGTGAGGCTTACCCTTAGTGAGCAGTGATAAGTTAATGGCAGCACTTGGAAATGAGATCTTACTGTGTATACCAGGAGCTTCTATAGATGACATGAGCAGGAACTGGAAAGCTCACCTGAAGTGGCAGTGAATATCCTCAGCTTGCTGTCTCTGATGTAGCTGGGCAGGTTTCCTGGGGAATCCCATAAATCATGCTGGGCTTTCCTGCTAGGGTAGAGGCCAAACTCTTCTGCCCTAACCCAGAAAAACTCGCTATAAACTCAGTGAGTTGTAACCTCATCCCTTCTGCCTTGTTAGGTTACTGTACAGAAGGAAAGAGCCGAATTGCTTTAGTTTCATTTAGGTTGGTTGTGCCTTTCCTGTGAACCATAGACTGCAAACTCTACACAGCCTCACCAAAACCGTCTGGCTGCTGCAAATTGACTGTAGAACAGCACAGGCTTTTTCAGGTATCTCATCTTGCTAATGTCTGGGAGAGCAGGTTGACCTTTGATCCTTAGAAGCAGGCATAGTAAAATTAATTCCTATTTTGCAGAAGTGCTGCAGGATTCAACACTCAGGATGCATTAGACCACTTTCAGAACTGCTGATCAAAGCCAGGAGGCCTGCCTGGCCCCTGCCTTGTGCTGGATATTGCACATTCGTGTAACATGAGCTCAGTTTTGATGGCAGGTACAAAGCAGTAAAAGATTACGGTTCTTCTCGTGTCATCCGTTTGCCCTCAGTGTCATTACAAGTACAGGGCAGCTTGCTGGTGTTTGCGAAATAGCTGGCAAAAACGTTACTGCATTTTTTATTTGTTTCCTTCTCATCTCCGTTGTTTTACCAGAGAATATCTGCCAAGGAGAGATAATCCGAGAAGTAGTCCGTAAGCAGCAGGGCTACACGTCATGTGCCACTGCCTCCAAAGTGCCCCGCCTGGAATGCCGCGGCAGCTGCAGCAACGGGCAGTGCTGCGTTCCTCTGCGCAGCAAGAGGCGGAAATACTTCTTCCAGTGTGTGGATGGCTCCACCTTCACGGAGGAACTGGAGAGACATGTGGAATGTGGCTGCTCAAAATGCTTATAAGCCATTCTCCAGTCTCTTGCCACTTTAATCAACTCAGAAGCGCAATCAAAACGGGACCTATTTACTTTCAGAGTGAAGAAGAAGAAAAGAATTATTAAGTATATTGTAAAATAAACAAAAAATAGAACTTATTTTTATTATGGAAAGTGACTATTTTCATCTTTTATTATATAAAGTATCACACCATTTTGGGTATATGTATCATATAGTGAGTTATTTTTACCATAAAACTTTTTTAACAGTNACTTTTTATGTGTGCACAAAGAACAAACGTAAAGGTGTTGCAAGGACCTGCTGCACAACTGACATGGGCTCTCTGAGACTGTGGGTGGGCCTCCCAGAAGTGCAGATCCCCGGGACCAACACCACCTTGCCTGCTTGGGCATCTGAGAAAGCCTTCCCTCAGTCCCTCACCCTGCCTGACAGCACCAACACCAGTTTGCTCCTGCTCTGGAACTGGTTTCCTGCAGCACACAGGCACTGCTGCAGCTGGAGGCTGACTACGCTGTTGAACTCTCGTAATACTAGAATGCATTTTTTGCTGTGCACGTTATGTTTATCTGTGTTCACATTGTATTCTTCAGCAACTGTACCTATAGAGCACAGGCAGCTTTATCCAAAAGGCAGAGAAGGGAAAGGAAGTAGGGAAATGTATGTTGCTTTGGGAAATCTGGGGGCAAAATGTGAAATAAGTGCTAAGTAATGCCTAATAAATGACACAGTACTTTTGTGTAAACTCCTTAGCTATGTTATTTCCCAAGTTTGTGCCTTCTTGCTCCTAGCCTTGAGCCGTTTTTGTATACAAAGTCTAAGGAATGCACTGCTACATAGTTTGTCATGCCCTGACACTTTAGCTTGCAAAGGTTGTAAAGTTAATAAAAATATTGCAGGTGCCAGAACACTCCTGCAGTAATCTGGCTTTTACTCTCACTGTCATGAGCCATGGGTGTAAGGTGGGCTGTAGCTGTGTGTTTGTCCATGCTCTGGTACCGAGCAGCTAGCCACTTCCCCACAGCTTTTTAAACGATCAGAAGTTGCACTATGTCCATGTGAAGGTGTCCAGCTGACACTTGTCCACCTTAGCAGCACTCTTTCCTCTGCAGAAGGAGAGATGTCACAGTGCCATCCCGTCCCGCATTGGTGCAGCCTAACCAACCCAGCCAAAACTTTTCCCTCTGCACTACTTCATGTCTTGCACTTGCATCTCTGAAATGACTCCCATTAACTTTAGCTGTGTTCACAGTAAATGTTGAATAGGAAATGGAAATCAATGCAGGGATAAGTTCTCACTGTGAATGTGAGGCAAAAATCAATTCTGGGAGTGAGTTTGGAGAGTTTTTGGCAGGACTACCTTTCAGGTTCAGCAAGTATGTGCCAAGAGTACTGTGGGTACCTTAAAGTTTCTCTTACTGTAATCTTCCATCATCCCCATCAACAACTGTACAATTATTAGTATCATTTCTTTCTTTCTGTAATAATACAGCAAGTATTACAGTCCTTTCTTCTCTTTCTCTAGCAGAGGCAAAATCAGAGACGATTCCTTACAGGCACAGGCCCCTTTGGAGAATGCTTACTGGTCTCACCAGAAAGATTTCAGATCAGGGGCTTCAGCAAAGGATGGGTAGCAAAGCTGAAGCAAAAAACCAAAAGCTTTTGTCTGGGGCTTTGGGAAGAATGCAGCCCTGCCATGACAAGTACCAATGTTTATTGCCATTAAAGTGACCCTTAGGAAGCTCTGACCTGTGTAGCATTCTGCCCACACACTCTCTCCTAATAGCAGCAGTTCATGCACATTTCTTTGTTACTACCAGAGCACCTTGAGCAGAAAGATATAACGTGTGTAATAGCAGGCTCACAAGATACGTGTCAGTCTGTGGAGCCTGCAGTCAGTGGAACGTAAACCAATCACTAGTTAATGTGCCAAACTCTGGCTGAAACAGGACAGCTCAAAAGCCAAGGGAAAACTAACCCTGGCTTGTTACTATAAATATACTATCAGAAAATCATAGCAGCTGGAGTTTGTGGTATGCAACAAAAATCACCCAAACCCACAACCTACAGGTTTTAAAAATCCACAACCTACAGGTTTTAAAAAATTCATGTAAGTAACTGTACCCCCTTGTGCAAATATGTGCCTGGCACACCGCTACCATTAATGTCTCTTGCCAGCTTCAAACACCTTAGTTTGCTGAAGAAGCAGCTGCTATGATGCAAGGCAGAAGAAATACAGGCCGGGAACTGGCTTTACAAGCCTTCCCTGTGCTCTTTTTGCATGATTTGTAGACCAGTGCACTGCCAAGGCCTGCAGAAGCATGGCCCCCTCCTGAACAGCACCCACCTTGAGCAGCAGGGCAGATGGTGACATTTACTCACAGCCTTACACCTGCTGGAGGGTGCTTTAAAAGGAATGACCTTGACTGGCAAGGGAAAAGCCATCCACACCTTGTTACCACATCGCTCTGGGATTTACTGACGCCAAGCCTTTCAGCAAAGTGACCAGCAACCACTCAGCAAAGCTGGCCCTGTTCCTGGCCCTTTTTGGTCATGGCACTTCAATGTTAAGCGCTGAGATAAAGAACTAAGAGTATCTAATTTGTAACCAAATGATGCCAGTTTTTGTATGCTTTTAGGCAGCACTTGCGTTGGATAGTGATGCTTTGTGTCAATGAGTCTCTGACTTGCTATAGAAGTATTTTATGTTAAGAAGAAAATGAAAAGCATTCAGATGTGCCAAAAATGTGAGGTTAACTGAAGTGTAATTAGCTCCCAAATTTCCTCTGTAACCTGCCTAATGTTACACTATATTTGGAGAACTGGGGGTACAATGCAGTAGTTTTTACCTCTGTAAAGTTTTAATATAAAGTGAAGAAAGGTGCGTATCCCTAAAAAATGGCAATGCAGACTGGTGTGAACTGATGTATTTTATTAATAGATTCTCATTGTGATGTAAGTTTAAATAAATTGTTGGGTTATGGAAGATTGTAACACACCTTGTGGTGAGATTATTTCTCTGTGTGTTTGAGGTGTTGTGTCTGACCTTTTGGAGCACATGGGGTAGGCCATGGAAAATGACAGGCGAACTGCACATATTCCTCTTGGATAAATCTAGTCAGAAGGTGGCTTTAGTTAAGCATAGTATGAACACTGGTTACATATGTTTAAGGCATCACAGCTTCATCTTTTAGGAGGCTTATACACACAGATAATTAAAATTAAACCACACAGGTTTTGAGCCTGGACATTTTCATCATTTAAAAGTCTATTAAATTCTTTATTTGTTGCTTTGTTTGTTTTTGTTATTGTTTTGGTTTAGTTTTTTGTTTGGGGCTTTTATTTCCCCAAAGTATTTGAGAAAGGTCTGCAGGAAAAATGTACTCCTTAGCTAATAACAAAATAAATGAAGAAATATTTGGAGTAGGGTCAGAGTAGGTCTGACTGAGGAAATGAAAGCCACGCAGCCAACAGAGGATGACAGGGATCTCGTGACATCCTGACACACGTATATTCCAAATTTGCCAGCACACCTCTGTAGCTGATTACTGATAGTGACCTATATGTAACACACCTCTTTTGTTCACTGCATTCCAGCCTCAGCACAGAATAAAAACAATAAAAACTCCCAGCCGGTCCTCAGCCTCCCCTCACCCCTGCCCTGTGTCCCATATTGCTAATTATGCTTCAAAAGATGGCCCAGAGTTACCTTTTCCATGCCATGCAAAAGTAGCCACAGTGCACCCAGCAAAAAACCTCAAACTTAATGAGAATCATTAAGCCTCAACTATGAAGGTTAATTATTTAGTTGTTGCAGATGGGAGCTTTTCACCTAAAGCAAACCCAGCTGAGACCACTATAAAAGCTAGCAGGAACTCTTCTGAGTTACTCTGGCTTAAGTAACTGCTTTGTCCAATAGTTAGTTGTATTGCTCTCGGCTCTGCAGCACACAGGTTTCTGAGTGAGCACTAGAACAGCTGCACCCAGAAGTAATATGTTCATTTGCTTCTGCTTGCAGTGTTCTAGTTATTGCTTAGCAGTCATTGGTCTGAGGCAAGCAGTGCCGAGGCACTGTCTGTCCCGCGTCCCTTTAGCTTTCTTAGATAATGGATAGATGGTGTTTCTGCGGATTTTGTGATGTTCTTTGGGGAACCTGTCACCTCTGGTCTCTCTGACCTCTTCTGTGAGTTACCTCCCTATGAAACCTTCCCACTCCCAGACCCGCCCCAGCTGGGGCGCGGCGCTGCGCGGGATCTGCCAGCAGATGGCGCCACAGGGCGCGGCCCCGCCAGCTCAGCTCTGCGGCCTCTGCGGCTGAGCTGGGCCAATGAAGGATTTCAGTTGGAAAGGACCTAGAGCCACCAGCCGCTGAGCAATCCAGGCTGACCGAGCTCAAGCAACATGTTGTTAAGGGGCTTGTCCGGGTGCCTATTCTTTAGGCATGTAATGCAGCACATGTGCTTTGAGTGCTACTTATTAGGATGAGGAAGCATAAAGGTACTCCATGATGCATAGGGGCATCCCGTAGTCTTACAAGCAGGAGGAACAGAGAGGTTGCTGACAGACTTGCATAGCTTTGAAACTTGCTCTTACATCATCTCTTGACCTTCTCCTCTCCAAGGGCTTCTGTGCTTTCAAAAAGTAAATTAGTCTGAGGATGACACTGCCTTCTCCTACTGTCTGTGGCTCTTGTCCTCCTGTCACAAGGATCACTTCTTTTGTGTAAAAAATAATTGTATACAGCTGCTGTGTCTTACCTGGGGAGGAATCATAGAATCATACAATAGTTTAGGTTGGAAGTGACCTCAAAGATCATCCAGTTCCAACCCCCCGCCATAGGCAGGGACACCTCCCACTAGAACAGGTTACTCAAGGCCTCATCCAACCTGGCCTTGAACACCTCCAGGGAGGAGCAGCCACAACCTCCCTGGGCAACCTGTGCCAGTGTCTCACCACCGTCACTGGAAAGAACCCTTTCTAGTTTGAATCTTCCCTCTGACAGTTTAAACCCATTACCCTTCATCCTGTCATCACAAGACCTCATAAATAGCCCCTCCCCAGTCTTCCTCTAGGCCACCTTCAGATACTCGAAGGCCACTATAAGGTCTCATTGAAGCCTTCTCTTCTCCAAACTGAAGAGCTCCAAATCTTGTAGCCTGTCCTTGTAGCAGAGCTGCTCCAGCCCTCTGATCATCTTCACTGCCTTCCTCTGGACTCGCTCTAACAGTTCTATGTCCTTCTTGTGTTGAGGGCTCCAGGACTGTACAAAGTACTCCAGGAAGAGTTCATATCCTACCTCAGAGACCTGTGAAAGGGAGGTTAAACAAGCCCCACAAGTTTAATGGCTTTTGTGTTTGGGGGCAGCTCAAGGCTCACAGGAAATCAGATCATTACATTTCCAGTAGCCCCATTTTCCAGCCAACTTTCCACCAGCAACACTTAATCAGACAGCTCCTCTGCTTTGCCTCACCTGCAGAGGAGAGTGAACCTGGACCCTGTGCCACTCCAGCCTGCCAGCCATACACTGCTCCTGTGCTAGCACCTTTAGCCTGCCACACCACCTTGCTGAGACCCAGATCCTGTGCTACCACACAGGATGAATTCCTGCAGAGTTAATGCCAGAACTTAGGTACAGATTTCACTGCCATGGCAGTATGTCAAGAGGCTTTGGCCCAGCACAAGGCTAGTCACCCTTAGCCTCATCCTTGGAAGATGTGTCATCAGAAACTTAAAAATCTGGGAAACATGAAACTTTCACTTGAGGAAACTGAAATTTTGTAAAGAAGTGACATGCAAGTGAAGCCATGGTGCTCCACTGAGGAGGGTTGTTAATGACAGGTAGATGATTCAGCCCTGCCAAACCCCCTTTGCATGCAGAGCAACATTACAGGAATACAATACCACAATGTAACTTACTTTTGGACTTTGCAACATGCCAGATGCTATCATACTTCCACCTAGCATGTGATAAGAGCATGCATAGCAGGCAGTAACTACAGAGAAGCTTAAACTTCCTTAGTTAAACACCAGCATATTTTTCATCTCTTAAACTGCCCTAGTTTCTTTTTGGTAAAACACTCACTGTATTGTTGGGATAGTGGTGGGGTGTTTATTTCTTTGTTCACTGTGTAGAGGTATTGCCAGACAGATGAAGTTGCTTATACTGAAGGAAAAAAAAAAAAAAATTCTAATATAGCAATTAAACATTTTTTTTTTTCTCACCTCAAAACATCTATGTAAGTCATACTGGTTTGAAAACAGAAGTCCTTGCTCTCTGGTGTATCATTCTTATAGAACCCTCTTCTGGTTCCATCACACCTGGACACTGTACTGTACTTTGTTAACAACTACCAGGTGGAGTTGGTTATATAAACAAATATACATTTATAGAGCAAATCAGATTTATTTCTTACTTAAGGGACTTTTCAAAGCAGTGTGCTGGCTGAAGCACAAATAACTAACTCCAAGCTACCAGTGCTTGCAATCTGTGAATCAACTCGATCCACAAATTAAGGAGTGCTCTGAGCTTCTCACAGGCCCAGGTTAAACTCTCAATTTGAGCCAAACCTCTGCTTTGAGATGGACTCCAGATACATAGGAGCTGAGTTGAGCTTTCTTTTTTCCCCACATATTCTGTCTTAGCCAAGATGTTCAGCCAAAACACTTCACATTCTTGTGAAGCAGTGCTTGAACGTAACCTTCAGATTTAATTGAACAGCCCTCAGTCCATGAATTATCACAGAGTCTATATATCTATGTCCATTTTTTACACAAGAAGATGAATTAAGAAGGTTTGCTACCTTAAAGTGGGCACTCAGTGTAGTCAAATTGAGCACTTGCTCCTAGGAGGTCCATCCACATGGTTTTACCCCTGAGTGAAGGCTTGGAAAGCAATCACCAAATCCGCACGGCTGGAAAGGAAGAGTTTTAATTTCCTTACTGAAAGGCTGGCTCAGGAACTTTTCTGCCTGTTGTGAGACAGCAAGAACTGGACAGCTGTCAGGCTGTAGACTAGGAGATTTTGTTTTCTGGGTTTCATGTATTTGTTTATTACTGGCACTTCACAGGGATGGTATTTCATTGCCTCGAGAGTTGGAAAGTATGTAGGATATGTAGTCAGAGAGCAGGCACTGGAAAATCTCAGTGTAGAGCTGTTTTCCGCAACCCCGCCAGAGACGTCTGCGTGACATCAGAGAGCTCATTTTACACAAAACATTCCACACCACATGGTCTGGTGACAGGCAGGAAATTAAAAGACTCTATCCTACGACCACAACGTAGATTTACGAACGGGCATAAGCTAACTTCCAGGTAGCAGCTAAATTCTTATATTCCCTAATATGTATGTAAATGCATGTGTTTAAAATTTCGGTACTAAACTACATTGCAGTGAAAAACCGCAAAGCCACACCAAAATTTCTCCTAGCACATGGGAGTTTCCACACTTGTGTGCAGCTTACAGGAAGTCAGTAGTTCTGCACTCTTAGTTTCCTTTAAGGGCAGGCTGCCCAAGGAGTGGCGGAGTCACCATCCCCGGAGGTGTTAAGAGGAACGTGTGGACACAGCACCTCAGGACATGGTTTAATGGCTATGGCCTCAGGTTTAAGGTTGTACTCGATTATATCGGAGGTCTCTTGCAATTAAAACAATTCTGTGATTCTACCAAGGGGAGCGGCTGCGAGCCTGCGTCGCGGGCGGGCTGACCAAGCTCACACTGCGGCTGACACAGACCCTCCCAGACCCTCCGCTGCGTCCGCTCACAGCCCACACCCCGCGAGAGCCTCGGGGGCCCCTCCTGCCCGCGCCAGGCAGTGGCGCGTCTCCATTGGCGGCGGGGCCGTGGGGTGAGCGCTCTACGGGGCCGCCGGGAGCTGTAGGCAGAGCGCTGCGGTGCGCTCCCGGCCGGACTGCCGCTCCCGGCGCCCCTCGCGCCGCCCCGTCACGGGGCGGGGGGCAGCTCTGCTGCAGCGGCGGAGCGGGCGCACGGGAGCCGCTTCGCTGCCTCGGCGCTATTGTGTGGCGCGGCCGCGGCTCCCCGGTGCCACCCGCCATCTTGTGTCGGAAAGTCTGCGCCGGGCTGCCGCGTCCATCTCGGCCGGGGCCTCGCTGGTGGGAGAGGCCGAGGCCGCGGCCACCCTCCTGCCGAGAGGGACCGCGGCGGCGGCGGGCAGCCCCTGCTGATCGGCCGCGCCCGACCGGGGCCTATCCTGCGTCTCCGCCTCTGAGGGCGGCCCCGGCTCTCTCTTCCCGGCCGCTGCAGTTCCCCGAGGAGACAGGAAGGACCCTGGGGCTGATGCTCGGTTCCTCGCAGCGGGACACGGTCATCGCGCCCAGCCGGGCTTGAGGGGCACTGCGCGCCGCCTCCTGCTCCGTGTCGCCGCTCCAACCCGAAAGCCGATGCACCCGCTGGACAGGCAGCTGCCCGAGCCGCGGGCGTAGCGGTGGGCGCTGCCAGCGCCGCTCCCGAGGAGGCGGGCGCCCACCGCCCCCCGGCCGCGGATCAGGAGACCCGAGGGCCGGCCCCGAAGAGCTGCTGCCGCTTCCCGCCCCATCAGGCGAGGGGCAGAAGACCCACCCCAAGTGTCGAGCCGCGCCCCGCCCGCCCCAGCCGGGAGGCGAACCGGGCCGCCGCCGCTTCACCATGAAGATCAAGGATGCCAAGAAGCCGTGTAAGGCCGCGGGCTGCCGCCGCGCGTTCCGCCGCCCAGGCCGAGCCGGGGCAGGCGGCGTGGGGACGTGGGGGCTGGCGCGGCGGGAGGTTCTGCTCCGTGAATTTGGGAGCTGCCTGCCGAGACTCCTCTGACTGCTGTGCGTCCTTTTCAGTGAGGTTTCAGGGTTCAGATGTTTGCGTTGGAAGGGCTTCTCTTTGAAGAGGAAGCGATCAGCTCGTGGGGGGAGATGGGTGCTGATTTTAGGAAAGGCGGCACTTAATTAGTGTACCAAAGACCTGCTTGGGCGGCTGGATTTGCTAGGGATTTTTAAGAGCTAATCTTTTATTTCTTTCTTTAAGAGAGGATATTGGAATACAAACCTTCCATTAAAGTAGGATGAGTACTCCCTTTCTGTAAGCACAGCTGCAGTGATATTTCTAGCTGTTCTTTTAGAGTATCATATTTGTTTGGGAGGACACAGGCATGGTTCAGACTCGGGTGGATGCGAAAAAACTTACTGGTACTTTTTTGTGGGAAGAGAGAATTCGTTTTAGTAAAGTTAGACTACCTACAAGGTGTGCAAGTCAAAAGGCCTGTCAGACTTGGTCTGGTGTATCTATACTGAAACGAACATAGATACTATTCCAGGCAGGCAGGGTTTTATTTCGTCATCATACTCAAAGACTTATTTCCGGTGTGAGTTACTGTGTGAAAGATGGCCCCTTCTAAAGAGCTGGGCCTACTGCTGTTCTCAGCAATACGATATAATGAAGAGCATGCAGCTGTGTATATTTACAAAGTGCGTGTTAAATACATCGCTTGAGCAGTCCAAGACGGAAATCACAAATGTGTGTTAACGCAGGAACTATCAGTGCAGCTCTAGAAATAGCTGTAAACGTAGTATTAAGTTTATATGTGAAAATACATTGTTTCTTGTGGTATTAAGAAAACGCTTTATGTAGGTTTTGTAGCACACAGCCATGACCTCCTGTTAATGCCAGTGTGTGAGAATTGTTGAATTGACTGCAATTATGTTTATGAAGAGGACAGTTCAGACAGTATTCTTTTCCCCAGTGTAATATTTAAAGAATGAATCCAAGACTCTGAAGCAGTAATTGGCTCTTAAGAGGTTACAGTAGATTGGCGATTTAAAATGGTGACAGTGTGGCTGCTTCTCCTGCTGAAGCAGATAATTTCAGGAATGTCTCAGCCGGGCCTCCAACGCTTGTGTTCTTTAGTGGTGTTTTTTAAGTAACAATGACGAATGTTATCAAAATTTTAAACTGCTTAAATATGCTAAACTTGTAGTTGCATTCTTCCAGTTCATGAGCCTGAACTTTGAGGTTGGTTTTATGATGGGATCCAGAAACAACTGGAAATGCATAAGCAGTGGAGGGAAAGAATACAGTGTAAAAACTATGTTGTTGTTCCATCTCTGCTCTTTAATATACTTCAAAGCTGGTGGCTGTTTTAAAGACAATAGCACTTAGTTTCATAGGCAGTGAACCTCAGGCTCATTCTACAGATCTCTGTTCTTGGTTAGTCACACTGGAATTGGGAGAGCAGCTGTGTGTTTGAAGAGGAGATCTATGAAAGCACTGAAGATGGTGAAGCCTACTCATAGGCTTTAATGCCCAAACGCCACTGTCAGTTTGGTTTATATGCTTAAATTGACCTGAAAATGAGTTGGGTTCACAATACCGCTTTTATACTGTCTATTTACAAATTATTTGCTGTAGAGTGTTGTAAGAGCCAGCAAAGTAGAATTGAGAAGATTGCTTTAGCCTACCTATACTTTTATCTATGGCGTTTATCCCCATGGAAGAAAGAACAGTTGCATGAAGTGTCGTGTCTGTCATAAGAGAGCTGACATTGAACATCTAGTGAGTTAAGATTTCTGGGTACAGTGTGAGGTACATTGTTTAGACATGTTGCTGTGGTCCTCCCTTTCAAATCTTCACCTGCCTAGTGATTTTGCTTCTTTGGTGTAAAAACTGTGGGAAATGGGGCGCAATTGATGGAACTCCTGCAGTTGGCTGTCCTGAATGAAAGAGTGTAGTAAAGGGCTGTTTAAATGTCTTTTACAGCTGCTGGGAGTTGATGGGTATTAGAAATTCAAATTAGGAAAACCTTATACTAAGTGTAGGAGTGAAAGCCGGAGGGTTTGTGGAATGATCCTATATGGAGGATTCTTGAAAAACTTCAGAGATCTGCAGTTCTTGGCTGGACAAAGCTATAGCTGACCTCATCTGGTGTTGGCAATTTTCCTGATAGTGTGAAAGAGAGGCTGGACTAAATGACCTCCAGAGGATCCTTCCAACCAGCAGTTGCGTGATAGCTCTTCTGAGGAAATGCCGTGGGGGAAGAATGGCTGGCTCTTGTAAGAGAAACTTTCAAAGGTTATTCGGGGGTGGGGATGATAAATGTGAGTGCAGACTGACTTGCAGGACCTGTGCTGTGTAGTATCTGTCTAAAGGGAAGAGACAAGTCGCTCCTTCAGAGCTCTTCAAGTTGGTGGGGGCGGGCAAGGCAGCTTAGAGGAGGAAAGTGCCAACGTTCTGTGCTCTTCAGAGGAGGTGGGATCCTTCATCTTGGCTCTGGAGTGTGATGAACCGCTGAAGAGAAGGCAAAGATTTCCAGTATTTGCTGCACAGTGTATGTTACTTTATAAAACTTCAAAAAAGTTTGAGGAAAATGTCTGTTTCCCTTGAGGTGAATTGAGACATAATAGTGTGTGAAAGTGCATAGTGGAGATTTGCAGAATGCTGAATCAGTATAAATAAAATATTTAATATCTTTTTTTTTTTTTTTAGTGCGGTTCTATGGACATGTAGTTGTGGATACTGATCCCATGCAGGATTTGTGTAGTAAAATTAATGAAAAAGTCATTTAGGTTGCTGGAGAATCTCTTAAATTAATTATTCTATTTGTAGAATTTACTTAGTTTTGTGGTTATCCAAGCATTTTGTTATTAGTGTGTAAAAGCTGATAATTATCCCATAACAGATGTTACAGGTTCTTATTTCACTGCAGTTGAAAAATGTATTTCTAGTAATGGGTTAATGCTTGCCAGGCACAGTTCATACTATGTTTACATCTGAAGGTATTAGGTTAAGCCTCTGCATGCTGTATCTCTATAATAAAAACACCTATCCCCAAAGAGATTGCTGCTGGAATGTCAGCAAAATTAATAGAAAGAGCAAGAATAGAGAAGATGAAAGCAGAGAGATTTTGTATTAGCTTTCTGTGGTATCCACTTAGATATGTTAAGTCTAATGAAGAACAGTTGTAGTAATTGCCAATTACCACCTGTCCTCCCACTGATAAATATGGCCTTTCTGTAGAGTGGAGGTGGCTGAGTTGGATAGTGTGGTGAGTAGAGTTTGTTGAAGTTCCCATCAGAGGTATGGGAGAATGTGACAGTGCATGTCAGTCATTGAATGCAGGAGTTGGTTCTGTCCAACCCAAATGTATTTTGAGTTGTCCTTGGGATATTTGAACAAAAAAAAAACTGTTAGCAAACTAGTTAACCAAAGAAACTCTCCTGTGCCTTAAGGGCTAAGGACACTTGATGTGCAGTTTTGCTCTGTAAACACACACATCTGTGTAACGTGTACAGCCAAGGTACTTTGCTGGCTAGCCAGCAGGTTATTCCACTTGATTTAGCAGTTCAACAGCCTTTATGTTTTTTCTTAACTTGTCGTGTTGCATGTTATCTACCTTGGACTGCTAGTGGATGTTGGGGTTAGAATTCATTTTTGTGTGGATCCACTGTATGTGAATGTTTTGTGGAAATACTGGAAGTGTAAGAATGGACTTCCATTCACATTTGGAGATACTCCAATATACATTTAGTTTGTGTTTGTAAACACAAACTGTGTAATAGTTCGGTGTAACCTCTATAGACTTAACTTGTTTGTCTTGACAGTAATCAGATAAGAATTGGGATCAAGGTTACCTTTGTTAGCTAAAGCTACGTACTGACCTGAATTAGAAGGTAAATTTTGTGCATTGAAACTGATAACACCACATACATTGATGTGCCATGCTGGCAGAAGTGCACCTAAGTTTTCTTGTGATTTCATAATAATTTTTCTTTCTTGTATTTGAATCCAGAATAGAATGGTGAACTGCAGCATCCTTTGGCAGTTGTTCCCCAAGATAAATTTATATTAGAAGTGCAAGTCTTGTGTCTTATTCTAAAGGCTTTTTTTACAAAGATGACACAGAGTCTGGTAGCTTTTTCTCTGTCATCATTGATAATGAATTTTTTTTTTTATGATGCAAAGCTCCCTAATTGAATTGGGGGTTAGTTACTCTTGCTTGAAGGTTAGCTCTTGTTAATTTAGTGCAGGGTTGTATTACACTTACCCTACAGTGAGAAGGAAACATTTTTAAGGTATTTGTGTTTCAAATGTGTCATTGTATTCATAAGTTTAACAGCAACCTGTTTCTCAGTCTTTAAAAGCTAAGTACAAATAGAGTTAAATTGAAGAATCTTCTATTTGACTGAATAGAGGGGAAGTAGTTAAGCCTTTGAGTGTGTATTTCTGCAGCTTTGGGTCTAAAATGGGTGTACTGTCAAAGTAGTAGTATATGGAGAATTTTGGAAGATCTGCTCTGCTAAAGCCATATTCACAGGAAACACTTCAACCTTTGTGCTGCATTGGCATGAGGAAGACTTTTTATTGTAATTATTCTCTTTCAGCATATAAAAGACCTTACATGATAAGATACAAGTAGCCTTAAGATTGTTGCCAAGAACCATGTATGCCAAGAGCTTCAGAAGAGCAAACACAGGAGCATGAGGCCTCCCTGTGTAGTTATCAAGGACAATTTAAAAAAAACAGCCATCAGTGTGGGTTCTCTTAGTAGGCAGAACTGCTACATCACTATTTGACCACAGCAGGAGTCTTTCCATGTGGGAAGTGCTTTTCTGCATTGCACAAAGCAATTCTAGAGAATCCTCTTAAACATCTTTTATTTTTTATCTGAGCAGTTTGTCTCAAAGCTATAGTCACGGCGTGTACAAACCAATCCATTGATTTATGGCAAAGTTTTCTGGTTTCTCTGTTGATGTAGAGACCACAATAGCTCCTGGCAGAACTGAGAGTGAAAGAAGGCCTGGATTTGGTTAGATATGGTTATACTCCTCTTGCTGCCCTGTCAGAGAGGCAGTTCCATTTGTTGTGAAGTATCACATTAAACCACCTGAGTTTTGACTTCCCAGTTTGTGTTCTGCTTTACATATTTGATTCTTCTCATATAGTAAAAATCCACATTTTATGTATTCTTAAGTAGTGCCTGGGTTGACTTCCTATAAACAGAATGGAAGTTTTTGAAGCAGTTTTAGAGTCTGTCCAATGCAGTTGTGCTTGTTCAGTTAAAAAGCATGGTTTCCTGCTTTTCTTTTTTCAAATTGCAGCTGACCTCTGCAGAGAGGAGCTGAACTATGAAGAGACAGGGTGCTGATTTGTTCTGTGAATAGCAGTTAAATTCTTATCAAAGAATACTTCTGAGCTGTGTATCACTTTTTGTAGAGTATTCCTTGGAGTAAGAACAGTTTTAATGAGGAAAAGCTGAGAAAAGTTGTTAAATGACCAAATCCCTATAAACTGCAGAAAGAAAAAAAAAAAAAACCCACACAAAAAAATTTAAAACGTTGAAACAGCAAAATTACGGTTACAACTGTGCAAGTCTTGAAACCCTCTATTTGTAGAGCTATAAGCTTGGAACAGAGGTTATGCAATTGGTACTGGCCTCATACAGGCACATCTCTGTTACTATGCTTCCTGTGATGATCAAGGTGATGGCTGGGAATTTTTTTTCAAGAGGTCATGCTGATGTCATTCTGCTCCTAAATCCATCACTCAAAGAACCATGACCCTCAGATAAAAGCATAAACTCACTTTTTAGAGAATCATTTATGTATTCTCAGCCCAAGGTGCCTGCCATGATATTTTTCAATTGTTACAAGACAACTTTCAGTAAAAGATTACCTCAATTTTTTTTTTTCTTCCATGGATTTTAGAGACTGCCAGCTACAGATGCTGGTATATATGCTGCAAATACCATATGTAAGAGTGAAGGCTCTTATGCTTTTAACATGCCTCAAAGGGTAGCGATATCACCTTAAGCAGAGTGCTTATAAATGTGTAAAGTAGTGCACGTACCCCTTGTACATGTGACGTGACTTAAAGTAGATGTGTCATCTGCAGATGTTGGCTTAGCTGCGCTCTGGAGGCGAAACCTTGTGGGAGACTGGAGTGTGCTCTCCATAGTATGTTTTCTGAGTAGTTCTCCATCCTGCATCTCTCTGAGACCTTAACACTCTTTCAGTAAATCATAGAATCATAGAATGGTAAGGTTGGAAGGGACCTCAAGGATCATCTAGTTCCAACCCCCTGCCATAGGCAGGGACACCTCCCACTAGTACAGCTCACGCAAGTCCTCATCCAATCTGGCCTTGAACACATCCAGGGAGGGAGCATCCACAACCTCCCTGGGCAACCTGTTCCAGTGCCTCACCACCCTCACTGTAAAGAACTTCTTCCTAACATCTAGCCTAAATCTCCCCTCTGCCAGTTTAAGCCCATTGCCCCTTGTCCTGTCATTGCAGGACCTTGTAAATAAACCTTCCCCAGCCTTCCTGTAGGCCCCCTTCAGATACTGGAAGGCTACTATCAGGTCCCCTCGAAGCCTTCTCTTCTCCAGGCTGAAGAGCCCCAACTCTCTCAGCCTGTCCTCATAGGAGAGCTGCTCCAGCCCTCTGATCATCTTTGTGGCCCTCCTCTGGACCCGCTCCAACACTTCCATGTCCTTCCTGTGCTGAGGGTTCCAGAACTGCACACAGTACTCCAGGTGGGGTCTGACGAGAGCAGAGTAAAGGGGCAGAATCCCCTCCCTTGCCCTGCTGGCCACGCTTCTCCTGATGCAGCCTAGGACTCGGTTGGCTGGAAGACAAATTGATGTTTTCACATGTGTTCCTGTTTCCTCCATTCCCCCTGCATCCAGATAGGATGGATCCACCCAAAGCAAACTGATTTGAAGGCTGCTTTCTCAATAAGTGTGAGTCAGTGTGCTAAACTGTCGAAACTGTTATTTCAGGAGCAAAGGCTATTTTAATCCTTTTCTTTTCTTTTTTTTTGAGAACAAAATGGTTGAATGTTGTACCAGTTGGTGTGAAAGATGTTATGATTTGAGGTGCTTTTAATTGGGCTTTCTGAGCACATGTGGCAGCATTTAAATGTGTACAGAGTAGCTCATTTTTCCACTTCTACCTGTGGCCAGAGGGATTTTAATTTGTTTCTGTGAGGATTTTTGCTCATGTCTGTCTTGTTGAAAAGTATAGTTTTGTTTTCATCTTAAGTTATGTGTACTGCTTTTGCTCTTTAACAAAGCTAATGAGTCATTCTTGTATCTTCACAGCTTTTCCGTGGTTTGGCATGGACATTGGGGGAACTTTGGTGAAGCTTGCCTATTTTGAACCTATTGATATCACTGCAGAGGAAGAGCAGGAGGAAGTTGAAAGCTTGAAGAGCATCCGCAAATACCTGACTTCCAATGTAGCCTATGGATCCACTGGCATTCGAGATGTCCACCTTGAGCTGAAAGACTTAACCATTTTTGCTCGAAGAGGAAACTTGCACTTTATTCGATTCCCAACTCATGATTTGCCTACTTTTATCCAAATGGGAAGAAATAAAAACTTTTCAACACTACATACGGTGCTTTGTGCCACTGGTGGTGGTGCTTACAAGTTTGAAGAAGACTTTCGCACAGTAGGTAGCCTATCTTTCCTCATGCTGAGCCTGTTGGTGAAAGCATTGCTTAAGCAGTACTTTGAAAAGCTATATGATGCCCTTAAAGTAATAATAATTCTCTTTTTTTCCTCACTCTTAAATATGATAATCTAGAAATGTGCTTTCTAACATCATAATAAACGTTCCTGGCTAATGCAAACAGCTAATTAGAGACTTCCATTAATGTAGTGAAATGCTGGACACTTTTGTGGAAGTTGACCATTGTCTAATCTCTTATCTAATGGGAAATGTGTTTCAACTGCTGAGGTGCTTGAGTCACTTTGGATTTTTTTTCCTAGGCAGTCTCTGATAGATTTTCAGTGTTTGTGGGTGGAATTATTCTCCTTAATTGTTTAGATATCTGTGACATCACATGTATTTCAAAGACGTTCTTTCCAAGTGCAAAGTGGTTTGGGATTTTACTGAGGGGTTTTGACTTTTCCCTTGATGATCAAAATTGGTCATTTGTTTAGATGCAGTTGGTACTTGAAGGTAGTTGTTACTGAAAATCTTATCACAATACCCAGTATTTATGTCCTACCCACTTATGAGGTGGCTGCAGACATCTTGAGCTTCTGGAGATGACAAGGCTTTCAGTAGCACAAAAGGTTGAACTTGACAGTCTCAAAAGTCTCTTCCCACCTCAAAAGTTCTGTGATTCTATGTTTGGTTTCAAAAAGCTGTTAGTATTTTCATTCTGGTGGCAGTCTTGTGTTGATCTGGTACAAATGTTTGTGGGGGAGAGTCATCATTTGTGCCGCAGAAACAATTATTTATCTAAAGCCCCATAGAAATAGTTGATGTTGAAATAGTTCCCTGATCTGCTCAACAGTTGTGAGCTTCCCTGTGAAGCTCAACAGAAGCTTCACAGTTGTGCCATGGCCAAAAAATGCTGAAGGGACCTAGGGAGGACTGGCAGTGCTGTTATCTAGCACTGATGTCAGTTTAGGTCTGATTGTGCAGCTTTGCATTGTAATGCAGGCTGCTTACTAAATGTGAGTTCACCTGATTCTGAGATAGACCTTATTGGTGTTCTTGGTTTGCGTGCCTGACTGGACACTCCTAACTCTTGGAACTCCCTACTGCAGTAAGGGAGAGAGCCCACAGTTGAAGTGGATGAAGTATGGCATGAAATTACAGCCTTCCTGGAAGTCACAGCACCTGTTAAATTGTCTCTGCATTGTAAGAGAACAGCAGCTTAAATGTCAGCATACAAAGTCATGGAAGAACTGTATTGAGGCCTACACCCAGTCAGATTTCTGATATGTGTTTTCCTTGTGGTCCTTGGAGTGTTGGTATAGTTGCAAGGGTAGTTAGTTGGATGACATTGAGCTTTTTATCTGCTGACATCTTAAAAATGACTGTTTGACCTCTAAGATGGGGAGGAAACCTTCAAACCCTGAAAAGATGTGCAGATGTATGAGTTTTGCCAAGATTACCCTCAGTGGGGCCTCTGGGGTTTTTGGTGATGTTTTTCATATTTATATTGATGAAAAATGTTTCAATGCATTGATCTCCAGAGATACCCTTACCAAAGCAGAGCTCATTCTGCCTGTCTGTTCTTGATTCAACTCTGAGTCAAAGTAATTTGCTAGTTGATGTATTCAGAATGTAATTCTCAACTCTTAGGCTTTATAATGGGATTGAAGTCCTTGAATTAGTCAGCTGAGATAGCTTCTTAGACAGTACAAATATACATAGAAAATTTTAGCATATTTCAGCAATGCTAGAACATGATGACACTTTTTTTTTTTTTTTAACACAGATTGGAAACCTCCAGCTGCACAAACTGGATGAGCTTGACTGCCTTGTCAAAGGCTTACTGTATATAGACTCTGTCAGCTTCAATGGGCAGGCAGAGTGCTATTATTTTGAAAATGCCTCAGATCCTGAGAGATGCCAAAAGATGCCTTTTAACCTGGATGATCCATACCCATTGCTGGTTGTTAACATTGGTTCAGGAGTCAGCATTTTATCAGTCCATTCCAAAGACAATTATAAAAGAGTAACTGGAACAAGGTAACTTAAAAACTTAAGTACAGGTAACAACGTAACGTAAAAACTTAAGTTGAGGCCTAACATTGAGTCTTCTGTTTTCAAAGTGGTTCCTAGTCCTTCTCTCACTCTATTGTATAGAAACGTATTTTATCTTTAATTTACAGCTGTGTTTCTTGAAGCCGTAGTTCTGTTATTGAGGAGATGTAGCTAATATTCTACTTACCAACTGAGTACTAGAAGTGCTAGTGAGAGCTTTATGTATTTTGTCTTAAGTTTTGATAATGTGTTCCATGGACCTGTGTTTCTCTTGTTCCTTAAGAATAAATCTGTCCATACATGATGTCCAGTAAATGATCAAGAATCAGAATTGGTGGCATGATGTGGATCCTGTAGGGAATTTGTCTGTGATTAAAACTTTAGCTTACACTTTCACAGTTTTTATCTGTTAGCTTTTAGTGTAAGGTTAGCTTCTTATAAGTGACTTAAATATTCAGTTGATTGACAGCTATGGTCATGAGCCTTGAGTACACAGCCAAACAACTTGGTAACTAAGTTGAAGAGATTTATTTATTTATTTGACTGGTCAGCCATAAGAATCTTTGATGTGAGAAGATACTATTTAAAAGCAGTTACCTTTCTTTCTTCTTAGTCTAGGTGGAGGGACCTTTCTTGGCCTATGCAGTTTGTTGACAGGCTGTGAAAGTTTTGAGGAAGCTCTGGAAATGGCATCGAAAGGAGACAGCACACATGCTGACAAGCTGGTTCGAGATATTTATGGAGGAGACTATGAAAGATTTGGCTTACCAGGATGGGCTGTAGCATCAAGGTAAGAAAGAGGTATTTTTGGCTCTTTTGCTGGTTTAGGGGCCTTACCTTCAAAGGAAGGCTTAAAAATATTAATACAGAGAGAACTGATTTTTTTTCAAATGTTTATTGTAGTTGTTGTATTTTTGTACTAAAATTACATACCAACTTTCCTGAAGATTTCAAGTCGTATGCAACTGTGTATATACAGCTTTACATGAGTCAGGGAATGCAAGGTGATCACAGGATTGAAGAGGACAGAGGTAAAACAAAGCAAATTATGTTTTAGCTTCTTAAAATTTTTTAGCAGCGCTGTTGTCCAGAGGGAAGGTGAATGCAAGGTGGCATTTGTGTTGCTCTTACAGTGGTATCCCTTATTTCTTTGAAGGCTGCTTTCTTAAGTACAAGCAGATGACACAGTGCTTTTGACTACTTTACTCATGAAGGTTGCTGACCATAAACACACCATGAGAATGGATGTATTTTACTGCCAGCGACAGAGGATTTTTGTCATAACTGCAATTTTTATTTCCATTGGGGAAGATTACTGGTGATAAGTGTGAGAATAATAAACTTCAGGAGTGAAACTAATATGTACATAAGAGAGTTCGTAAACTTTTTGCCCTTATTTGGTAGTAAGAGATCTTAATTCACAGTAACTTACTTCTCCCTCTCCAGCTAGCTGAGCCCAAGTCTATTGTGAGAGCATATGCTGAGGGGTTTTAATATGAGCAAACTTTATGCTTTTAGTCAATCCATCTTAACTCACCATGTATAAGTACTTTTTGTTGTCTTTTTACTTTTTAAGACCCTTAGGATCTTTAATGGGTATTTTGAGTTTTAGAGTAATCAGGATTATAGTTCTCTGAGCTGACTTAGATATGGCACAGAGTCCTTACTGGTAAAATACACATACGTTTTGGATTCTTGTCTTATTTATAGTTCATTAAGGAATTATCTACTGTGCATTGTAATTGAAATGCCTTTCTATTCTAGAACTCTTCCTTTATACAACCTAAATTGCAGTCTGTCAGCTGTTTGTTTTCTGTTTCAGAGAATTGTGTTCAATCACAAAACCATTCAGCTCATTTCTGGTTTACTTCTGCTTTGAGAACAGAAGCTTGGATAGATATTGTGAGTGAGGAAGAAACCATGGAGTTGGAGGATTGACCAGTAAAACTTAGGCAATGACTTAATTTACAGTACCTAGGTTTGCAAAGTAGTCTTGCCTAAAAATTAAGACTACTATTTGTAGATGCTTCTTCATGGAAGTCAAAAATAGTTCCTTGGAGCCCATTATTGTAACAAGATTAACTGTCTCCTGTGAAGTAATAAATACATTGTAGTGTCAGATAGCAAACTGTTGCTTTTAATACAGATTTTAAAAGGGAATTCCTTAGGAACCAACGCGATGCTTAAGTTCCGTTACAGTATAAAAATAAAATGCTGAAGATCTTCAAGTACACTTGAATCACTTTGTACTTAACAACCTTTTTTTCCTACTTCAGTTTTGGGAATATGATCTACAAAGAGAAGAGAGAGTCTGTTAGTAAAGAAGATCTTGCAAGAGCCATATTGGTCACCATCACCAATAACATTGGGTCTATTGCCCGGATGTGTGCAGTAAATGAGGTAAAAAAAGCTTCTGACAGAGAAATCATAGTCATGAGACTTTTCTTTGACACCTGTCTTCTTACTGGTGGATACAGAGATGATTCCTTGCCATCTTCTGTTTCTCAAAGCTCTGCTAAGGAGAACCAGTATGTATTCCGTTTCAATATAATTAGCATGGACAGTCAAGAACTTATGGAACAGTACTGACCTTAGGCTTTGAAGATACAGATACCCGGGCACCGGAGATTTCCTCATTTATTACCAAAAAATCTTTTAATAAAATGAGGTTTAATAACAGTTTTCTGTGAGAGGACTTGAGAGTAACTATATTTAGGACTCTACTTAAAATCAGCTGAAGTGAATTATCAATGACCATGTTAGCTGCAGCAACTCTCCTTTTGCTTAGGAGCCAGACTTACTATGATTTTCTGGGTTTAATACTGTAAGTTCTTCCTCAATGTTTTCTCATGTCTGTCTTGGAGAAGAAAGTTAATTTTGTGGGTATTAAGTTTATTTTGGCTTTTTTGCTTTGTGACCAAGCTTGGTAACAAAACAGTTAAAATGAAGGTGAAGTGCAAAGTACATACTAACTGTCTGAAGTAAAGGTATGCAGTTTAAGTGTGGTAGTAAATGAGTATGATTCAGAATTTGTAAACTGCACAGATCAGTTTTATTCTACATTCTTTTGGTCTAATTCTAACTATGTCATAGAACTGCAAATCATAAGAAATAGTTACTAGTGATGCACAAACTTAATACCTTGAACTGATGTATAGAGATAAAATGGATTTAATTAATCTTAACTTTCTGCTGTAAATCAGAATTGTATTTGAGCACCTTAACAGTCTTGTTTATTGTGCCTTCACTATGAACTATCCAAGATGGTGAAGGCAGTTGCATGTTCGTCATTTGACTACAGGTTGAATTGTAAAATTAGTGTTTGCAACAACTTGTTTAGGAATATTGATCTAATATAATAAAACACTTACTTAAGCACTAAATTAAGCACTAACACAATTTTTCTTTGGTTCTTGCTCTCATATAATTAACCAAGTGTTTCATGTTGCTTCCACTTCGTGATGGATGTACTTCAGTGAATGGGGAAAATTAAATTAATTTCACTTATTTATATTTGACTTGATTAAAATTTACAACTCTCTTAGAGTATTTAAGTCTTAGTCTAATGTTATCCTGAGGTGTATTAAGGTCTGAAGATGAAAGGAACGTGTTGTGTCTTACTGTCTTTGGCTTCTTTACAGTGCTGCCTTGTTGCATATGGATCAAGCAGCATTGTACAGGGCTATGAAGGCATTGAGTCTTGTCTACCAATTGGAAGTGTTTTCCTTTAATTTGAATTTTAGTTGGGCTGTTTCTCTGGCTTAATTACTGAAAATGCTCACTTAATTTGAAACACAAAAGGTATTTCTCTGTAAATTAAGTCCTTCAATCCTTGAGGGTTGCATGGTTTTTATTTTCTCCAAATATGCTGTGAGCTTAAATTTTGGATCCATGTTTCCAGTGGGAGTTGTCTTGGGGAGTTTTTACCTTGCTTTAGACATTTGAGTTCTTTGATAGTTGAAATTTTCAAAGCTATGTTAAACAGTGAAAAGACTTAATCATTTGCTGGTTTTCTCTTCCTTTTAGAAAATAAACAGAGTTGTGTTTGTTGGCAATTTCTTACGTGTGAATACTTTGTCAATGAAGCTTCTTGCGTATGCACTGGATTACTGGTCAAAAGGCCAGCTGAAGGCCTTGTTCCTAGAACATGAGGTACGTTGTGGCTCATTTATCTGTATGCAATTGAACCATCAATCAAAACCGCATTTGTTAAGTAGCTCTCTTAAGTATGGTATCATGAGATGCCAAGAACTCAGTAAACATTGAAAAGGAGGCTTCTCTTAGTGTATTGGTTCTCTAGGCACAGCTTTCTCTTGCCAAAGAAGTACTTCAGTCACTGTTGGCTATCTCGGTTCATGCTATGGATCTTTGGAGAGGGACAAGAAATGTTAAACTGTGCACTAAAGTTCAGCAGTTTTTTCTTGGGTTTGGGTGGAATCAATAGGAAGTATTGTGTTTCAGAAGATTACAAAGAAGTAAAGCACAGGCCTTTGAAATACCTACTTTGTTCTTAACTGCGCTTGAGCAATATCCTGAAAGTTGAGACTGCTACTTGAATCTGAAATATTTTTTGTTTGTTTTGAACAGGGATACTTTGGAGCTGTTGGTGCTCTTCTTGGGCTGCCAAATTTCAGTTGAGATACCAGATGTCACTACACTGAACTATCTTCCACCTAAATGACAATTGTTTATGGCCATGGGAACTAAATCTGGGGAGGGAAGAAGAAAATAGCAGATTTTCTGTAACTGTTCTTGAGAAGTGGTTAGCTACTGAATATTGCTGTTATAAGGAAGGGGGGGTTCAGTCTGTTGGGCATTGAAAAATGAACTGTTCAGGGATATCGTTTCTGTTCTATGTTACACGTAGCCAATATTGAACTTCCAATATGCAGTGCATCCTCTGAAAACAAGCTTCCAAAAGAAGGAATGCCCAGACCTTTAATTGCTCAGTGTGGAAATACTGCAATTTACTCCTGAGGCTTTAGGCCCATCAGATTGGTAGAATGAAACATTATTTTCATTAATCATACTGTATTATGAGCACAACTTCTCATGTGTATTTACAGAAAACAATTGGAAAACCGGTAAAGTACTGTCTGCAAGACCAGGAAACTCCCACAGTGAGAATAGTCATTACTTTATGTGTAATGGGAATTATATTAGTGCTTTAATTTTCAGTAGGAAGAATAGAAACACCAGAAATCAGCCAAAGTAGCAGATTAAGCTATGAAGATGTTCACTTTTTATTTATTTAAAAATGCTGCAGGTATTTTAGGAGGTTCTTCTGTATTTGGCTGAATTTGGGGTGGGGGGGGAAGTAATGATTCTGGAGTTGGGGTTTATGAGTTTGGTTTCATTTATTGGGTTGGGTTTTGAGATTTTTTTTATTTTTTTTTTTTTTTTTTGAGGATGTGACTTCTAAAAAGCCTTCTGGTTGGTTTTTTTGGGTCCCTTTTTATAAGTTCTTGACATTATTTGTCCAGGTACCACAAAGCCCAGGGGAACTGAAGAAATCCTTCTAGAGTACACTAAATATAATTCTGGT
This sequence comes from Eubucco bourcierii, assembly GCA_013396675.1. Lineage (NCBI taxonomy): Eukaryota > Metazoa > Chordata > Aves > Piciformes > Ramphastidae > Eubucco > Eubucco bourcierii. Next base: position 1,350,388 of record VWZE01009149.1, on the reverse strand, counting down.
GCTTTGGCTCATTTCTGTGAAGGTTCTGAAAGATTTCTTCCCCATCCTACAAATTTGAAAATGTGATTTCTCCTTAATTTTATAAGAAGTGATCAGCATCTAATTAGATGTTGAAAATTAAAGATTGTAAGCTTGGTTTTGTTTTGGAATCTTGTTTTCAAAAGTTGAGGACAACAGTTTGTATTGCAGCATGCAATGGACCAATATTTAGTGCACTCGCAATACAAAACCACTCATCAAATTGTGGCCTTGGGATCAAATCCATGCTCTGAAACTGGTCTTTGGGGTTTTCTGTATACTTTTGAAGTTGTGACTATTGTAACCAGGGCATGAGTTCTTAAACTTGTAAGAATATTACAGTCATTGGCTGTGTGACTCTGGACTAAATTACTACCCAATTTCTGATACCATTTTAGTGGTAAATATTTCCTATAAGTGCATGAGGAGCAACCAGAGTAGAACATGTTCATATCTTGGTTTTTAAGGTATTTTTAAAACTACTCACTTCAGTATTCCACAGCATGGCTGTGTTGTATTTACAGACACAACCACCTAGTGTGTTAAAAACCTCTGTGCACTATTTTCAGTCTTCTTTCTTTTCTTAACATTCAGAGCCTCCTACTAACATCATGGCATTTTCTGGCTGGGGGGGGTTTGTGTAAATGTGGTCTTCTAAAAGTCGTTTCACTTAGAGTAGCTGATTCATTAAGCCCAATGCCAATCACAAATGTACTTTCTTTGTTTCATTTAAGACATTAAAAAAAAAAAATCCAAGCATTTTTCACTCACAGTTTAACTGACATAAAGTTAAATCAGAGCACTTGAGAAAAGTGGTGAATATAGTTTTTATAGAATGTCTTTCTAAATGCTGTATACTGTTCCTTTGAAATTACAATCAACCATAGAAAGTAACCTTTGTTTGGTTATAAAACTTTGGAAATAGTTAATTTTCTGAAGATTCTGACATCCTCCTGAAATTCTTGCAAAGCCAACGGTGTATATTTCTTGAAAAGTGAGGTACTACGAGAACCTGCTACAACTTGATTAAAAAATACTGTTTCTGAGTTCCTTTACACTATATTTATTACTACTTCACTTCTCCCTTTTTTGATACTAAAAGAGCTGCTCTTGAAGCAGTGGTTAGAAGTTACTTGTATATTTTAGCAGAATCATGTGTAGAAAATGATGGCCTAATGACGATGGTTCACTTAAACATTTGAAGATTAATTGTTAAGAGTTAAAGAATAAACTGAGTAATTCTTGAACAGCTGTACTGTATAGAAACTACTGTGAGAATCAGGAAGTCTGCCCTACCTCTATTTGAGTTCCCTTGAGCTTCTAAAACAATTGGCTTCCTTTTGCTAGTTTTATCAGCTCAATTTTTACTTCATTACAAAAGCAACCAGAGAAGTTTTCAAACCCTATTGTAAAACCATGGTGTCCTGTATGTAAACCACATCTTTGGGTTTCATCTCATTTTCTCAACCTAAAACTTGTTCCTAGAGTCTCCAAAGATGGACTTCACCACCACTAGAAATGCCAGGCATCACAAATAGTTGCAAGATAAGCCTTAAAGTCTTTTCATTAACATTTTCTTCTAAATAGGTTGGAAAAACCTTATTTCTTTTAAATTAATCACTGAAATAATGGGTTTACTTTCACCCTTGCCATTTGTTTTCCTCAAAGCTAACGAATGAAACAGCTTTAGAGTGAATTGATTCAATGTGATGTCCTATAGCAGAGAAGATTTGGGGTTTTCTCAGGGCTACTGTTGTTATCTGAAGTGGAAGCACTTCTAGAGAATCTGTGTGGTATTCTTCAGTAAAACATAAAGCTCTTTTTGCCTGTGTAATCACTTCCAGCTCAATCAACCATCCGAGTGCCTTTTTAATTTTTTCGTATAATGCCAATTTTGCTGCTACTGAGGCTTGCATCCATGAGGTTTCCTAAACCAGTGTTTCTTACCAGAGAAACAACAGATAATTTTATTTGCCATGGATATGATCCCTTGAATGTAGCTAGCGGAAACAGTATCAAGTTTCTAGGTTCATATCCCCGCAACCCTTACTTGGAGGTAATGCTATTGCATTTCTTGGACTCATTCCTTTCAACTTGTTCTTTTAACATATTATGTACAGATTTACTGTATCAGTATGTCCATGAAAATCATGCAGATTTTGTCACAAAGGTACAGATTACTGGCCAAAGAATTTGATTTTTAGGTGAAGCTATTCAGAGATGATAATGGCTATTAACCACTTTCAACTTTCTGTCTATTTTTGCTTAGGTAATTGCCCTTTTTTTAATGAAATTGGAACTTCTACAATGTATTTTGAATATTTATCATGGTAGAATAAACACATCTTCAGCAATCTGCACTGAAGCTAGCAGAGGTTTAAGTATGAAGTTTTTTAAGTACAGGAGCAATAAATTTAAGAGTTCAGAGAGAAGCAGCACTGATATACTTTGTCATATAGTTTGGTCAAGACTTTCAAAGGATGTGCAGAAATCTGACCTGCCTTTTGAAGATCTTTCCCTTCCTGTAGTGTTTTGCAAGCAAACAAAACACTACCAACACCTCCATTTAACAGTTAGAGCATGGAAAGAATGAGACCGCACTGTCCCATTTACTCTCGGCCTGTATATTAAGAACAAAAGTTCTGTTCTGGCTTCTCCTAATGGCTTAAATATTCCTTCAGCAGTACTGTGAGATTTCTACTTGCATCTGAGCTGTTGATAGTATATGTGCAAGGTCATTATATTGCCTTTAAGGACTGCAATACCAACTCTTTGTCTCTGTCCAGTATAACTCTACTTCCAGATAAATTGGAATCATTTCTAATCTCTAAATGTTTCAGAATATCAGTGGGATTTTAATATTGGAAACTAATTGAAGTGTCTTAATTCTAAAACAGCTCTACAATTCTGAGGAAACACCTTAGTTGAGTTCTAAACAGAGATGAAACTCATTGTGAGACTTCTGTGCTAGTTGTGGTCAGCTTTTTATCCCAAATTCCTTTGCATATGTCTTGAGAGTAGTTCTTCCCCTTGACTGTGTTTTCCTAGTAACAGGACTTTTTTCATCTTTTTTTTTGCTTGTATAGGCTTAAAAAAAAAAACAGCAATATGTAATAAAGCTTTGCTTACATGAAAAAGTGAATGAATGCTGTTGGATCAGATGAAAAGACCTGTAGGTCACAGTGCAAAGCTAGGAACGCATTTGGTGCATACAGTTACTGCTCTGGTTGTATTTTTCATTTCCCACTAACACAGTGAGAGGGGGCAGACTTCATAGTCCTGGACAGAATGAATGAATGAAGTCCTTGGACATGACCATGGGAGATAAAAAAGCTGGGTTTTATCACAGTATAAAGGGATGATTCCCTGCTTCCATTCTAAGTTTTACTGACTAGACCACCAGTATTGTCATCTGTGATAAAATTACTAATTCTTTAGGTTTAAAAAGTCTACAGAGAAGGCTGTTTCAGTAGTTTTTTTTGTGTACTTCACATACCTAATGCATATGAAGTATTCTTAAAAACACACTTTCTAAAAACATCTCAAAAGATGCTGTAATATATTTGTAATTATTGATGTGCTAACGGAATATGTTTGAGCAGTCTAGGTTTGCGTAACTTGAGTGCCAGCTCCTGCTCTCTTCAGTTACTTGAGTAGATGGCTCTCTTAAATGAGGACTGTTTTAAACTAAGGAGCAAGATGTGGCCTCAAGGTCCTCTGCCTGGGGAACACAATAGTGCTACTTCACGTATTCCTGGTGGTGCTAAATCATTTGTTGAAAATCAAGATTCTAAAGAGAAACTGTAAATAAAATATATATGGCCTGATCCGTCTGAGAGACTTAAAATGTATTATTTGCAAGTTTTTTTGTTTGGGGGTTTTTTGCCTTATTTCAGATTTCCCTTTTGTTTTCTTTAGAGTATGTGGATTCTGTTTGTTAATGTGACAAGTCATTGACAGGTCTGGCTTCCTGTGCTGCTTTCTGTAAGGCCCATAACATTCCCATTTTGCATTATGGTACAGGTGTCATTCATTGCTGAACTGCAGTGTTATCCTTCATCTTGTTTTGTCACAAATGGCATCAAGTAAAACACAATTATCGTTTGTTCTCTGCTAAAACTTCCAAGAAAATCAGCCATTACTGTAAGCATTTGGGAAGCTATTGAAAATGAGAGAGAAAAAAAAATAAAAGCTCTATGTTCTAATTCTTGCCTCTAAAATAAACTGGAATATAGGGTGTTGATTGCTAATCTTTGTTATAAATAGGATTTCCCAGTTGTTCTAGCATCCATTTCAGAACCTTGTGCATACAAGCTTTGGGAGGAGCTATATTAGTTTCAGGTTGTGCATTACAAAAGATTTCAGTTATAAGCAAATCAGCGTTTTGACATAAATTGCATCTAGAACTCATCAAAATTAGTGTTGATGGTATAGGCATAGGATGTAGAGTGCTTTTGGAAATCTCCACTTCTCTATATTCCTGAGTTTTGCCATTTTAGTAAGTGAGTATTTAATTTTCCATCTGCTGTCTCCTGATGTACGGGCCTTCTAATCACCAATCACTGTCTTCAGGTATTTGTCTCACTTAGTGAAATGGACAGGCCGCTTTAGTAATTGTAAACCCCTGTAGGATGGAAGATCTCCGAAGAGCCATTTGGTTAAGTTGCCTTATTCTATTACATTGCACTCATCTTATTTCTACACTTCCTTGTTTACTGTTCAGACACTGAAGATGTGATGTAAAAATACATGCTACAAATTTTTATTCCTAAATTACTGATGCATACCTGTTAATACAAGTCTTGTAAATGATAATCTTTATGCCATCTGTAATACAGCTCTTGTAAATTGTTTAAATTATTTTTCTTTTTATAGATTCTCGTTACTGAATGTACAGATTAGAACCCTTTAATATGTCACTGAGTAATTTCACTGGGGCGGAAATATGGCCGATGCTGTAATTCATCCCATCAAAACTGTAAATAATTCTTTGCTGCTTGTCTGCATGAATGGAGTTCGAATTTCATTTCCTTTGGCATAACCCAGCTCTGCTGTGATGGGCCTACTTTATACAATTTGTTTTCCTGGCTTTATTACCATTTGTTCTGTATGAATGTTAAAACAGTACTTTGTCTTTTCCTAATAAATAACTTGAGATTGTTCATTCTTTGTCTACATTTGTGGGTTTTGAGGAAAGGATTTCTTGGTGGTGTGGGTTTGGTGTTCTGTTTTTGTTTGTTTGTTTTTTCCCTTTAGCATCATAAGTTGTTGTGCTACACAATACTGGGGCTTACTGTGTAGCATTTTATACTGAGGATACTTGACTGCTATGATTTTCATGCTCTCTCTTTTTTTTTTTTTTTTCCTCTCCTTTAATAAAAGCCTGATCTTGACAGTCCTTAGATTCACTTCCTGTTTGTAAACATTTGATGTCCTAAAGAACATTAGTTTTGGAGTCTTGAAGTAGAAAACATGCCATGAAGCTACTGTAAGCTTTTCCTTTCATATTAACTCAAGAGCACATGCTGATTCTTGCACACAGGTGACTGTTGTTTTCCTGTGGAATAAAATACTTCAGGTATAAACTCCATGTTATCTATAAATTGCAATTAGTCCTCTGCTGGAGTAGTTATTTGCTTATATGTTTTTTAAAAGCAAAATTACATGGTTCTGAAATTGTCAGGAGTGAAGTCTGTGCCACAGCAGCATGCTGGCAATGCATATTGTGAGAAACTTGCTGTGTCAGACAGTGCTCTTCAGGTTTTGTATATGCATTTTAGCCATCCAAACTACGATCTTGGCTTTAACAAAAACAAAATCCTGAAAATTCCATTGTGTGTCATATCTCCATCAAGGCTGGTGAAGAGTAATCTTTGTGTGACAAAGATTCTTTCTACCTAGAGGAAATGAGCTTGTAAGAAATACAGGTTGCTTTACAAGTGTTTGGGGTGGTGATTTTTGGTTTGCTTTCTAGTTTTTTTTAATGCAGAAATATTTCTTCTTTCTGTGAGTGAAATGTCATAGCCTTTTGTGGCAGCTGGTTTGCATTTCAGATGAGATTCTTAACCTCTTCCTCATACAGCCTGTGTTGCGAACTCAAGGGTGTAAGCTGTGTGATCTTCTTTTAGTTCTATCTTATCTGTGGATTGAATAGAAAAAAGTCATAATTATATGAAATATGTGACTTCCCATAACATTCTTCAGCCAACTATATTTGAATAGTTATTGGACTTAGAAAGGCAAACCTAGCTTAACACTTGCAACTTCCTTCCTGTTACAACTTTAGATTTTAAAAGTTTTACCTTTTGAATGAAACCACCTTGATCTGAATGCATTTCAGGCCATCAGATGTTCGATTAGTATAGCCACTTTTTGCCACTTGAGGCTACAGCTTAAAAGAAGCACTCCCTTTGTACACAGCGCATGGCGGGATGGTTGACCATGTTCTGTTTCTAATCTGGCAGGAGCAGACAGCACCACTCCTTGAGGCCTCAGAAGGTATCTGTTGCCTCAGGAATATCTCTGCCCTTGAGGAGATGCATCCTTATGGCTACAGAGCGATCAGTGTTGCTCTGTGTCCACAGACAGAATGAGGAGAGGATTTTTGTGCAACCTGGAGATATGTAGCTGAGAGAAGGAATTCGGCAGTGGGGATTCCTTTGTAACATCACAAGATCACAGGACAAACTGCCTCCGGGAAGTTGCTGTAACTGACTGGCCCAGGCTCCTAGTGCAGGCCTGGACAACTGAGTGCAGGAAGAGAAACAATGGAGTAACTCCATTACAGCGGGTCAGAAGCTGTTTCTGAGGAAGCAGTATCAACTTTCTGTGGGTACAGATGTCTCTTCTAAGGACATAGCACAACTCTTTATTTCCCGAAGATGCTTTTCTTAGGAAGGACATAAAGTGACCATGCAGAAAGGAAATACATGCACTGGGAGTGCTTAAGGGCTTAGAAATGTGTTTGACTTGAGGAGCAACCTGGCATATTTTTCAACATGTGGGGACATACACCTCTGTAGTAGATACTGACTGAGGAGTGTTGACTGAAAGAATCTGTTGGCCATTGCAGCATTCTGCATTATTTTCCTTTACATAATTATAATGGAGATTTAAACATTACTTCTTTGCCCTAAACCGGCTTACACATTGAGCAATGACTAGAGACAGTGTTCTAGCAGATTCTTGTGTGAGGAAACCTGAAAGGAACAGGGATCCAAAACGACAACCAATATCAGACAGATGGTTAAATGTATTCTGGCAGCTGAGGGAGAAGAAATACAAAGAGTCCTAACTCCAGACTCTACAAGTCCTGAAAGGTAAAGGGCCTGCAGCCCATGTGACTGTAAGGTAGAGTACGCACCTAAGAAACTGTAAACTAAATTTTGAGTGGTTTCTGTACTACTTGTCATAGCTCTTTCAGTCTGGTTCAACCATTTTCCCACCTACCCTATTGTCCACCTATTCTCTCTCTATTTTACCAATTTGGCTTTAAGTTAACTGTGAGAGACTGTCAGAGGTCCTGCTAAAGGTGGGATAAACAACGTCCAACGTTCCTGCCATTAGACACAAAGGCATTCATCACAGAAAGCTGTCAGGTTATCAGTCACAATTAGCCCATGGTAGAGCTATGCTGTTCCTAGTCATTGCCTTGTCCTTTGCATGCCTGGATGTGTCTTGTTCTGCAGCCTTCCTGGGCACTGTTATGAGGCTGACCAGCCCTACATATATCTTGCTGTTCACTGGTGTGGCATTTGCTAGAATTTTGCCTTTCTTCCACCTTGAGGAGTCTTTCTTGATAGCTGTGACCTACCTGTGGTTGGCTCCATTGATCCTTGCCCTCAGACAGAGATGGTATCAAGTGTGCCCATCCAGCTTCAAGTCTCCTCAACTGTTTTCCTCTCCAGTGGGGAAAGCCTCATTCCCACCACTTCTACTCCTGAGGGCAAACCTTAAAAGTGAGAACCAGAGGCAAAGAAGATACTGACTATTGTAGACTTTTGCATGTGTCTTGTTACTAGGGATTGTAGAACTTAACAAAATGGGGTGGTTGTGTTCATAGCACCACAGAATCATGGCCTAGGTTGGAAGGGACTTTAGCAATCATCTGCTTCTACCTCCCTGCCATGGGCAGGGATGCCTCTCAAGCAGCTGAGTCTAGTTTAGGCCTTATTCAGCCTGACCTTGAACATCCCCAGGGAGAAGGCATCTACAACTTCCCTGGGTAACCTAGTCCACTCTAGCCTGGATTTGTGCCTGGGATTGGCATGACCCAGACCTTGCACTTGGACTTGTTGAATCTCAATGCAGCTGGCACTGGCCCTTCTCAAACCTGTCAAGATTCTTCTGGATACCATCCTCAGGTGAGTCCAACACACCACACAGCTTGGTGTTTTCAGCATACTTGCTGAAGATGCTCTCACTGTGTCACTGTTCGTGTCACTGAGAAAGACGTTAAACAGCACTGGACTCAGTACAGATCCCTGGTGAACTCCACTTGCCACTGGTCTCCACCTGGACTTTGAACCGTTGATCACAACCCTTTTAGTCCATCTGTCTAGCCAGTTCCTTATCCATTGATGGCCCATTCAAGTCCATGCCTCTCCATTTAGAGACAAGGATGTCACATGGGACAGTGTCTAATGCCTTGCATAAGTCCAGGTAGATGATGTCAGTTGCTCTTCCTGTATGTACCAGAGAGGCAACTGTTGTAGAAGGCCACCAGATTAGGCAGGCAGGATTTGACCTTTGTGAAGCCATGCTGGCTGTTACCCATCACCTCATTATTTTCCATGTGCATTAGCACAATTACCAGGAGGATCTGCTCCACGATAAGGCATATCAAGCCAATGGCCCTGAGTTTTGGCCAGGGACTGGTTATCAGAAGCTGGTGGCAGCAGAGGAATGATAGCCTGGGAGCAGATAAGGAGAGGTACTTTGCACAGTAAACGTGAAGAGCTAACACCCAAATTGGTGACACTATGTATGTAGTGAAGAGGTGTCACTGAGGCACTGGCTACAGCAAATTGAGTTTGATGTTTTTAGAAAGTATTGTAAGTCAGTGTCATGGAGCTGGAAGAGGTGCTAGCTGTTCAGGGTTACGTCATCTGCAGTATTTGACTTTGTTTTGAGTTTATAACCCCTTATCATTGTTCTGTGATCAAATTAATCTAGCTTATCATTTCACTGTCATTCCCTTGGTTATCAGCTCCTTTGAGGATTAGGGTTTGATTCTAGCACAAGAAAATTCATGATATGAAGAAGGATGCAGTAAAAAAACCTTCAGACACATAGATACTGACTTCTGCTATGGGATAGTTTTAAAAGGTCAGTTATAGCTTCCACCAGGAACATACTGCAGATGTCAAAAGTATCCTTCACACCAATCACTGCTTCTCTTTGCCCAGATGGAGTGAGAGTGGAACCTCTGGAGATTTCATCAAAGGTGTGTGATTTCAAGTTCTCCATTTTCATCTGCTTTTCTTCCTCGTACTGGGACCTGGCATAGGGAAGAGGGGGCAGAAAGGTGCCAATGTAAGCAGTCCCACTGCCAGACCAGAGAGGAGCTCTATGCAAACATTGCAGTATGCCAGAGGCTCCGTTGGCACACAGATAGAGTTACAAAACACTCCACAGCATATTCGAGCTCGGGAAATTAGTGCAGTATTAATTTTAAGCTGTTTGTTGACAGCTTACTAGTTGTGGTTGCACTTCAGCTATGTGTCCATTTCCTTTATATCAACTAACAAACCCAAAATTAACACTGACACAAAAATAGCTGCTCATTTCCCTCCCTTGGCTCTATAGGCACTGCCTCATCTTAGTGATTTCCTCTGCCTACAGCTGGATATGACTGATGAGAATGAGTGGGAGTCCCTCTCTTGCCTGTAGCCTATGGCAATGGCACTAGATGCTCCCCACTATGTGGTTTAGTGTCACGTAGATGTGGCACTTAGGGTCACAATTTAGTGGTAGACTTGGCAGTGTTAGGTTTACATTGAGTTGGTGATCTTAAATGTCTTTTCCAACCTAAATGATTCCACGATTATGTGTTTTCCGTAACTTCTTCAGCCCTTGTTGAAGGGAAGGACTTCTGGAAGGGAAATTTCTTCTGTTGGGTTTTCCCCTGTCTTCTCTGTATATATTTCCTTGTTTCCCAGAATCAGCATTTTAGATGGGGAGAGAAAAGTTTCTGACTTTACACCCAAAGATCCTCATTTTATCCTAACTTTTTGCTATTAGATATGGATCTTAACTCAGACTCTAAGAGGTCACTTCCATGGAGGTGGATACGATGCAGCACTGTGTTCTTATGCACATAGGTGACTCCTGACTTGCTTGCATACCAACGGTATGGTGACTTTACAGCTGAGCTGCTGCAGTAAGTCCTGGGGTTGAGCTTACAGGTTCTTTGTTGAGTTTACACATTCTACACAGTGTAAATCTTACAGATCTGTTGTCACAGAGTCATAGAATGGCAGGTTGTGTGAAGGGTCCTCCAAAGATCATCTAATCTAAACGCCTTTTAGAGCAGGATACTTTTGAGTAAATCACACAGGAACATGTCCAGGCAGGTTTGGAGTGCCTCCAGAGAAGAAGACCACAACCTTCCTGGGCAGCCTGATCAGTATTTTGACACCTTCAAAGTGAAGATTTTTTTTCCCCCTTACATTTACGTAGAATCTCCCGTGTTCCAGTTTGCGTCTACTGCTCCTTGTCCTGTTAGTGCCCACAATTGAGAAGAGTCTGGATCCATCTCCCCCAGACTCACCCTTCAGCTATTGGTTCCCTCTTAGTGTGTTCTTCTCTAGGCTAAGCAGCCTCAGGTTTCTCATCCTCTCCTCAGAACGCAGATGCCTCAATCCCCTCAGCATCTTCATGGACCTCTGATGGGCTTTCTGCAGTAATTCCCTGTCCTTCTTAAGCTGGGGAGCCCAGAACTCAACACAATACTCCAGGTGCAGTCTCACCAGAGAAGAGTAGAATGGGAGGAGAACCTCCCTCAACCTCACTTATACAAATGCACCTCAGGACCCCACGTTATGTGTATATATGGGGTGTGTATGCAAAGGAAACATTAAGGCCCGAGCTTGGCTCTGCTAGAGGAAGCTTTGTGGTAAGGGCTCTGCACAACCACTATGAGCTCCTGCCTCGGCTGGCATGAGCAGGGTGTGCACACCTGGCAGAGGCCTGGGCAGAGCCTGCGGTGACCAACCCTCCATTAGAGCTGCGTCTGTGCTGCCGAGGCACAGAGGGTCAGAGAATAGCAGGCTCGAAGGGCCTTCAGGGATCATCTGCTCCAGCCAGAGCAACCACAGTGATCTGCAGCAGAAGCATTATGGGAGCAGGAGAGGAAAGTGGGATATCCCCGCACGAAAGACAAGTCATTCAGGCAGGACTTCTCCGGGTCAACCCAAGTTGGCAGCCGGTAGCAAAGTATTTCACTCCTCGTTAGTATAGTGGTGAGTATCCCCGCCTGTCACGCGGGAGACCGGGGTTCGATTCCCCGACGGGGAGGTAGCAAACGTTTTGCATTGCTTTTACTTTCGTTTGCCCTTCGGCGGTGCCGGAGGAAGTGGAGAGCTGTACGCTGGAATGCGCTGCGAGCTGTGCTGCCTTGTTCGGGGCAGCGGGGACGTGGCGCCGAAAGATGGAGAGGGAGTCGGTTTGTGTCCAGAGGGTGGTGGCTATCCCATTCCTCGAACCATTTCAGGTCAGGCTGGACTGGGCTGGGAGCAGCCTCCTCCACTTGCAGGTGGCCGTGCTGACGGCGGAGAGTGGACTAGACTTTGACGGTACCTCTCAGCCCAAGCCAGTCCTGGTTAGGTCATGTGTAAGCGAGTGGCACCATCGGCGGCACGAGCAGAGAGCTGGCTGGGCAGCGATGCCACCTGGGCAGTGATGCCCCTGCCAGAGCTGGGCTCTCCCCTGCTCCTCGGAAGATGTTTGGTTGTGTACAGAGCAGAAGCCTTCATGATGCCACAGTATGAACACTGTGTAAGAGTAAGAAACACTCCCCAAAATGAACTTCTGATTTATCTGCCTCTAGTAACTCTTTTAAGAAAGCTAACCAATTTTTTAAAAACATCTGATCCTTGATAATTTGTGTGACACCTAAATTGCCCTTATTGTCACAATTTGGTATTTTATTTCAAGTCTGCATCTCCTTATCATCATCTCCATGTTTACATTTACATGCCAACCATCTGAAGGATTCAAACTTTGATCAAAAGACGTTTTTGAAAGCAAACTTTCACATGAAAACTGCAGGCTTTTAAACTGGCCCAGAAAATCTGTATGAATCCTGATAGTTTCAAGAGGTTCTCCTGAAAACAAAAAGCCACCATGCATCAGTCTCTCGATGTCAGAAGTGAGCTGCCCATTGTGAACCCTGCAGGCATGGCCACCTCTGCTTTCAGAGCAGACCCTGGTCCATGGTACACTGGCTTCCTGTCCCTGCAGCACATACCTTTCGAATCGCAGATTTCTTGATAAATGTCTTTCGTAACACTTTGTACAGAAAGAATGTTTACATTTCAGGTTCTTGATGAGCAAGAGTTAGTTTAATCAATTGTCTTGCAAGCAGTGTGTTTGCAGTAGGAGTCACAGCCATAACCCCTGTTCCAGAGCTCCCTGAGAATTTGCATGTCCGTTATCTGTACATGTAGAGGTCGCCTGAGCTCTTCTGGAGCAAGGAAATCACCACAATAGTGATCATTTGTCAGTTTGTTCTGGCTTCTGTGGCTAGTTCCAGCTGGGCTTCAGTAGTGGAGGGGTAATTAAGTACAGTGAGGTTATATTTTTAGAAAAATATTAATATTGTTTATAAATATTAAATATTCGGAACTTGCATCACCCTGATCACTAATTTAATAATAATCAGTTCTTTGCAACAGTCATGGAAACTTTATGTACAGGCTATAGCAGGATCTAGAAATAACTAGTAATAATATATAATATTAATTGAACTCAATTGAATTGGAAGAGAAGGCTTAGCAGTTTGCATACCGCTTGCAGTCAATACTCAACTTGCTCACTAGATGGACTCAAGGAGCTCCTTTCTGCTTATGGCAGAAGGCAATGGAGAATTACAAGAAGCTTTAAGTATTTACTCACAAAAATATTGTCTGACAATACCCAAAGCTTGTGATGGGGTTGCTGCTGGTGATCTCAAAGCCGTTAGAGGCTTTGGAGTTTTCCCAGGCTGCTGGGTGCCGGGGAAAAGAGGCAGACAATCTCTGACCTGGTCCTGACTTTCTGGATGATCTGTGTATTTCCAGGACTTCCTGTCTTGGCAGGAGGCTTTCAGGCGCCAGTAGGATGCCTTGTGATGTGCAGTCCCAGCACGGTGTCACACTGCTTGTGCAGGCCGATCACATGGAGGCATTTAGAGCCTGATCCTGGTCGCTGGAGTTCCACACAGCTCAGGATGCAATAAGGTAGTAGCAGCACGGATAGAGAGCAGATAGAATGGTAGAGCACACATATAATAGCAGAACACACCTTGTAATGGCAGAGCACAGTTGTGCTCCCTGCTCATCTGCTTTTATCTATGCAGCCCAAGACTAACAGGCCTTTGGACACGGAATAGCCAATCAGAATGGCAGTTCGGCAAACTCGACCATATTAGGTGAAGCCATAGACTTGCTTTACCCAAATTTAGGCAGAGCGCAGGCCTTGCACAAGGCATACACAAGCTGAGCGTGTGTACCTCTTTTACCACAGGATGCAAAGGGCCAAGGTCCCCAGACTCAGTGGCTCCAGGTTCTTTGTCCTCTTTCCCACACTTGCTTCTCCCCAGAACAGAGAAAGGAGAGCAGAAAAACATTCCCAGGCAATCCAGGACATATATAAGCCTATTTTGGCCTGCTTAGGCCTACCACGACAGCTTCACTGGAGTGAAACTGCTAAGGATGTGAACCTGTGTCAGTTTAGCAAATACATTTGAAAATAATGTTAGAGCTCAGTTTTGTTAATCTGTTATTATCCAACCTAGACAGTACTTTGGGACACCTCCTTGATCTGAGAGTGTTGTCCTGGTCACTGAGGTTTGGGGCATCCCTAGCATGTGTCCCCACTCCACAGCACACTGCAGATGAGGGGACTAGAATGTTGCACCCTAGAGCTGGCCCTGAGGACCCTCTACCACCATCACAGGGAGAGCAGCAAGAGGTAGCATCAGGTCATGCTCATTTGTGATGCTGCTCATGAGTGGATGATCTGAAAGTGACTTAAAGAAATGTGTGTAGCTTCTCTTCAGAGAAGGCCCACACAGCAGCTGCAGGATGCATAGGTTAGTGTGGTGTGAAGTGCTGTGTTCCTGCTGCCAACAAGGTCTGCCCAATGGGAGTGTAAACTGATGGGGAGACTTGAGAGGAAAGGTTAAGCCTTTGCTTCTTGAAAGATGAAATGGCAGCATCAAGATTACTTATCAACAACAGACACAATGTGGAACATCATGAGCTCTAATGTTTGGGACATGCAGTTACAATGTGCACTGATGGCACAGTAATGCTTTTGGTCTTTCCTGGCAATAGTTGATTAATACAGTTCTGGTCTCTATTCACTGGATTGTAGGATGTGGAACATATTTTTTTCTGAATTAAGAGTGTGTCAACAAAATACTGAAAGAAATGTCACACTTAAAAGCCTTCTGCCCAGTCACTGCATCTCACACTGATGGGAAGTGTTGCTGGAGTTAAAAAAATCCAGTACTTTCAGAGAGACTTAACAGGGCTTTCAACAGATATGGAACTAACTAGACGTGTTGAAATAACACTTGTCACTTGCATGTTTGTTTGAAACATGATTCTCATTTATAGTATTGTTCACAACTTCGTTCAAACACCTGTGTTCTCTCAAGAAATACAAGGCTGGTGTTCTATCTTGTCCTACTCCCACACGTATAACCACAGTATTTTACTCAAAGTGAATATAATTTTCAGGCTCTAATAACCAGCTTCTTACCTCTTCATTCTCTGTCTTGAGAGATGCAGTGATTCTCTTCAGCTGTCAGGTTATAGCCTGGTGTAGACTTATAACTATATTGTTCTGAGACACTGAAAATGAAAGCTGAAGGGGTTTGGCATAGCATTGTCCTTTCAGGGAATTTCCTGGGAAACTGAAGGAATCTTATTTTTAAAATAAATTAAAGAAGTAATTCCTTCAGCTCTGGACTCTGCTATTTGGCTATGGATCATCTGTGGGTAAATTGATGGAAAATATGCCTTAATTTTTTAACCATTATTTTCCAGTCTCTATGTTTTTTAAAAAAAGATGGGGGTGGTGGGTTTTTTTGCTTTTTTAACCAGATGACTCCCTAGAGCCCGCCATGAAGCAGCTCTGCAAGGTACAGCCTCTCCCTCCAGTGCATCGCTAGTCATGTCTCAGCATGCAGAATTGCTGCTGTGGCTCTGGTGAACACTACATCTGTTCCACTGTCTTATTCCTACCTGTAGATACTCCTGAAAGCCTGCTCACCTGTGGTGCTACATTTTTGGCTTGGCCCTGGCAGCGCACAAAAGCCAAAAGCAGTTTGCTGAGTTTGGATCTGGTCCAGCTGGAGTTCAGTGCTTCTCACAGGAGCTGCAGCCAGGCCTGGGGTGTGCTGAGATGGTGTCAACATGATTTGAGGTGAGTGAGCTGATTCTAAATGCCCTTTGGTGCCCCATGTGTTTGGTATTTCTGTGTTTCTATCACATACAAATTAATTATTTGTCCAGTAGCTTCTAGTAAAAGCACTTGCAAGCCTGACGTGATGCACATTAATAGGCTGAAAGAAAGAGCATTGGGAGGTGTCACAGATGTGTGACAGACTCTTCTGTAATCCTGGGCAATATGTACCTGTTTTCCACACAAACCCTATCCTTGGCAAGGTGGTGAAGTGAAATTGTTCAAACAAGTTTCCTCTAATTACTCAGACTTAATAAAATCTTCCTTAAGCCTCTAAGTTGTTTTGATAAAACCTACCATTGGTCTTTTTGAGTCATCTGTTGTCACCTTCAGTCCTCGTGCTATCAATGAAGTGGAGCTGTGTTCCTTCACTGCAACAACACCCTAGATTGAGCTAATACCTTTCCTTCTAGGGCAGCAGCTCCTGGGTCTCCCTTCCTGCACATCCAGCAATGCTGGTTAACACCCAGTTAATGCCTCATGACAGCAGCTGAAGGAAATGCCTCCAGCTGGTGCTTACATTTAAATGTTTGCACTACCATGTTCCCACTAGGCTAGCTGAATAGCAAAATATTGAGTTCACTGCACTCTCACTACTTGATGTTTTTATCATTTAAGGCTTGAGACAACTTGTAAATGCCTAAAATAGCGTGAAAATCCCTGTGCTGGCACAGACTCCCAGCCTTATTGGAAGGCTGTCTGCTGTTCTCCTGGTGTATAAGTTTCATATGTTCCACGGAACAATTATGGTAAAGCAAAATTTAAAATAACGAAACCTATATGACAGTTATAATTTAAAAGGAAATTCATTACTTAAGGATATCAGAAAATCTTAAATCTTAAAATCCTGGTGAACACTGCTCTTGGGAAGGAGAGAAGCTGTGTTACTGCTTGTAAGAGAGGAGGCAAGAGAGATTTTTGTCTGCTTTAGCAACATAGTGTTTGTAAATAACCTCATGGATGACAGCAGGTTTGCTCTTTGCTCTGGGTGTGAACATTAACTAGGGATATCTGATCTAGTTATAACCTTCCTCTGCTGCTGAAACATCTCCCTTAGTGTGGTCTGTCTTGATAAATGACAGGCTTAGCTGTTAGACTAGTGATGGGAAGGAAATTTCTTATGTTGGTATCTAGCAGCTCAGATGGCCAGTTTTGCATATAAAGAGAAATCAGACATCCCTCTTGAGACTCTCAATATGTTCTGATGGATGCCAATGCCCAGCTCTCTGCTCAGTGCTTGACGATTGCAAGCAGACACAGGACACTGCTTGGCTTGCTCTGACACCCCTCAAGTGCTGAGAGGCCTTTGGCTAATTTATAGGCCACTTATATTCAAATTATATTTTGCTTATTTAACTGCAAATACTCCTCTGTGCTGACTAATAAAACCAATAAAACTCTTTTGCCCACTCTTAAGGCAAAAGAGTGACTCAAGTTTAATCTTATTTTTTAAGTCATTAATTATCTTTTTTTAACAGTATGCACGTGCTCACATCCCCCTTTAAATATTTCTATGGAAGAGTGGCAGTACCAAACAAATGGTTACCAGCTGCAACCACCTCAGACTAAAACGTCACACCCATGGCCTCATTTGGGAGCAGATGAAATCCAGATGTACAAATGTTCAAGTTCTCCACAAAGCAGATGCTAATGAGTACATAGAAAAAAAACGTATCTTGGCCTTTAACATGATGACAGGTTCAGATTATTTTTACAGCAATTCTAATGACTACTTGTAGGGTTTTGTTGTTGGGTTTTTTTTTTGTTTGTTTTGTTTTTTTGGGTTTTTTTGGTTCAAATATCTTGTTTTCAGCACTATGGGTAATTTTAAAATCCCAGTGTTGTCTAAACAGATCCACTGAGTTAATATGTTTACATCACCTCAAAACAGCCTGATTTTTTGGGAAAGGTTTCAGCCCTTGCAGGAGTCCTGAGGCAGAGATATGAATGTGAGGAGTTTCTAGGAATGTGCAGTGACTTTGCTGGTTTTTATTTCTAGACACTGCTTTATTTTTAGCATGCCTTATGTTTAAGGTCATGGGTTGGGGGCAACAGGAGGTACTTTAGTTCCTCAGTATGAATATCCTGACTCTTTAGTCTAGATTATTCTGGCTTTATGGAACAGATCTGCTTCTTCACATCTGTGATATCTCCATGAAATTGTAGATAACTGCCACAGACTCATTAGGCATCAAGTTAAAAACGAGATGAAGCCAAATGAGTTTGTTCAGCATGCCGGGAACATGCTGGTGCTGCTGCAGCTGGGGCTGCTTAGAGGAACCAAACCCAAAGGTCACTCCACACAGGGAGATGTCAGCTGCCCACAGGAGACATCTGAGTGGTGTGCAGTCCTTGGTGCAAGTCGCACTGCTGGCCAGCACCTGCCCAGTGGAAATCAGCCTCTCGCATGACTTGTGATACCACAAGTGTCCACTACCGCTCTTCAGGTAGTTGTTTGTGTTGCTTTTAGACCTGAATGCCTTCATCCTCTTTAAGTCTCATCCTTCTGGAAGGGTGATTCTTCTTTGTAGCTCTGTACTGGAGTATTTAAAGTAGTTCCCTGTCCTTGAATCCAGAACTGTACTCAACATGCCAGATGCAGCCTCACCAGAGCAGAACAAAGGGAGAGGACCTACTAACTACACCCCTTCTAATACACCCCAGAAAGCCATTGTTCTTCTCGGCCATAAGGCCACATTGCTGGTTCATGGTCATCCTTCTGTCCACCAGGACTCACAGGTCCCTTTTCCCTGCGCGGCTCTCCAACAAGTCTCCAGCCTATACTGGTCTATGAGGCTCTTTCTCAGATGCAAGACTTGTCCTTGTTGGACTTCACTCAGTTTCTCACGCCCAGCTCTCCAGCCAGCAGGTGCTGGCAGCGGTGTGTGCCGGCGCCGCGCACCGCCCGCCGGCTGCTTCTTTCCGGCAGGTCCGCACAGCGCCGCCTGTCTGCGGCCGCAGAGCCGCTGCGCGGCGGTGCTCGGGCGGCTGTGGGCGGCCGGGGCTCGCCGGCCTGCGGGGGCTGCTGCTGGCGGCGGTCGAGTAGCCTCAGTGGCGCGCCGGCAGGAGGAGGACGGCGCTGCTCTTTCTGCGCCTGGTACAGCCCCGTCGGTGAGGAGTGGGAGTGCCCGGTCCCAACTGACTCCCACCAGCGTGGGCACGGCGGAGGCAGTGCGGACGGGGCGGTGCCGGCCCGCCATGGGTGACCGAGCAAGTGGAGAGAGATGATCCTTCCCTGGATGCGATTCTTGCTCCTCATCTCGGCACTAAGCGCTTCCAATCTGCCCAGCTCCGACTGGGAAAGTATTATGTCTGGGCCCTCTGAATATGGGTTGGGTTTGTTTTTTTTTTTTGGTGAATGTAAAGTGATTTGGCTCTGGATGGTTTGAGATTTCCCCACCTTTCTGGTCTTGCAGTCACCACTAGAGACTTGCGTTGGCTCAAGACTACCTCGAAGACATCCATTCACCATCTCTACATATCAGCCACCCATAACTAAGCTTCTGTGTCTGCAAAGCTCTGCCAAACCCTGCTTTGAGTTAACATAGTTCAGTGTGTTGACTCATTGTGACCTGGGTGACTCTCCAGGACAGACAGTTGCACACCACTTACACTGGGCTGTAGGAAAGTAAGGAGATGATTTTCCCTAAATATAAGAGACAGACCCATGGATGGTATTTACAACCCTCCACCAGATGCAAGAGCATTCATGTGGCTGCTTCTTTGCTTGCTCTGGGCCCTGAGAAGACTAAGAACTGTCTCCCTGGGATGAGCAGCCTCCTGGCCACAGAGTGCAGCATGTCTGGTCTGTGCCTGGCAGCCTGGAGACACCCCTCACTGACTTTAAGGAAAGGTTCAGGGTCTGAGGTCAGAAGTAGCAGGGAAGCATGATGAACATCAGCTAGTGCTGCGCCATGTGCAGCCCCTATCTCTTGCAACATGGACAGGTGTTACAGGGCTGAAGTGGCATTTGGTGAAGGATCTGCCACATTGCCTGCAGGACACCATACGTGACAGTGCTGCTCCAACTAAGAAGTATTTAAGGAGTGACTCTGGAAAGGTCTGCAAAAAAAAGGGAAGGTGATACCCTGCTTTGCATGTGACAGGGTGGCCAAAATGCTAACATGACCTGTGCTCACAAACTTCAGGAGACTTAAAGGAGCTGCAGAAGGTTGGTTGCCATTGCTCCTGAGCTGCTGTGCTTGGCCTAAGCATCGTGGTTCAAGGAAGAAACTGTTAAGGCGGATAATGCTTTCACTGGAGACCACATAGGAGATCCAGCTGCTGAATTCCTGAATTCCATGGTCTCCAGCAATGACAGAGGGGAGCAGTATGAGACTGTGGTGGGTATTATGCTGCTGCTTCTGCACTGCCTAGCTATTGGCACAGGGAAACTGAAACTCTTTGCACTCAGAGGAGCCTCAGAAGAAGAAAAGATACTAAAGAAAAAGTTAAAAGGTCATGTTCTCTTGGTGCTCTTTCTGGTTCTCTGATGCCAGCATCTATCCTGACAAACCACCTCCATATTTCTGCCCAGATGGCCCACTGACTGCACAGTTTGTGCTCTCTCACTCTAAGCTGCACAGAAATGTTCTGCTCTGTCTTTGCAAACAGGCTAAAAATACCGTGGTGCTGTTCCTTCGAGGGCTCAGGAGTTCAGAGAGGCTGGGAAGGAAGCCAGGGTCAGTCTGCCTTTGGGGAGCAGGCATCACATGTAGGCATGGAGCCATGGGGTGATCCCATCTAGCTCTACATAAATAGGGTCTGGCCAGGAGAGACTGAAACACATCAGACATAGCATTGGTGTCCTGCTGCCCTGGTCCTGCCATGTCAGTGGTTGCAGGCCTGTGTGGGTTAGTAATGGTTGTGACTTGGAAAGCCCCAAAGCTGTGTGAGAAGCCCTTTGTGGCAGTGGGGAGCAGCCTGGAGTGATGGGACAAAGTCTGGCTTTGGTTCTGCTCCTCTTCTGTAGCCCAGTTGTCCTCTTTTCCATGTTGCTGCATGTATTGGGTTCAGTGGTGCAGGTACCAGTGTACTGCAGAATGGCAGTTGATCTAACACTGTCTTCTGGGCTTTCTGAAGGGTGCTTTATGTGAGACTCATGTCACAATTTCCTCTGGCTTCTGGAGCCAGAAAAGATTGTTCTTTCAGACACCCTATTTCAGCAGCAGTTAAAAGCTAATTTCTGTTCTGATCACACCAATGCACTGTATTAAAGTGTGTGACTATGCTACCCACATCCCAGTCAGAGCCAGGGGAACCAGGACCCAAGTCTGGATTTCTCCACAAATGATACAGAGGCACATTTCAGCTATAAGGCCCATCAGGAATTGTTTCAGTTTGCTCTGTATGTCTCACCACACAAACATTTCACTGCACGGTAAACTCAAGCTGTGATCAGCTGCCTCTTCTCCAGCCATAATGAAGTCAATAGAGAGATTGTATTAAAGGCAATCAGCTGTGCTGCAGTTAGCAGGTTTCTCCCATTGCCTCTGGCAAAGCCAGAGCAGTGTGAAGGGTGGTGTCCGCTTTACAGCTCTCGGCAGCCTGCTTTGTACTGAGCTCATTCTGCTCGCTGGGCCACGCTCCAGCTGATCGAGGATTTCTCACTGTTGTAGCTCCAGTGCTTCAAGTAACCCTGCGTGTTCACACAGCTGATGTGAACTGTATGCATCCTGCCTTTGCGTCCTGACAGTGTTTCTTGCTGAGGTCTGTGCCACCTACACCTTGGCTCTGTCAAACTCAATCCCTGTTGCAAACTCGGTTGTAGATGCTGATGTGAGATGGCAGCCAAAGGGGCTGCTGCTGAATACTAAGGGAAGGGGAGAGGAAAAAGCATGTCAGAGTCTCGGCAGATGCAAAGAGTTGCTGGAGGAAGTTGTGACCGAGCTGCTCTTTCCCAGGGAGGATTCTCCACCCCATCCTGGGTGGGATCTTGAAAGTCTTGCTTAAAACGGAGCAATCAGGGTTGGAGTTTAGCTGCCCCAGGCAGGATTTGCGCGCTTGCAGGGATGTGGGAATAACTTCTGCACAGGACAGTGATACGTTGTGCTCCGCTCTCCCAATGGAAGGTAGGTTTGCCTGATTATTTTCTTTCTTTAATATTATTTTCTGAAAACACCATGAGCCGTTTGGGGGAATGGAATTACAAAGGTGTGGGTCTGGCAGTTCCCTGCTGGGAACGTGCTGCTTCTCTTCGGGCTCATTTAGCCAGGAAACAGGAGGTTTTACAACGATTGATGTTGTTCAGGATGTAGAAGAAGAATGTAGCTATTGGGAATTTTGGAATCTAATGCTCTAGCTTCTGAAAGTCATACACAGGACGTCTAATGGCTCAGCAAAGACTGACTGCTACAGCACAGGCTGCGGCTCTGGTGCTTGGCCGAGTTTTCTCCTCTAGAGGGTAGCAGCTGCCTGCGCTGTGCGGGAGCGGCGGCTCTGCGTTGTCCGGTTGCTGTGCTGCTCGGCTCCCCGCCGGTCCGGAGCTGACACCCCCGAGGGGGACCGGAGAGTATTTCTAGGGCATGTACGTGAGCACAGGCACATGGGTGCGGTGTGGTTTATTTTATTCTACCTCTCACCAGGTCATTACTCATTAAATTCCACGTCCTGGTCAAGAAATTGAGAGTTTCGTTTTTTAGATAAAAAATTCCATGTCTCCCAGTATCAGCAGAGGGTGGGAAGGGCGGCAGGAGAGGACACTGAATTCGCCTTTCAGGGATCACCGGGACCTTCAGTGCTCGCCAGTGAAGTCTCGTCCTTGCCGTGTATGTACAACCAGTACAGGGGAAGGCTTCCCGTGGGGAGTGCATTGGGGTAGTGGGCAGCATGAGTGCATCCTCGGTAGGGAAACATGTCAGCCCTTGGCAAAACATCACCCTTGGAGAAGGCACCGAGCATGGAAAAGTAATGGCAAAAGTAAACTGTTTAAAGTGAGGAAAGAAGCCAAGAGGGGGACCTTTAGGGTGGGTGCCCTGAGCCTGCAGCAGCGGGATGCCTGTCCTAACACCCAACACAAGCAGGGGCTGGAGAGTGCTGCTTCAGTGCACAGCCGTGCTCCATCCTCCCTAGAGCGGGAGGAAGTTTTTAGATATGGCCTGAATATGTTTGTTGTCTCGACTAGCTTGACCCCCAATTGTTCTCCCACTTCACTCCTGCTGCTACTCCTCAGACAGTAGGGCTGGAGACCCTCAGCAGCACCCCTAGCTTGCAGGAGCTGATTCCCCCATGCTGAGCTAATTTTGGCATTTCTCCGACCATCAGCTGGGCCAGCCTCAGCTCCTGCCTTTGTCAAAGGCTTGCTTTGTAATGCCGGAGAAATCCTGCAGTAAGTGACAGACCTCTAGGAGGGTATTCAGAATCAACGTGTCAGATGGTGGCTTTTATTTTATCACTCCATGTAAAACATTTAGTATTCTCTGGGCGGGAGGTGGAAGTGTTACAGTGAATGTTTTCAGAAAATGAATTAGTGTCATGTTGTCCTTTCCCAGCCACGCTCCCCTGACAGACGGCCACTGGGGCTGCGGCTGCCCAGCCTCACCTGCAGTTCTACTCTCACGTGGGTTTTGAGGACTGTTTGCCAGGAGCACAATTGGGAATAACATTGCATTTCTTGTCCTTTGCTTCTCTATAAAATAAATCAAATCGAGTTTTCAACCCTCTGTTTGCTGATGCTCTCCAGCCAAGTTTTGAGTCAATTTATTTCTCATTGCTTTGCGTCACCCTGGCGATGTGCCGAGCACATTGCTGAGAAGAAACACAATTAGTTTGCTGCATTTGAGGCCAGGGCTGTGCATCTATCCATTGGTGCACACAGGTCTTCCAGGCAGTGGAAAGGTGTATTTTGTAAGGTAGAAAATTGCTTGTCTTTTGGAAAAGAATAAATTGTTGACATAAGCTAGAAGACATAAAAGGAGTATGAGTTACACTGCCAGATATTTGCCATAAGAACATTATGCTCTTGAGTGCTGAAACAACAGATGCAGTGGAAGTGACCCAGAGGGATGCTGGCTGGAGGGCAGGAGAGACAGGAGGTCATGTCTTACCCAGTGACAGGGAAGGATCTACCTTGCCCCATGGATGCTGGGCAGGGAGAGGCTAGCACCTGTGCTCTCCTATGCAGCGCGTTCACTGGTGAGAACTGCCTGTAAAGCCTGTAGATCTGCCTGTCATGAAGCAGAAGCCTGAGGCAGGCAGCAAGGCAACTCAGGTCTCAGCAGTACCTGTTTGGAGTGTGTGGTGGCAGAGAAACCTGCTGGGGTGCTGCAAGGTTCTTGTCCTATGATTGTAATGCTGTCAGGAGTCAGAAAATTGTTTCTGGGCATGTTTTCATGTGGATCTCTGGTCTTCTTTTGGTATAAATCTGTCATTCCACCTTCTGAAGTCCACCATTTTGGAACACTTTTAGGATTAACATTATGTGAAACCTGCCAAAACTGCAGCTTGTGGTCTAGCAAGACCCATGCAAGTGGGGCTGAGCACACATACTTCCCATTGAAGCCACCCTTCTACCTCTTCCCATTTCCCTCAATGCTCCTGGGAAAAGGCAGAACCTGGGGCTGTTGGAAGGTATGTTTGTGTGGGAAGGGAACTTGGCTTCTCTGGTGGAAAAGTAGTATCAAATAAGTAGCTAGGTTATGCCTGAAACCAGCTTTGTGAAAGGAAAAGACAAAGGAAGGGCCCTGCTGACAGCTCTCCAGGTTGTACTGTGGTGCCTAATGTATTCTGGCTGCTGGAATCTGGAGGATACTTGTGGGTCTCAGCTTGGTTCAATGGCCTTAAGCACCTGAAGTAGGATTAGTGCTGTCCATGCTGTTTTCAGCTTTCCAGTGCTGTGGTACTGCAGACCTTGCATCATTTTCCAGAAATTGGGCAGGAGTGGTGTGTTTGCGGGGAACAAAGTTTTGTGGTGGCTGCACAGAGGGTGGTTATATGAAGAGGCCAATGCTCATGTGCTGCACAGCAGCTTCCTCCCTTCTTTCCCAGCTCTAAACTCTCACATAAGAATGAGCATCCTCTTGAAATTTGACTTTTTCTTTTTTTTTCTCCTCAGTTTTGCTCCTCATATTTGGTAACAGTTCCTTCGTTTCATGAAGCAGCACAGTAACCAGATGATGTCTCTGACTTGTGCTAACCAGCCTTGCATGACGAGACCTTTCTCTTTGTTAGGCAAAGCTTATTGATTTGATTTCTGTATTGTTATTCAAACTAATGTGGGAATATGTCACTGATGATGGTGCATGAAATAGAACAGAGCCTGAATAAAAGGGTGAAATATTAAACAGACTTTGCCGAAGGACAGGAAGGAGATGGAGGTGAATGTGCAATACGTGTACATGGTGCTGTGGCTTTTGCTCTGACTTCCAGTTGCATGCAGGCTGTTAACACCTTCAGCTTCTGGGAGATGTTGGCAGGACCACCCAAGATGGTCAGACACCACCACCGGTTGCTGCTGGGGTACACGAATTGAAAGTCATGTCAAACAGTGAATGTCCAGGCTGATATCTAATCCCATCTAGCCACTCTACAGCTGCAGCTGTAGCTCTGGAGGTGATGCAGGCTCGCAGGTGCTACCTGGGGCAGGTGGAAGATGTGACATCCTAGTGCAAGGAAGCTGAGAGCTGTCTGCTGAGGTGGATATACTTGGCCTAAGCAGAAATAGCCACCATACTTGTTACACATCGATATGTATTGATGCATAAGGATACATCTGTACAGTGTGTAACAGAGCAGCATGTCTGGGACTGGTTGTCCAGGGACTGTAGGAAAGACCTTTCAAACACAGCTTTCTCTGGGCTCTTGGGATAACTTGCCACTAGATGTCACAGCATGCCTGAGTTTGTGGTGGGGGACTAGGAAGTGTCACTGGTGCTGGAGACCCCCGCTGGACCGCCAAGGGCAGGGGCGAAGCTGTTCGCTAAAGCCCCTGTGTTGGACTGATGCAAATAAATAGCCTTTTTATGTCTGTTGTTTTCTTTTAGAGCATTTTGGAAACATTCTGAGATTTCATGTCTCATTGAACAAAGTCTAAGAGACCACTGGGTGAATAAAGAAGTTCACCTGCTGCAGGGGTGACCCCGATGAGTCCCCTCCCCTGTCCAATATCCAACAACACTTCTCCCCATTGCAGCGGACAGCAAATTCATTAGCATCAGTTAATTTAGCAGGAGCACACTTGGTGTTTCAAAAGTTCCTGCTGTATGGGGGACACACTTTGTCACCAGTCCCGTTCCCACCAGCACAAGGCGAGGGGAGGCCAGCACTCCTGCAGCTGTCTGGTGCCGACCTCTGGCTAAACCATATCAAACAGCTATTTATAGGCACACAGGAAACCGCACTGGGGCCTGCGCTTCCGCTCTCCTCTGAGCTGCATCTTCAGTCAGCTTCGTGTGCTCTTGCATTGAGCGTTGAGCTGAACAGTCCTAGATGGATGTGGTTAGGTTGGGACAGATTGGTGAGCAGCCAGGCAAGTGTGCTGGTTTGAGGCTAACTGGAATATTTTTATGAAAAGAATTATATTATAGGCTGTGAAAAGAAAACTGTGGTGGTGTCTACTTCACTCATAGGCTTGCTGAGATGTATAACAAGAACACAAACATAGATAAGACAGTCTCAGTCTCTCTCTGGGAGCCAGTGTGCCTTCTCCTCTCTGCTGAATAACCTAACTAACCACTCTGCTTATAACTCCCCTTGCCGATTCTCCAAACTTACCTTGCACATAAGGCAAATCCTGGTGTAAAGTAGAGGGGTGGAAACAAGGTGGAAGGGTGGTTGGGAACCCCTCCTGGGGACTCTGATTTCTGGGAGGGGGATTGTGTTTCTGTATTACCTTTAACTTGTGTATTTCTATAAATATTTATGTCTGTTGTATATATATCTGCTGGTACATTGTGCTAAACTGTAATTATAGCTTCGTTCCTTAACTTCCAGCTGGTTGAGTCTAGTCTGGGTGATTTTACAAAGCGGGGGAGGGAGGGAGGTGAACTCCCAAACCATCACAGCAGGTCATCTTCTAACTTGTTCCAGTTTTATTAAAAAATTAGTATATTGTTAAAAGATGAAGAGTAATTTGGAGTATGATGCACTTGCTGAATAAATGAATGAATGACAGCATTTAAAACATCCTGGTGGATGCAGTTTATGTACAGAGCCAGACTGGTGAGGCCTCTCCATCACCCATATCCAGGCAGTTCTTTAGTGAGGTGCAGCTGTTGAAATCATGCTACCATCACTCTACTGCGTTCAACTGCCATCAAGAGTGAGCGTGGTTTTGACAGTCTCACATTGAACAAATGACACCTGTGATGGAAAGGGGTATTCCTTTCTTGTGTTCAGTAGCTCCGCTCATTCTGAGGCTAGGATCTGCTCAACCTGGTCTTCAAACTCGAGGGCAGTTCCACAGATGGGACACTGCTCCCTTCTTGTAGAGGGGAATATTGGTCGGAATCAGGCATGCTGTGAGGAGAGGCAGGAAGTGCATAGGGAAAGGAGCTAACATCTCTGATTCCTGGTTTGCATGAGTGGGTGTCCTTCAGGTCCTGTCAGGACAGATCTGTGGACATTCACACACAGTGAGCACTTACAGCTTCAAAGTCTGTGGGGAGCTACTTATGGTAGTGTGTACAACTGAGTAGTTGTCTTTCTGGACAGCAACTACTCATCAACCCCAGCTCACATACTTTTGTGTCACAGGAGGTGCCCTACAAGCGACCTTGAAAGACTGAGAGCCCATTCCCAGGCTGACCATGGTGAGCAGTTCCCTGTCAGACACCCCTGCCAAAGAGGGAAAAAGCAAAGCAATGCTTTACTTTATAAATCACACTGTTTATCAAGTGCGTATCCAATCCTTTTCTTATCCCCATGTCCAGAAGCAGGTTTGTACCCATGCTGGCTCTTCCTGCTATGTCAGCATGTGAAGATGCTGTCATAGTGTGTAAGGGTTTTTCAAAAAGGTCCATAATTAAATAAAAACATTCCTAAACAGCTTATGGTTTTCAAAAGTTATCTAAAAAGGAAACTCTTTTTGAACCTCAATGCCCTCTTGCAGTCACCACTGAGGCTGTGAGCTCAGTGTCTCATCAGAGCAGCATAGCAGAGGGCTCTGTAAGTTCAATGCTTTCAGTGATTGGGTTACTAATTACAGAAGCTAAAGACTTGCTTAAAACAGCTGTAAGGAGGAATCAGAGGGGTTTTCCTTGAACTGCTTTCTGATGAATAGGACATTAAACAAAGAAGAACTCGGAGGAATTTAAATTACATCTTGTGACCTGGAAGTCAGATGTGGTGCTGCCTGTACACTGAGGAGCAGACAAGATGGATGGGCTATAGCTGCAGACTGCTTGCTGCTATTAATTTTCACCACATGAATCTTTCTGACCAATGGCACATTATTGTGTTACTTTTTTCTGGCATTCCTTTGTCAGTGGTTTTCCCCTCATGTCACCAGTCCAAAATATGTACAGATCTTACTTAGCCGCAGTTAGGCACTGTGCCTTGATCATTAGAGTCTCCCAAAATTCTTACTGTGCTTTCTTCTTAGAGAAATGACTTGAGAAACTGTATTTATTCCTGTCTGTCTGCAGTAACTGTCGCTGCTGAAGGCACTTTGAGCAGAGCAGGTTTCTACTCTGGAGAAGAAGGTTTTATGGATTGGGACCTTGGTGCTGTTAGGCTGGAGTGTGCTTCTAGCTCTGGAGAAATGGTGTAACCTCGTGGTTTCTGAAAAGCATTGCTTTGTTTTGGTAGGTGAGAGAATGGATGCTCTGGATGCATCTGGAGAGGAGAAATTATGAGATGCACATAGATACCAAGAGCAACAGCAAAAACTTCTCTTGGCTGTCCTGCCTGTCTAGGGTTGAGTGTGGTCCTTTCAGGCAGCACTAACAGTGCTGCTGCATCCACCATCTCAATGGCAAGGGACTGCAAGGCTCCATCTCTGGGAAAGAGAAATTCCTCTCTGGGGCCTTTATCAGAAACATTGAAGTGAATGTGATGGTTCTGCTTCAGTGTTCCCACCTTTTCAGATTGAGAGCTAGTGCTGATGCCCCAGAGCCAGCAGATCCCCAAGTGGAAACCACCCAAAAAACCATTCTGTGTCCAGATGAAGTACACAGGAGCTAAACCTGAATTAAGTATCCAGTTCAGTAGCAGACCAGTTGAGTCAATGTGCATTTTTCCTTTGATTTCAGAGGTGTGGGGTAATTCCTCCACAACCTGCTGACCAGACTTTGCCCAGTTGGGTATGGCAGTGAGCTGGGATGAGTGGAGCATGCTGGGCATGAATAAGAAGGCCTGTGACCAAAATCCCAGGATCGCTGTGCATTTCCAGACAAACTGTGCACACTCTTTAGCACGCAAGCAGAACACACGTGCGGTCCCAAGGTATGGAATCCACCCCTCCATTTGTCCTGGAGTCGCTGCAGCAGTTGGCACAGGAGTGATGTTCTGTTGCCAGGAGAAGAGAGCACACGATGTTCAGGGAGGAGAGGTCAGGTCTCTTCCTGTTTAGATGTTTTGAAAAAATGCTTGAGCATTTTAGTGGAAAAATGACTGAGGGAACCATCCAAATTTGGAAACAGGAAATACTGTGATGGCATAAATATAAATTTGACAGCTGAAATGAGAGACAAGTGGTTGTCAGGTAGGGCTGGTAAAGGACAGTATTGTGCCAGCTGCTCCTGCTGAGGCTCAGCAGTCAGGGAGTATGTTCTCACTGCCATGCACAGGGACATACCTACCCAGCAGTAATCACTACTGTCGAGCCATCTTGGCTGTCAGAGCCAGGTCTTCAGTCTTGGAATCTCTCATCATGGTGCTAACAGGCAGTGAGATGTGCCCTTCAAGTGAGGGACTCTTGGTATTTCCAGCAGAGGATACTAAAAGCTGCGACACTAAAATCAGAAGTTTTAAGGAGTACAAATTAGAAGCAGACTTTCCAGTGCCAGGTTACCTGTGCAATGAAATTAGCTCTTCACACCTGATGTCAACCCTGCTCTTGATCCTTTCTCCCCTTCAGCAAGTCACTGAAGCTCCCTGAACCCCTTCCTAGCCATACATAAAGTAGATGTAATGTTGTTTTTAAGTCTGTGCAGTTACTGAATTACTCTTGCACCTGATTGCAAGTAATACGCCCCTAAAGCTATGATTCAGCTTTGCCCATTGATTTGCTGTGTGACCTTGAGCACCACATTAAATATATCTTTAATATTCAAAGGACTTGTGCTCATTTATACTCATGATCATGCTACCCAAACTCCTACTCTATACCAAACTTTCAAAGCAGAATCTGCTTGTTATTTATCGTGAAATCTAAAGACAGGAGTTAACCTCTTCTGAAATACAGAAGAGATCTGGAAACTTAAGTTCCATTCAAATGCACCTCAAGCAAGTTTCAGAGGAGCTTGAAGAGTATAGGAAATTTAGATACTTCTGAAAATGTCACCCTAGCTGTTCCTCCAGGGTCTGACATTACACAGACACCTGAATTACTAAGGCAAGTTCCCTTTGCTGATCCAACCTAATTGCTTCGTAGCTTGCAAAGCGTTAAGTATGCACATATTTAATGTCTGCTAATGCTGGAGGGGAAGGAGGGCTCAAAGTGAAAACTACTGTGCATTTAAATGTGTTCTTCAAAGCTCATCTCAACTCCAAACCAAGGGGCTGTCTGGTGCTGCTTACTTTCCTATTTTAGTCCCCTCTACGTTCTGTGCATTGGAGAGACGAGCTATTGAATCGAGGTGTGGTGTTTGTTTGAAGAGAGGCCTTCTGGAAGAGTGAGTGACCGAGGGAGAAGTGTGGGTAGAGTGTGCCCTGACCCTGTGATTAGACCCTGCTTGTGACCACAGCAAGGCCTTTGAGAGTGTTGTCTCTTGTGTGTGTTTGTGTAAGGAACAACTCTGCTTTTCCTTGACTTTGTTGGAAGAGCACTGTGAAATGACACGGACAAGAAACAAACCTGTTTTCTGGATATTTTAGGACTTGGATCTTAGAGTTTGTTGTGTATTGATTGGAAGTAAACAAAGCCTGGGAAAGAAGGCAGTTGGGTTTGACCCTGAGACCGTTCTGGGAATCAGAGAACACAAATAATGCTTTCCTAAAAATGTTCTCTGCACTCACCCTTCGGGAGCAATCTCTGCCATGATGCAAGTTTGGGCAACACTGGCAGCAGATGTCTGATCTTCAGCTCTTGTTCATCTGAGCAGCTACTCTAGTGGTACAAATAGCCCCCTGAAACCAGGAGGTAAATTCTGGGGGAACCACATAGAGTGAGTGAGAATTGCAGAGTCTGCCTGCTTGAATGAATGAAATCCATTGGCTGGGGACAAGAGTTTGGAGTGGGACCTCAGTTACTGTGGCAGCAAGATTTCATTCCCACTTAGTGTTCATCTCCATACCTGATTTTAAACTGCAGAATCTCTGCACTAATGCATTGGTGGGTTGAGCAGGCAGTGTTGTCACTTCTGCAAACAGCAGCTCTGCTGTGCAAGCTAGTTCTCTGAATCTGTGGAGCGCTTTTCATGCTCCTTGCCTGTGAAACAACACAGAAATAAGCATGATGTCTAATTCCTACAGATGCTCTAACTTCTACAGATGAAGCCCCCAAACCACTGAAATAGTTCTGCAGCATCAGTGAAGACAAGGGCAATGATAGACTTGAATGGTTAAAAAAAGTAAAGCTACCAGACCTCATCTGTGTTCTGATTATTTTTTTTTTAAATTTGCTTCCTTTTCATTGCTTTTTTTGTACTGAGGCATAAATAATGTTAAATTCCAGATCACCCATGGGTCTGAAATTTTGCTGTAACGAGGACTTTGGCCAACTTTTATGAAAGCATTTTGCTAACATGAAAGAAAAATATCTCACACACAATAAACAACCCTCCTGAACTGTTATCCTTTTGCATGTAAGGTCAAACATCTCTAAAAGGAAAAAAAAAAAAAAAAGGGTATGCAGAGAATCAGCTGCAACAACAACCTAAACCTCTGTGTGAGGGTCCTCCCATCAGGGTTTTGATTTTCAGACTGTTTACAGCTGCCACTACATTTTTTTCCGTGGCCTGAATAGTGTAGATACTGGGCTGGTAGTGCTTTCCTTTCCACTGGTGTAAACCTAGGTTGGAGCTCAGACCTGGACTTGCTGGTGCACACACTTTATCCCTGGGATCTCAGCAGGATAGCTTGTGGTATACAGTTAATCACGGGTGTAAATCTATGCAGGATTCTGCCCCGTTCTGTGACTTTGACTTCAGATGACCCCAGCAGAGTTCCTCTGGACTTTAACCACCACAACACAGGCTGAATTTGGTTTAGTACATTATGCTGTCCTCACTGTGGAAATTCTGAACAAGAGCAGCTATTCAGTAACAAATGGATGATTTTGAAATTCTCTCCCTTTTCTTTTACTTAGCAATATGTCTGTCCTGCCAGAGAAAATACCTACAGGTTTCATAACCAGCTTATTCTGCTGATGATCTGATGTGTTTTTGCACATGATGTGTTTTGATGTGTTTGCAGATGAGTTAAATACTTATCTCCTTATCTGAACTTATTTTTCCAAACCCTTGCCCTCATGATTTGAGAAAGACTAGTGAATAACTGAGGTGTAGTGGGAGCATACTGGAGATGAGATGGTATCATGCAATGGCCAATTTTAAATTCTGCTGATGGTTAAGTGAAGATGCTAAAAATGTGCTTGAAAGAGGACTGGCTGGCTTAGAAGACTGGCAGCAGGAATGACCTTCTGGGTGTTGGAGGGCTGCATTGAGATCCACATTATGTGTCAAAGTGTGGTCAGGCTGAGGAGGCCAAACTACCTTTTCCCTGCTACCCCAAAAGCTGTCTGGCATGCCAGGGCTGGGAGGCACTGTGATAACCATGACATAAAGCTCGATTTGGGTGTGGTTCTGGTAGCCCATCAGGCTTTCTCCCCTATGTACAGTCAGAGGAACTGTCAGTTTTCATAGACTTTTCTGACATAACACATTCTCCTTTGACAATTTTCTAGAGTTTGGACAAGCCTGATCTGCCTCTAGAACCATCTCTTCTGATGGGGAAAAAAAACCCCACAACCCCAAACAAAGCAAACAAAAAAAAGAACCAGAAAGTGACCAGGCCATTCAGTACAGCCCCTTCATTCCTCTATGCTGGCTTCATCTTGTGCCTGGAAAAATCCACATTGTAAAGAAAAATTCCTCAACATGAGGAGAAACTTCTTTACAGTGAAAGTGACAGAGTACTGGAACAGGCTACCCAGAGAGGTTGTGGAGTCTCCATCTCTGGAGACTTTCAAAACCTGCCTGGATGTGTTCTTGTGTGACCTACTCTCGTGATCCTGCTTTGCTGGGGGGCTGGGATCTCTGGATGTCCCTTCCAAGCCCTAGCATTCTGTGATTTTGTGATTTCCAGGACTCTTATGCACAAGCAGCATGGCAGGAGAGGAACTGCTAAGGGTAGCTGACTGAGGATAATGGATAGTAGGATGAAATTGAGAGGAAAAACTTAATTGGAATTAACTAGCTGAGAAAAGCCTCTTGATCTGTCAGACAGTGAAATTGCCTCCCAAGAGCAATGGTATAGTCCCAACCATGTGGGCATTTAAAGCCAGTGTAATGTCTATGATTCCCCGAGTTAACTGGAGTATCTCAATAATTGGAACTGACACTGAGATTTATCTTCTTTGATTGACTGGCTTTCATAGAGGCTCATCTCTTTGTGGTACTACACAGAGCTTTCAGGGCAGCTGTTTGCACTTAAACTGCCAGAAGCTGACAATATGTATCCATTTCAGCTCTTCAAATGTGTTCTTTGAAAAAACACTTAAATCACTGGAATAGACAGTGCTAATCAGTCTGCAGGAAAATGGAGCATCCTTACCTGGGGCTCCCTGCTATAAATCTTCCTGTGCCAAAGCTCAGTCATCATACAGCAGTAGAGAGCCATTTAGGTGCATTACTGCCAAATGCCCAATCAGCCTGAAAAATTGGCCTGACTTTGGCCAAGACAATAAAAGGAAAAGGTGTTTTGCCAAACCCATAAAAACAAATGGCTTGTGTTTCAACAGGAGCTCCCATTTACCATAGAGAAGGATTCATTCCACTAAGATGATGAGAATGATATCCCATGAGGATTTCAGAGAAGACAGAGCGCATGGCAAGCTGGCCATAAAGGGTGAGGTTTTTAAGGGGGCTCTGTACTCAGCATTGCCCATCCATCCGCTGTGTAACCCTGTACAATGGCAGCATATCTCCTCTTTTGATCCACCCTCTCCGGTCTGGTGTAGCTCTTCAAAGCAACACCTTCTCCTTGTATTTTGGTCCTTTTTAAGGTATATAGATAGGACTTGGGCAACTGAGGAGTCTCTTGCTGTGGTGAAGCACATTTTGGAAATCAGAGCCTACAGAGCTCTCAAGCTGATTAGTTTATGAGATATGTATAAACACATCAGGTTGGAAGCTGATAGAGGAGTAAGCTATTGCCACAAAATGTGAAATTTGCTTGGCATGTTTGCTAACTGCAGCATCTGGACAAGCTTCAGGTAATAGCTTGTGGCTGCAATTTTATCCTTGCAAGGTTGTAAGAGGACTGACTCACAGCCTGATTTCTCATCATGGAGGCTTTCAAAAGCACCCCAGCCTGCAAGCATACATTTCTATGGGCAAAAATTGTGCAGCCTCTGTCTGCAGCAAGAGAAGCCAGAGCAGTGCTACTGACTCCTGCAGGTTTCCTCTGAGTTAGTCATTTCATCTCAGACTGGTCCCTCAGACTGGTCCCTCTGCCAATCCAAAGGGCAGTATCACCGTCCTGTCAGTGTTTCACCTGGCAAAAGAAAGCCTTTATGCTCTGATGGTTTCTCTAATGTCTTAGGCTGCTCTCTATTGCACCAGTAAGCTAACTAATAGGTAGATGTGCATGTTCATGCACCTCCACCAACCACAGTCACCCTTTGGCTGTAGGCCGACAGAGAAGTGATGGGAGCGTGAGACCTTGCCTTTGCACCAGGATGTGCATGTGTGTGAGAGTTTCTCTTGCTTGCTCTCTCTATTGCTTCTTGGTCTTGTGTGGTGAGACACAGGAAGCAGAAGAGCAAAGCAGTTGGGAAGCTGCTCACTATCTAAATGAGACCTAGTTAGGGAAATGAATGCAAATGAAATATGTTTATAGTTTTCCTGGAACGTTGTCATGTATAGCACAATGAGGATAATGTTCTGATTTACTGCTGAAGAGTAAATGGTTCTAAAGGAGTTTGAATGCCATCGCAGCTTTCTTTTCCAAACTGCTGTTTCTTCTGCTTTGAGAAATTTGAGTAAAATTGATCTATATACATACTAGGGGAAAATGTTGAAAATTTAAAATGAAGATTAAGGAGATAGTTGATAGAAAATTGTTATTTGGAGTTTTTTTTTAAAAAAAAAAAAGGTGTGGAGAAAAAGGAAAAGGGAAATGTAGACTTCGGGTAATATCTGCAAAATAGAACCAACTGGTACAAACAAAGAATTTCACACAGATGTTTACTCCTTATTACACTCTTCTATCAAGTTTCTTCATTCCTTCTGTTGCTTGTGAAGTCTTCTCCACAGATCATATATTCTGCTGAGCCCAATTGTCTCTGCATGTGAGCTCTTG
This sequence comes from Eubucco bourcierii, assembly GCA_013396675.1. Classification (NCBI taxonomy): domain Eukaryota; kingdom Metazoa; phylum Chordata; class Aves; order Piciformes; family Ramphastidae; genus Eubucco; species Eubucco bourcierii. Next base: position 1,315,078 of record VWZE01009149.1, on the reverse strand, counting down.
GATTATCAAGCAAATCCTTTTCTGAGAAGACTAAAATCCTTCAGTCCAGAATGTCCCCATTGATTGAGGTGGACACAGACCGGGAAGGGTCTCATGTGAAGTCCTTTAGCTGATCAACATGGACTAAATCCAGCTGATGATGGCCACTGAAGCTTCCCAGGAAAAGCCCTGTTGACACAAAGTCCTGCTGCCTTTCAGAACATCCTGTGGCAAACAGCCTCTGCCTTTGCTCTGTACTTGGGTTGGGAGAGTTTTGCTTCTGGCCCACCATCCCCATGCTGGTTTGCCATACCTGTTCTCCTTCAAGAAGTCCTTGAGGAGTGCTGTCCTGTAAGTGCCAGCTTTGTGTTACAAGCCACAAGTTCTGCTACTTCCCACATTGTGCAAGAGTGCAGATAAATAAATATTGGTTGTAGAATAATTCAGCCTTTATGAAATCCAGCTAAATTGCTTGGCTTTTAGTGGCATCAGCCCTGAATTACACGTCTGGACTAGACACTGCAGAGATGAATTTCCTTTAATTTGTTCCAGAGTAACTCACCATTTAATTTAACTGAGCAGTTCCTTGTTCTCTTGTTCTGGAATGATGGATTGTGAAATGCACTCCTTTAAATTAATCCAGACACTTGATTTCTGTCAGCAGAGCAATCTTTCTCAGTGGTATGCTAAGTATGCTTTTAAAAGGTATGGTGAATATGAATGCTATGCACTTGGTTGATGATTTAAGTGTTTACACTTTCCAAACGTTGCAGAAAAAACAAATGTGGCTTAGCTGCATTTTTTTATAACCTTTCAGAAGTGATCATTCAAATAGCATCAAAAGGACTTAAATGGATTTCTAAATTGGATGGTACAAGTGAGGGCAACTCCCCCCTCATCAGAGAACCATCAATTTGAAATGGGGCTGAGCAGAGCTTATAATATTTCTGATTGCAGGGCTTCCATAGATCATCCAGAAAGCTTTCTAGTGGAGCCATTAATGGTAAAATATTTCATGTGGCTGCTGTCACTGCTTATGCTGGCTTGATGTTGCAAGGGAGCAGTGCCCATTTTTTTTTTTTTTCTTTTGCTGTTTTTGCTTCTTAAAAATGAAGTGGAGTGGTTCTGGAGAGGACAAAAGAGGGGCTGCATGAATACTTTGTATGTCTGTACTGTACTAGAACTGCAAAAAATGATAGTTGAGTAAGTGATAGCAATGTAAATCTACCCATTAGGTTCTATCAGCCCAGACACTCCCTCACTCTGTTATCAGAGGTAAGGACTATCTGAATGCCACAGCCAGAAACTGCATAGCATTCCCTGGGTCCAGCTGGAACCCGACAGCAATAGTTGTTCTTAAATCTGGGAAGACAACACAAATCCTCCTGCCACTAAAATATGTGGCAGTGCTTTCTAGGCAAAGATAAATGTCCTGAAACTTGTAGCAACACATAAACTGCAGTACACACTTTGCTACCCATTTGTTCTTGGTGGGTTTTCACCTACAGAAAGTGGCACATGGAAAAAAAAACCCTGGCTGAAATCTGGGTTCTTACTTCATATATAGGGACAATGTGTTGGCAAAGGCATTTGGAATCAGGCAGCCTGAAACCTTTACCTTTCGTCAGTGGTAGACATAGAGATGATAGCTCTAAATCTGTTTTGCAGAGAAGCTTACTGTGACACCTGTAAAAGGCTTATATTGTCTAAATATTAGGTCAAGATGTTTTGCAGAAAGTGAGAAACAGAGCTTATCTGCAGGGCACAACTTACCAGGTGATTGCATGTACTGACATCCTAGTATTGACAGGATAATGTCCTTTTTTCCCTTGATCCTATCTCAATTTTGAGTCTTTTACATATGGAATGAACACTTGACTTGTTACCTTTGTTAGGTAGCTAACATTTACCTTATACCTTCCAAATCTAACCCTGCACTTGGCTCAAACAATTATGTGAATATTAGGCAAGCAGAGGAAATGGCATGTGTGTTTTCTACTATTCTGACATAGCCATCTTTATCTGCTTTATTGCTTACAAAAGGTGTAGAATTGCAGCCTGCTTCATATTTCTTGACAGTCCTCTCTCTGGGCAGCACATGTGCTTGTGAACTGCCAACTCCACAACCTACATGGTCAAGCCATTTTAGGAAAAAGTGTTTGGCTCAGTAAGGTAGGAGTTGTGTTATGCCTGGATACAAACAAGAACACACACAGGCTCCCATCGTACGCAGGCTGGCACCAAGCTTTACTTCAGTCTTAGGCAAGGACTGAGTACTACTGAAAGCTGAACTGAAGTAAGGCAAATCAAGGTCTGTTGATCTTAAGTGCTTTTAGTGGTTTGGGTGGTTTAGTGTCAGCATTTCCTTTTTGAACAATTTGACAGCAATCTTCTTTGAATTCAAAATGTGCAAAATACTCTTTTTGAAGTCTTCTGTAGCAAAATAGTTCAATAACCAACTGAAAGGCTTTTAGGTCTTAAAACTAAGCTTTACTGGCCTCGTTATGTTTCCAGAACAGAAACTGATTGTAAAATTAATTTGCAGTAGTGCCTAGATAGCAGATGCCCAAGTGGAGACTTTGTGGCTATGTAGAGATGTTATGGAAGATACATATAGTTATCTTAAATGTATATTAAATCATAATGGAAATCCAACTGAGCATTTGTCTTCACTTCAGGCTGCTGTGTGGTAGGACCATTGGCTCAATCTTCAGCCTTTCTTAGAGACGGCAAGGTTTGCTAGCCAGAGTGGATGCTTTCACTCCTATAGGACAGGAGCTGGGGGAGGTTGAAGGACCTGACAGTGATGACGGAACCAAAAGTGGTTGTTGTTGTCTTCAGTGATGACTTTGGTCCCTGTTGTCTCCTAAAACACAAATCATGACTAAACTGGTGTCTCAGTTGCACTGTGAGTACCTGCCTTGTCTCACCAAGGACTTTTTGCTGGGTGCTAAGAGTAGCTGAGGTGCTTGCCAGGGGACTTTGCATAAGCTGTTGTGAGTCACAGGCCACTCCAGAAGAACTGTGCTCGCTTTGGGCCAACCAGCTCGGGTACACTTGACATTTCTGGTTGTCTTCTAAACATGTACTGCTGATAGAAATATTGTTTAAATATTTGTGAGTTATTTAAAAATAGTGCGTCAAATAAGCAGCCTTGTGACGCCCGACAGATATCTGGCTCAGACGAGTGCTTTGGTGGAGAAGGAGGTCAGCATGAGTTATGTACACAACTTCAACACTGATGAGAGACATGCTGGATCCATCAAGCACAGAACAAAAGCAGTCCCCCTTTGTAAAGCCCCCTTGCATGTGGGGCCCAAGGAGAGGGACATTGGTGGGGCTGACCAGAGGCAGCTGGCCTCAAGCCTGGCTGGAGGGATACTGGCCACCTTCTGGCAGCTCCACAGGTGGGGAGTGTCTGCTCAGGGGGGTTGTGTGCCCTGGGGCTTGGTGGCTGAGAAGGGCAAGCAGAAATGCTCTCTGGAGACATGGAGGACAGGCAGTCAGTGCTGCAGACTACTAGGCATCCCTGCCTTAAATTTTGGGCTATTTAGGTTCTTCAATATTTTCCCTACTTGATGCCCATCTACATATTTAGGAAACTAAATTTTCAGAAGCTTAAGGGAATGAATTTGCAATCTAACCATGATCAAGCAATTTCTTTGCAGTATTATTAGAAAGAGTATTTTAGGTCAGGACAGATGGGTTCTGGACAGAAGGGAAATGGGATTCCAGGGATAGATTTAAGAGCTGGACATTGTCTACTAATTATATTAAATATTTATTTTATGAGCTCTTAAAATCTTCACAGAATGCGGCAAAATCTGCTTTCATATGTGAAGTGTGTTCTCTTTGTTCAGTAAACAATTATCATGTAGAGATTAAAATAGCCTACCAGGCATTGCTGAGATACATCATAGTCTGTTAAGAGAGGCTGAGCCTACTATAAGATTTGAATCTGGTTTTATGTTGCATTTAAATTGATCTGACACCAATTCCAGACCTACTGTAAAAATGAGATATATGATTAGAGCACCACTGTCATCTTTCCAGGGTTTTTCCACTTTCTAGGCTTGCTGCAGAGGAAATTACTTTTAAAGTGTTCAGAATATTGACCTGTTTCTTGGCTCTTGTCACAATCCATATACTGGTTGCAGTGGGAGATCCTCTGTAGTTAGCTGTCTAGACAACACATTTTGTACATTTGGAAAATGGATTTACAAGTGACTGCTGCAATTTTACACTTTGCCTTACAGATTCTGATCTGTAGTCTATTTTCTTTTTCTCATCGGTTGCCGCCTTCTTGTTCACTTTGACAGCTTCTTCTCATTTAAAGTGCCAAAGTGAAAAGCCAAAATGAATCTCAGCTTCTCTAAGGTCCAGATGCAAGCTGTTCTGCTTTTCAGGTGAAAATACTATGTCTACTTGTGGAATATATCAAGGCTATTTATTGAAATCTCTCAGCTATTATCTCTTTCAAATGACAATTGCATTTTCAGAAGTTTACTATAGGCTCCAAATTAGTGATTCAAATGAAAACTTTAAGTATATGCCACAGGAAAGAGTACACAAAGAAAAGGAAAACCACTGAAAAAGTGGTGGTTTCTGGAAAAAGGCTCAAACCTTTCAAAGAATTATCTGTTGATATTAAACTTGATCGGGGAAAATAGTCAAAACCAGAAATTATGTTATTAAATCAGTCCATAATCTGTAATAATAGATTTTATTCAACTTAACCATCACACTTTTCTACTCATTTCTTGTGGACACATTTCTAGAAATAGAATCATAGAATGCACTGAGACTGTTAAAGGTCATCTACTCCAACCACCCTGTAATCCGCAGGGACATCCCCAGCTACTTCCGGTTGTGCAGAGCCCCACTGAGTCTGATCTTAGAATATCTTCACCACCTTCCTGAGCAACTTGTTCCAGTGTTCCACCACTCTCTGAGTAAAAAACTTCTTCCTAATGTCCAGTCTAATTCGGCCTTGCTCTAGTTTAAAACCATAGTCCCTAGTCCTGTAGTTAAATGCCTTTGTAAACAGACTGGTAAATGCTCAACAAACAGCTTTGAAATAAGTTTCGGTCTGTGAGGGGCATGCAAACTGATCAAAGTTGCCGTGATGTTAGTTATTCGCACACAACAGCAGGTTGACTAGCTGTAGGTAAGAGCTATTGGTCCCCAGTTACTTATCTGAGCAAAGCTATGGTTTCACAAATGCTTGCAAATTATGAACGTGGCCAAACCGAGTCAAACAAGGATTTGTTAAGCCTGTTTAATCAATATTCTACCAAAGCCTCATGACCTTCACATTTTACTATTCCAATAAGCAGTTTCACCAATAAATGATCAAGATGTTCAAAATTTATGTATCCTAATACTTCTTATTCATGTGAGGCATTGTACCTAGCTCTCCTGTAATAAAATATCACATCTTGCTTTGCATCACGTTCCTCACATTGGTGGTCATACCACATTAGCTGTAGTAACACTGGAACACTAGTTCCAGAGTACTGAAATTCAGTTGTCGTTAATTCTGTGCCTTTTATTTAGCTCAAAAGCAACAAGTTCTTGGAAAAATCTCGCAAACAAACCTGCTCTCAGATTTCCAACTGAGCAGATCTGGCCTCACGCACAGATAAGCTTGGGATAGTCTTTGATCTAGTCTGGCACTTGCTTTTTGCTGCTTCCTGAGCTTGTTAGAACACTGTTAGAATCGGCAACTGTATTTTCATGTGTAAAATCGTTCTGATGAAATTAGGAGGTACTGGCTTTGGCTAATTGGCAAAACTTGACCTGTCCAGCTGCTTTGTTTTGTTGCTGGAACAAGCATCCTCTGGATCTTTAAAGAATCCTCTGTCCAGCTACTTTGTTCAACAGCTGAGACATAATGAAGACAAGAAGAAAAGTAAGCTTTATTCTGCTTCTCTGACCAGGCAAAAAAGAGTTGTTTTTCAAGAACTATGACTGAAAGCTTCATCAGGACCATATCAGCATTATTCATCCCACTATGCAGAACCTCCTCTAGCTGGAACAAAAATAAACCAAACACAAGTATTCTTATGGTACTAGAAATGCCCTTTAATAACAGAGATAGCAAAACCTTTCAGAGAGGATACTTGACAGCAAGTAGGAGAAGTAAGAAATTACAGCAAACCCCATATTTTTTTCTGCATTTATGCAAAATGATAAATGATTTTTGTTTTTTTTTTTTTTTAAGGTTCAACAGCTAGAAGCTCTTGTTCATTTGAATCCAGTCTGCTTTGAGACCAGTTCTATTTATCCAAAACATCAACTACATTTGAATAGAAAGAAATGAAGTTAATCCTTCAAGGATGTGTTGTCAGATAGCTGAGTGTGACTTCTGTCTGTGAAGACAGGTTCTGTGGAACTGTGTCCCTCAAGCATCCTGACCAATGCTCTGTCCTGTGAATGCTTTTATGTATAGACTACAGAAACACTGGTGGCTCTGCTTTTACTGTTACCTTTGCCTTTGTGATTGGCTCTTGAGATAGGAGAAAAAGATAAGTGCCTGAGAAATCAGAGTTTGCTCATTTTTCTCCATCAGCAACAGGTCAGACCTGCGAGTTTGCCCTGGGTGCTCTCTTTTCTGTAGCAGGCAGTTAAACTCTTCTATCCACTGTTTCCAGGCAGGAAGGTTTGACACTGATAAATATCCCTGGAGGGAAGACTCCTTAGGGAACTCCACATGCCCAGTAAAGGCTCATTTTCCCTGACCTTTTCCCAGTTAAATGTTCTTGGTGAATCTTCAAAATAAGATGTTACATTCTTTGTTGCTACATTTATCTCCCTCGCATTTTATGAACTTTATTGGTTCTGGAAGAATTCTTTAGTTTGTTTAGTCTGACCATAAAAGTTCCTTGAGAAAATCCCTGGAATTCATTGTGATAGTATTTTCCTCTTTTAAAAATGCTTGAGTTTTAACAGCAGACAAAAGCTAAGTTCCAGTCCGAGATCTGACCTGCTCTGAAGAGAGGCAGATTGCACAATTTTAATGGAAATAGGGGCACAGGGATATAAAGGAGTGAAGATCAAACCAAGTCATTATCACCTGCTGAACAAGACAACACTCATGCTGTTTTCCAGGATCAGCAATTCCACGATATTTGCTTTTAAAACATAGAGTAGTTGTGGGTATTATAGTGGCAGGTAAACAGCCCTGTAAGAAGGACTGCTTCTTCTAAGGGATATGGGAATAAAGAGGATGCTTTACCCTTCCCCTTAAAAAATGGGGCTGTGTTTTTTTCTCTCTAAGTTCTGGTACCTGGTGCTAGAAGGGGAATTCTTCTTGATTTTTATTTCGTGGGGATTTCTAGATGAAGTAAGAGGTACATTTCCTACCCTTGCTGGTAGTAGTTATGACCAAACTGTTAAAAGCTGTTTGGAAAAGAGACATAAAAAGAATCAGTGATTATCTGACCTTGTCATGGACCAAAATCCATAGCAACAGTATTTCTAGATTTCAGGTCTGTGTTTATAAGGTGAGCTTGGAAAATATAAGAACTTTATCTGCTGCAGGTGTCACTGGAAGGTCCCAATGAAAGCATGGCCAAGCAAAGTTCATTAGGAGATAGAGAAAGCACAATGAAAACTATTTAAAATATTTTAATCATGTAGCAAGACATAGATGGTGCAGGCTGTAAAAATGAGACCTGAGTGGCTTAGAATGACTACAGCCTGGAAAAAAACATGAGGATACTGTAATCCAACAGCCTTTTGATTGACTTGGAGCCACACCACTTAATCTTGCTTTTTGACAGAATAATCTGCTGTTAATTGCAGCGAGACATCGAATGTGCTTGTTTCCTGCTACTTCTCACACAGATGCTCTATGACAGAAAGGCCAGAAAGATAACTAGATGCTACTTTTACAAATGATTGGTTACCATTTTGTCTTTGCCTTAACATCACTTTAGTGTATCCCAGAATCCATTTTTAGCAATATTCTTACCCTCTTTTAAGCAAGATTAAAGACTTTATTGAGCTTGCTCTTGTCACAAGAGAAGAAAAATAACCATGCAGTCTAGGTTTTCACTCATACTCTTACTCCCTGAAATACACATACCAGTAGTTTGATCTGCCTTACCTCAAAAATGATAAAGTTTATTTGTCCTTCAAAAAACACTTTTCTGTCAATGGTTTTCCCTGTCAGGAGGGTTGTGCTTTTTTTCTTTCATATCCCCCCACCCCCCCCTTAATTTTATCTGATTATCTCCTATTTTAAGTCCTTTTCTATCAAGCTTATTAATTTTCATCTTTGTAACTGACAATTCTTCCCTGCTATTCTAATATTCATCTCCTTCATCTTAATCTATTGCCTGTGTTTTGTTCTGTATTTTTCCTCCCAATTGGTCTAGCTCCTTAATTAATCACATAGCTTTTCTCTGAACAACTTGTTGCCATAGAGATATTTTTCATGATGCCTATTAGATGCCAAAGTTAGATTTCCTGATCTATGTTAACTCAAGGTCATCAAGCAAGAAAAAATGGAAAACAATTACTTAGGGATTTTGCTAAGAGAAAGTCAGAAATGGAATTCCATTCAGCTCCGATTCCTCAACGGTGTTTGTTGTGGGAGGTGGCAGTGAAAGGGAGTGATGGGAAGAAAGGAGAAAGGTGATCTCTGCTAAATGTATTTGCATGGGAAATATTCCAGTGACATCAGGATTAAAATATGTTAGAAACTTGGCTTTAATGAACTGTGACTCCATTTCTTGGCGCAGTGCCTGTCTGAAACTACTTCAATAACTAGGGGCAGTTAAGTGTGAGTGAGGAATTTAGAAGTGGCAGGCCTGTTAATAAAAATAATTAGTTTTTCTCCATGAAGGTAGTATTTCATGAAGTTGTTTAAAATGACCCACTCTGGAGTTGCCTTCCTCTATATCTAGTCTTGAGGTCTGTGGTGACAGGTTGGGCTTGATGATCTTTGAGGTCCCTTCCAACCCTGATGGTGGTGATACTGTGATATTTGAGCAAGGTGGAATGGAATTGGGTGGTGTGCAGAACACCTCTATGTGCTGACCTACAGTGGGCTGATGGCTGCAGTTTGGGTCAAGTCAGCTTGTAACACAATCTTTCAGACAGGCTCTGGAAAGTCTCCAGTAAGTGTAAGTGGTTTCAGAAAAGAGGAAACCAAGTGCTAATGGCAAATTGGGAATAAAGATCCCATTTTCCAGGCTTTGGTTCCAAACAATGGCATAAGCTTTGGGGCTTTAGTAATGTTATTGGGTGGTCCTTGGTTTGCTGCAGAGCTGATAACAGAAAATCCCAGGAGAGTAGGAGGTAGATTTTCTTGGCATTTTTCCCTCTGGCCTGAGAACCTCCATTAGCAGCCCCACAAGTCCACTGCCAAGCAGCTATGAATTGAGGGTTTGATATACTGTGAAAATACTCAAATGCCTCTTCTGAAGATGAGACATCATTTTTCCAGGTGCCTTTTTAAAAACAGTAATTCCTACTTCAGATGTAGGTGCTAAGTGCCAGCTCCTGTAGAGTACAAGCTTACTGTGTGTGGGATGAACCCCCTCTAGTCAGGGACTGACACAAGGATCCTCTGGACTTACTGTACTAAAGGGGTCACAAAATGATCAAGAGAAGGGAATGCAATTCCTTCTTGAAAAGCCTTCAGGAATTTCTCACTTCATGCTCTGTCATACTGCAGTAGTTCCCCCATGAGATTTTCTGTAGGGCCTTTCTTGATCACTTATCCATACAACACTAGGAAACTTGTCATATGTTTATGAAAGAGAGAAAATCAGCAGTGTAGGGCTATGCCACCTCATGGCAAATGCCCAAAAGACAGTGAGTGAGGGAGCTGAGTGTGGTCTAGTTGGAGCATTTTTATCACATGGAAGCAGTCTCCTGATGTTATCCCAAGATTTATATTTCACGTTCTGTCTCCCTAACCCAGGCACACAGCTAAAAGAATTTCATCAGAGCAGGGTGTGTGCTTTTTATATTGCCTGGGTGGGTCTGGCAAAAAGCATTTCCTTAGCTAATCATAGCTAGATGCCATATATCACTGTAATTTCTTTTGTATTGTGCAGCTCAGTGAGTGCCAAGATCAAACATCTTTTCTATTGTTCCATGCAAATTGCCAGTTTAGAAACCAAATGCATGAAAAAGAAGTCAGAACTGTGCAAATTTTGCATTTAGTTGTCATACGCAGAACAAATCTAATTATAATGAAACACACCCATAAACTGCATCTTCATTAGAGTATAATGATCCTAAAAGAAATTAGAGTAAATGGAATAAACAGACAAGTGTATTACTTCACTTCTTAGTTCTTCATTTAGAAAAAAACAAAACAATCCACCCAGCCAAATCCAGAAGAATTTCTGGTTTAAATATAAGTTTTTTGCTTATCCTGCTATTTGAATCTCCAAATTGTAAGAGTCTAAAAATCACAAGAAGTTATCTATGTAAATTTAGAGCCTGATCTGTTTATCTGGAGTAGCTCATAAAGTTTGAATTATCTTTTGGCAACCTTTATAGTTGCCTTACATAACTATGGCTGCTCAACAGTCCAGCAGATATGAAATTATTGGTGATTTAAGGATAACCTCCATAGAAATAATTCAAAATGTATTAATACTTTTGACACGTTCTTCTAAGACCAGACTATGTGACACTCTTTACCTTGTGGAGTATCCCCACAGAGATCAGGATTTACGACCTTGACAAACACTCTCAAAAATCAGCTCAAACGTGTTGGGGTCATGTGGCAAAATGGATTATCTACCCTTAGCTCTTGGGGCAGAGGGTTGTATGAGTTTAGGTCAGTAAAACAGCATTATTAAAAGCAGAAAACCAAATCATAGCAGCAATGAACTACAGGAAATGCAAAGAAATCTGGTTAGTTGCAGAGGTGACAAGCACCCTAATGTTTTTAGCATGCAGATGCATTGTTCAACCGCATATGAGTTTTCCAGACCACAAACTATTTTTTGTCTAGACTAACTCCATATAAGCAAAAAAAAGCGAAGGTTCTGTCTGTTCTACCTCAACAACTATTGTGGCACAGGACCTAAGTGCAACACAGTACCACACTGTGTGGCTGGGTCACCCTTTAGTAGCCTGCATCAAATCTTGGTTTTGATCGTGGATTCCAGCACCTGTCCTGTTCCATCTAAAGTCAAAAAGTCTGCTCTAGGCACAGTATCTGATTGGCAGGATGCAACATCAATCTGAATTTTGGGTGTGCAGGCAAAATTGTTCTGCAAAAGGAGGAAAAAGAAAAAAAGGAACAGCAGATTTGTTTGTATGTTTGTTTTGTTTTAATGGATTAATTCATCAAAATGGCAAAAATGTTAAAACATTGAGGTAAAACAGCAGCATGAAGAATTGATTTGTCTGCAATTGCCACTACATTCCAAAGAAATGCAGGTAATTGGAATGAGACAGAGGTTCTGCAGCTCTGCATAGGACCTGAAAGTCCTGCTAGATGTGTGGACGTGCCCTTGTGCCCAAGAAGGCTGGTGGAATCTTACAGTGCACAAAGAAGGGTGTATACAGCAGGTCAAGGGAGGTTCTCTTGCCTTTCTACTCTAGGGAGGCTACCTCTCAAATATTGTGTCCAATTTCAGGCTCCCCATCTCAAAAGACAGGGAGCTACTCGAGAGAATCCAGGGAAGGGCTAGGAAGATCAGCTGGATTTGAGAGACCTGGGACTGTTTTCAGTCTTCTCTTGTCCACACTAAGGCGATCTTCTCAATGTTGATCAATATCTAAATGGCAGAGAGCAAGAAGGCTGGGCTGTTTTCAGTGGTGTCTGGTGACAATCGAGAAGGTTCCACCTAAATATGAGATAAAATTGCTGTGACGGTGCAGGAGCTGTCTGTCTGCCCATGGAGGTTGTGGAGCCTCCTCCGGAGAGGTTCCAAATCCACCTGGACATAATGATCCTGGGCAACCTGCCATGGATGACCCTGCTTTAACAAGGATGTTGGACTCCGTGATGCCCAGAGGTCCCATCCCACCCTCACCGTGCCGGGATTCTGTAGAGCCAGCTATCCTGTTTGGAGTGGAGTCTGTGGGACGTCAGTCCTGCAGCGCAAATAGCGTGACGAAGACAGGACAGCAGCGTAGTGGGGGCGCAGCACGGGCGGTGCTACGGGGCCCGGAGCCGCCGCGCCGGCCGTCGCTCCGGGCTCCACGGGTCGGGACAGAGAATAACTGGACGGCGGAGCGGGGCGCGGCCCTAGGGAGGCGCGGCTCGGAGCGGAGGGTCCGGAGCGGCGGCGGTGCTCCCGGCAGGGAAGTCGCGGCGAAGCTGGCCTGCAGCCGGAGGAGCGGCCCGCGGCGGCTCGGCCGCCCGTGCTGCGACAGATGACATCCCCGAGCGAGAGGCCAGGTGGGTGCTGCGGGACCTCCCGCCCCTCTCTCCTCTTTCTGCTGCCGCTCTTTCCGCCTGGCGTGGCCACGCTGCCCTTACTTACTGGCTGGCCGCGCTTTAATCGTGCCCTGTTTGCAGATGCTGCTTCATAGCCGGTCTCGTTCAGGGAACGCTTAATGCTGAGTACCTTTGACTATTAAGCGGACATATTGAGCAAGTAAGGAGTTGTCCGTTGACCTGGACTAGGCAGCTGCTAGCAGACTCAGCTCGTTGTACCCGCAGCAGGCTCTTGCAGTAACTCTCTTTTAAATATGGTTTACACGCTGGCCAGCTTCGAATGGGTTAAATAACTCTTAACATGTGGGCTGAACCTGTATCATATACTGTGGCATTATTAGCAATTTGTGGAATTACTGAAAACTTTGTGCTGAAACAACATGGACAACGCACTGGTTTGGGAGTTTGCTACTTCTGTGCTACAGGTTTACTGAAGTAAGCAGTTACCCTCCCTGTTACGGGTTCCTCCCCAGATTTTTACATCAAATTGTTCTCCAGGGCCCTTTCAGGTGACTGAGGTAAAAAGCCATGAAGAGCTTCTGCAAGCAGGGAATTGTAGCCGTTTTAGCTTTACAGCCAGCAGGGCCAAGCACAGAGAAGCAAATGTATCTGGGATTAGACTGCAGGGAAATTAGTCTGTTTTATCTTACCCCACTTACCTGGATAAGCGTTTTCTAGTGTGGATTTGGAAATTAGGGACTTATACTCTTATTTCTCCTCAAGTCAATGGGAGTTAGACACCTAATTCCCTTGAACAATTTGAAATTCTTGTAGAGCAAACACCACTTTCTGTAAATTAAACTGAAGCAATTAAAAGGTCACCCAGCGCTGGCAAACTGTTTAACGTGGTCTGCAGAGAAAATGCCTTTAAATCACTGATACAGGAGGCTAATGACAAGGACCTGAGTAAAGATCCTAATGTCAGCCTGGGAGTCCTAGTAATCAACTTGGGAAGCTAATGCCAAGGAGCTGGATAAAGATGCAATTAAGTTTGCCACAAAGTACTGGGTTACATTGCAGTTCCCAGCTGTGATAACTGAAGAGTTGGCTGCAGTTCCAAACACCAGCATGAAGGAACAAGAGGACAAATATCTTGGCCTTTTCATTTTCCAGACATTTGTATTCACTATCTGCATGGAGCCTAAACTATCATGGCAAAATTCCAAGCAATAATCCTTCTTTACTTTCCTTTTCCTCAAGTGGGTTAATAAAGTACAATTAGGCTTTGCTATATTGCATTGCACAAGGGAAAACAGAATAAACATTTCCACTTATTTACGATTCATCTCAGCTTGTGGGGAGTGTGATGGTTTTACAAGTCCCTTACTACTTACCTTGGTCAACACAAACACCTTCATTTGGAAACATTGCATTTGAACCTTCAGCACTGAGTAGTCAACATGTTCAGACTCTAAGTAAGAGGAGATAACTTAGGAAAAATATATTCTTGAACATTCTGCCACAGGTATAATGGGGTCCTGAGCATCCTCAGGAAATCATAGTTCTAGTGCTGCAAATGCATTATTCACAGAGTCTGCATAAAATGAAATGCTTTATTAGCAGCTCTAACTCATAAGGAGGTAGTACCTATTTTTATATCTCCAGGAAGTTAAACAGGTCTGTAAGATGCAATGGGAAGCTCATAATTTTATCTTCAAGTGGACCCTGAAAAAGCCTTGTTGCTTCCACCATTGCCAGCATAACCAAAAGTGACAGGATCCAAGTCACTGCATAAAGGACCTGGCAGCTCACAGCCATGAGCTGTAGGGAAAATGCAATGCGGGGTGTGACGTGCGGCTGCCAAGTGTCCTCAGTGCTCGTTGACTCTAGTTCTGGAGGAGGCTTTGAGATTGTTGGTGATGAGAGCAGGCAGCAGCATCTCGCTGTGCTGTGCCAAATCAAGCAGGTTTCAAGGCTCTGGGTGTCTGCTTGTCTGTTGTTGTTGTAGGATTACTGCCATTTGGAGAAAAAAAAAGTCTTTGTATATAATGAGAGATTGGGAAAGAACAAAATTCTTAGGATTCTTTTCCATTTACCTTCCAGATTGGTGTAATATGTATTCTAATAGAGTCAGTTCTACCCTCTTTTCTGTTCTTCTGTCTGTATTCACATGTCATGGGGAGGAGAGACCATGTGAGTGCCTCCTTGTTGAGGAAATCTGTTCCTCTTGGCAAGCAATGCCCTTGTGTGCTACAGAAAAGTGGACAGGTAGGTCCTGGAATAAATCATGTTGTTGAAAACAGCAAGAAAACCTGTCAAACTGTTTACTTACTGGCATGGTTTTGGAAAACATTCAGGTTTAAACACAAATCTCTTTAACTGATGAAGACCTGATCCCCATATGATTCTTACCTGTCAAAACTGGAGTGCTATTTTGGATGAAGACAGGTGAAATAGCAATGCATCTACTAGTTTTTTTTTAAATATCCCAGAAGATGCTTTTAAATTGGTGAACTGCAACAAGACCTCTCTGAAAAATAATAAACAGACTGAAGTTCCATTCTAGACTGAACTGCCCCAAGTTAGGCTACTGGGCACTAGTGGGCAGTTGCATGTCCCCATGCTTCTCCTGCAGGTGCCCACCACTACCCTTTCTCATGTTCATGTGGTACCACTCATGAACGTGTGGTAGCCAACTCAGAGAGCTAAAGCACCACAAATCTGATCTTGCCAAGCAAATAGAATAATTCCCTGCCCATCTAGCTGGCCAGACCTGTTCTCACACGCTCTGGGGGGTGTCAGTGGGTGGGGTAGGAATGCGCAAGTCATTGGAAAGGAGAGAAACAGGGCTCCAGCTTTGGAAGCAAATCCATACAACTGGAAAGTCATGCTGCATCCTGAGAATAAGGTTCATTGTGCTTTTACACTTTCACACAGAAATTCATATCCTTCCAGTTTATTTAGAACAGGTATTTTTGGAAATATGAGGTAAAATTAAGCTGAAGTATGTTATCATCTTGTAGTGAGACTGGCCTCTTTCTTATACACCTTCTCACTGGTTTCAGTTACTGCCTCTCCCTTGTTGTTAGAAAACTGCTGCTTCTAGTGAGGAGAATATCTCATAGAATGCCTAAATCTCAGCATAGATGTCTTTACAAGCATTCCTGCTAACATTGATATTCATTCTGACAGAAATTCCATATACATTGTAGCATCTGATTTCTAATTACCTGATGAATCTGGGTTTGCCTTCTAGTCTGCAAACAGGACTGTGCTCAACTAGGAGAATGCAGTTTTTCGGGTCTTAAGTCAAACTGGATGGAGGAGAGGGGTTGTCAAACAGCTGGTGTATGTACTGGGGCTCTGAAGAGAAGGAGGCAGTGGAGCACAGAATGTCATCACACTGGGGAAAGAGGGGCAGCAGCCATGTAGGGCAGGGTTTGCTGGGATTGTTGGGACAGGGAGGCTGTGGCACAGCCATTATTCAGAATGCTCTTTTCAGTGAGACTAAACTGAACCACCCTCATCACAAAATGGACCTTTGTAACATAAGACAGCCGAAGGATGGCATAGATACTTGTATATTGTGTCTCATAAACATCTAGTAGTAACATATCTCCACAGACCATGGGCAAACAGCTAACCTGGTATAGAAATTTGGCTGGCAACCTCTAATCGAAGATAGAATTAAGCTTTGTAGGAAATTAATTTTTTTTTACCTGCTTTTGTATCAACTGTGAGACTATAGAAAAGGCAACACAAATTCTGACCTGTCAGCAAGGCTGGGATTCATGTCAGCATGGTGAGGTAGAGTCAACAGACTGTGAAGCTGGAAACAGGTCTTCCTGAAAAATAGTATGAGAGTCCTTTCAATAGCCTCAAAAAGTCTTCAAGAATATTATCTTTGCTTTTCATTAAGAGATCTTACATAGGAAACTGAACTTTGGCAGGTGCAAAGCACGATTCGAGCTACCAGGACTGATCGTTGCCTTAGCACCTCCGCTGGGGCAATGTTATTAAGTATCTGTTGCAAGACTGTTAACAGTTGCTGCCCAAGGTGGGTATCTTAGTGTTAGCCATTATTGCCAGTCATGATCATTGCTCTTCTCACACATCTCTCTGACTTCTGCTCCCGGAGTTTAAGAACTCTCCAGGGTTCCTGATGGAGGGCACTGCTGGGGTGCTTCATCTGTATTCTGCCATTACCAAGGAGTTTTCACTTGTCCTCCAGGCTGCAAGTGCCATAAAAGCAAAGCAGCCTTGCATGTCAGTACTGAGTGCAACCCTATGGGGAGCAGTTATTTCTTTTTGAGCAACTAATTTTTTTTCCTCTCATATTGATCATTTTCGTAGTAATACAGGCTCATCTGGGAATTTCCTTCCACTACAACAGAACTCCTAGACATCCATTGTCCCTTTATGAATTCAATTTCCAGTAGCATCGGGAGGAGGCAGCATAGATGTCTCTGAAATAGAGAGACATCAGTAGGACCCTTTGGGTAGTTGTTCTAACACTGAAATAATCACAGCAAATCTAGTGGTAGATAATTGTAGACATGCAGGGCAAGAACTTGTTAGTACTTTCTTTGATGTCTCCTAACACATCAGTGGCATTTGCAACATGGAACATGCAAGGTGTTAAAAGGTCTAAATATTTACATCAGCAGAGGAAATTCCCCCAGCTCCTTGTCCTGTGGAAGAGGCTAGATCCAAGTGAGAGCACTGCTGTATTTCAGGCACTGAAAATGTCCTTACCAGCTACAAAACATTTTCTAGACTGTTCTTATTTGCATCACTTGGTTATGGCTTGGTTTGCTCTAAAGATAGAGCTGTGCTTTGAACATGTATGAAACTGGACAAGCTTCTCTACGTTCACTATCCTGAGCTCAGCAAAGCTGTGCACAGGCTCAGGTTGACTTCTTGAAGGTGAGGACTGAAATGAGGACAGCTGTAGTTAGTCCACAGCTGAGCTGGCTGAGTCTCCAGTATTCTTCTAAGAGAAAATGACTTTGTCTTCACTAAGACTTTTAGTATTGGGCTGATCATCCTCCTGACTCTTCTCTACAGATTTTTTTATTTTTTGTCCCTGTTTTGTTCAGAGTATAATGCTTCTGTTTTATCAGTCCCCTGTCTTTGTATTCAGTAAATGCTATATTATAATAAAGTTTATAATAAATTACAGCACTGAACATGGTAATAAATGTAGGCATAGTATATATAGGAAATTGTGGAAGAAATTAGCTTCTGCTTTGCAGCTTGGGAAAAAAAAGGGTCATCAATCTACTGTATATAGAAATACCCTTATCATCCTGTGGTATCACTATTCTCAGATGAAAAAGCCATGGAGTTTTGTGTGAGAAAACCATTGTCTTAAGTGAATCAAACGGTAATAGAAATAATTCAGTGTGTGGAAGTAGAATAATATAATCATGGAAATTCTGTAAACTTTTTGATGCATGGTGTTGGTTTTTGGGTTTTTTTCCCTCAACCTGTTGCATTGGCGACTTAAAGGTGAGAAGTCAGAGCAAAGCAAGCAATGAATTTGACGATGTGTGTGTGTGAACTGCCTTGGAATCCTCAGCTCTGAGTGTACATGTAAAGGCAACACTTCTAAGAAACAAGACTGTTTCTCTAGCCTAGCATGCTGCATTTTAAGGTGCTTAAAAAACCTCTGCTGAGCATATTTAAGGTGCTTTTAGAACACTTCTTTCAAAGCAGCCTTTGCCTTTTGGTTGGTGTTTGTTGCAAGGGGCCATACAAACAGGGAATGAGGGTCCTCTCCTCTTCATTAAATCCACTCATTCCTGGTACTTACAGAGTTTAGATCCTGCTGGCATCTACTCAGGCTAAATATTTTTATGTTTTTGAGGCATTGGGTGAGTGTTCTGTGATTCTGTGCAGTTATTTGCTGTTCCTGCTCCTGTGGGAATGTTACAGTGCCGGCCATAGGGCTGTATGAGTTGTCACAGAATGAGCAGTTAATTCCTGACATCTGCTGTGCTGAAGTGACTGCCAAGATGCGTGGGTAGTTGGCAAGGAGATAAATATTGATAGACCCTAGCAACAGGTACTCCTGAGAACTCTTGTTCTGGGAATGCTTATGCTATGTCCAGTGTTGCTAATGTTGTGATAGCATTTGAAGTTTATTTATAGGATTTGGTTGTGTCTTATCACCATCTCTCAGAATTGGAATGCATAAATGGGCTGTGCTGTGCAAAGGCATAGATGTGTATTACAGAGCCTTTTCTGTCAATTCTTTGCAACATATAAATGATACTTTGCTGTACACATCTCAGGGTTAGTTGATGTACATGGCTGTATGAACTCTCAGGTATGTGCTCATATCTAGACCCTTGTATGCTTGATATCTGTCCTGTGTTGGAATGACTGCTGTCCAGGGAGGTCGTGGATGCTCCCTCCCTGGAGGTGTTCAAGGCCAGATTGGATGAGGCCTTGAGTAACCTGTACTAGCGGGAAGTGTCCCTGCCTATGGCAGGGGGTTGGAACTAGATGATCCTTGAGGTCCCTTCCAACCTTACCATTCTATGATTCTATGACTACTCCACAGTTATGCACATGTGAGTGCATGAACTTATGAGGGTTTTAGTAATATACTAACAAAGCTTTCATATCCAGGAATCCACCAGATAAAACTAGCTTGCTTGTATTATGAAAGCCCTGACTCTTGTGAGGGCTGTAAGTGAACAATTTTATGTTCTTATTGCAGAAATTGAAGCCAGAGAAGCCTGCGACTGGCTGAGAGCTGCTGGGTTTCCCCAGTATGCTCAACTCTTTGAAGGTATGATACCATAGACTTGTCAAGCAGCTGAGGCTGAATTCAAGTGGAATTGTTTACATAAATCATCTTTCAGAACATGAAACATAGGTCCGAAACACTTCCAAGTTCTGTAATGTCTGTAATGTCTTCGTGCAAACCTGCAAAAACCCAACAACCTGGTGCGTTGTCTGGCAGAAGTGGCATCCTCAGTAGGTGACTATGGACTAAGTAGAATTCTGTAAAGGACCAAACTTTCCCTGGTTATTGTTAGACTGTAACTCAGTCACATGTCTGCTTTTGTAATTTTTAGTTGCTTAAAATTTTCTCAGGCTCTCTTCCGTGGAATGTTGGGGTTTGTGTTTTTTTTTTTTTTCCTCAGTTCACTGATTGCAACCAAAACTTACATAAGGCTCTCCAGCCTGTGGTCTTCAGCAAGACTCTCTTCCAACATTCTTTTTTAAAATAAAAGTCTTCTAGAAATCACAAGGGTTTTTAAAAACAGATGTTGAGTAGCAGCCAACCACAATAAAAAAACACCAAAAAACAAAAATACAAAACCAAACAGGTTTTCATGTTGTTAAAGCTACAAAGAGTGCTTGTTAATCATGGGAGAGATATACAAGTTCTCAACAGCTCCTAATTTTCAGGCAAAACATGTACTTATATCTTAAAACTGTTCTTTAAAATGTATTTATGGCTACAGACACTAAACATAACAAAAGCTAACCCATTTATTAAGAGAGATTTTATTGAAGAACTAGTTAAAATACCAAAGAGTAACTTCTGCCTGCTCTAATTCCCACCTCCCCTGTTCACTACAAAATCAAAACCTGCAAGTCAAGCAATAGAGCCACACTCTATGAAACATGGAAATGCTTCCTGTTTGACTAGAGCAGATTTTATTATCTAAGCTGTCTTGACTGACAGCTTAGATACATTATACATTGTCTTGCTTCTGGATCATGAGTCCTCTGTGTTACCTTGCTGTTCATGCAGCGTCTTGACCTGAGAAGGTGTATTAAGTTTAAAAAGTAAGCCAAGAAAACACTGATGGAACTCACTGGTTCCATCATCTGCAAGGCTAAATCTCGGTTGAAACACCAAAGCCTTCAGCTGGTGTATTGATTGCCTTCAAGGAGAGCATGATTTCTCAGGCTCACTACGCCTCAAAGAGCACCTGTCATGTGCTTCATGGTGTACCTCACCATCAGCAAAAGCCTGTGTAAAAAAACTCTTGGCTTTATACTGTGCTTGAAGGCAGGAAGTGCAGAGAACCTAACCAAAGCAAGGCTATAGTACTTAGTCACTTCAGGCTCCTGGCAATGCAGCAAATGCCTGTGTGCCTGTAACCAATGGCAGCAAGCAGATACCAATGTGGTGTTCTTGCTCTAAGGAATTGGTTCTCACCTACTTTAAGGATATTTGTGTGAATATATAGCTATAGAAAAAGATGTAGATTTATCTCACCTGTGATAAATACACTGCATGATTCAAAGTCTTTGCGATTGCAACTCAGATTTCAGATTAAGCTTCTTTGTTCACAGATATGCAATTTCCTATTGATGTAAAAACTGTGAGGAAAGATCATGACTTTTTAGATGGAGATGCAATTGAATCACTATTCAGGTAAATATTAATCGTGAGTCATCCTTAGTACCTCCAGGCTCCAAACTTATTTGTTCTTTTATGCCTTAGTTTTTGTCAGAGACTAACCAGGTCACTAATGCTGTGACTGACGGACATCACTTAGGCACATATTTTAGTACTGCTGAAGCTCATGTTTTAAGAATTTAAAGGTTAAGTGAAGCTTGTGTGTGCACATCTTCTTCACCCAAGGTCTTGGTGATATTATACTAAGCATCACATCTGTCTTTTCTATAATGTGAAATGTGTGCAGGCTGAGGAAGTTCCCTCCAAGCACATGGTAGCATGACAGTGTGCTCTTTAGAACTGCTTATTACAGAGCACAAAGATTTTTTTCTGACTGCTGATACTCCCCAGAGCTCTTCCATCAGATAAACAACAAAAGCGATCTGTACAAGAGAGAAATTTTCTGGTTTGTTTTCCCGACTTTTTTTTGAGTGAGAAGCAAAGGTATTGATCTAAAATCATTGTGCTGCAACAGCTGTTTGCAGCACAGAAGTGAAATTGCATCAGTGCAGACTCAGTCCCAGCATAGTCTAGAGGTGTTCTTCTTTACTACTTATAGTCTAGAGGTGTTCTTCTTTACTACTTATAGTCTAGAGGTGTTCTTCTTTACTACTTACTGCCATTTTTTTAAGCTTTCCCATTATGAGATGGTTTAGCAGGTGAAGCGAACTCCAGAATATCCATACCATTCTGCTGGGCTGATCCAAGAGATGTCATAAAACCTCCTAAGGGACTGTAAAGTTTCTCTTCAGGAAAAGCAGTTTGTTTTTTTGCTTTTCTGTGTTGTGAGGTCACCTGAATCCAAACACTGCTTATACCAAGAACACAAACAGGAGCTGGTTGCATGTACGTCGATAACATACAGGCAGATATCAGAGAACTTTGTATGTTTTGTTTCTTGCTATGACATCTGTCCTGAGTGTCTGTTGTCCACTACCAGTATGCCTCTGTGTTGATGCCACATATTTATTTGACAGTTAAGTGACTGAGTAGTTTGGACCCTTACTGGTTCTGTAAATTGTAATTAAAATACAAGATAAGAAAGTCTTATGATGATAGAGGTTAATATCTTAATTTAACTATTTTTTTCCTTTTTAAGAAGCCACCCTGTGAGTTTCTTTCATTGTCAAAATCTTAACTTGGTATAAAGTTTTTCACACCTGTTAAAGCTCATCATATAACAGTTCATTAACTAATTAATTATGGTCCTCTTCTCTAGTTTGAAGATGACAGAACTGGAACTGGGAGCATCGTGGTGTGGTTAGTTGGTGCTAGTTTTGGCAAAAAGTATGGGAAACCTCTAAGCGTGCCAGTCTTTGGCCCCAGTAATGAGGACCCTGTGGTAGACATCCACAGGTAGACCCGTAATGAGGATGTGGTAGACATCCACAGCTAGTTTGGTGCTTCTTTGGATTCAAGAAATAAATTAGTTTTAAATTTAAATCTTCTATCTTTTTTTCTTATACCCCTAGGCGGTTGAACACATTGAACAAGTGTGCGTCAATGAAAGTGGGAATAAGCCGTCAGAGGAAACAGGTCTGCTTGGGAAATCTAGTTGGTTTTCTCACTGAAAAGATGTTTAACTATGATATTTAAAAAGCATGTTTTAAAAAAGGTGTGCGAAGGATTAGCTACTCTGAACTCATTTGCATTCAATTCCATTGTGCAAAGCTGTTACCTTCGTGTTTTCCACTGAAAAACACAGCGACGGAGATGGAAATTGTGTTATATTCAGTTTGTAACTTGATAAAGTAGGTTAAGGGAAGGTTTTGAAGCAGTTTGGTGGTTTTTAGAAGTAATATGACACACATTACTGTCCTGTGCTTGCACCAGGGCCCCTCCCTAGCATGTGTTTTATTGCCTTCCTAAGTAGTTTAATTTCTTGTTTAAGATCCAAAAGTGAAATTTAACTCTTCTTGACTAAACAAAGGGTAAGAAATTAAAACGGACAATCCACACAGTCTCAGCCACTGCCAAATGCCCAGGCAATGCAAGCTGGATATGTGTTAACCTTGCTGGAGTTTTCTCTCCTGTAAAAAAATGTGCTGCAGCTGAAATAGAGTGACAGCCACATCTTGGTTGCACAAGCATGACTGCAAAGCCTCTTAGGTACTGTGGATTAACTGCAGGCCTAGCAAGAAAATACCTTTTGAGAAAATGTCTAGCTTTTGGAAAGTTCCACTCTGCCTTCAGGAAGAGAATGTCTACAGAGAAGAGACAGAAGATTCCTGTTTCTCTAACAGTTTGCTGGCTGAGTGCTCATGTGGTGTGGGGTCTAGAGAGTAAACAGAGCACCTGGGGCAAATGGCCAGTGAGGCTGGGGTATCCAAAAGGGAATGCCAGATACTAATGTTGCCATAGCCAAATTATTCTTTGCCCCCAAATAGATGAGTTTTGGTCAGAGAAGAGTTGAAGTGTTTGATTTGTTTGGCTTAAGGGAAGGCCACACAAACTGAATACACTTAACTTTTAAAACCTTTGGATTTGCCACAAAGCAGAATCTTTCATCCTCAGATCAAAGCTGTGATAAACTCAACAGATTTTTCAGCATGCTTGGGAGTAATTTCTTAGCAGTTTTTTCAGATAACAGAGCAGAGCTCAGGGCAGACCTTCAGTAACTGAATGGTTACATATCCATATGTTTGTCTTGGGGATTTGGAGGTAGTAAAAAAATGTAAGTCTCCTTTTTTGTTACATTATGGAGTAATTTAAAGTTTGACAAACTGCTCTTGAACTGTACTAATTTTGTAAAATTTTCTTTTCTCCCTTCTAAGAGCGATGAATCTGAAGATGATGAACCTTGTGCAATAAGCAACAAATGGGCTTATGAGAGGTGCAGTCAGAGATGGTCTCGTATTGAGAGCCTGGAAGCTTTCCCAGGAGAGGAAGGTGCTGGTGCACCAGCCCCATGCAGTCCAATACTGAAGAGCATCAGCAACAAGGATTCTGTCTTTCAGGATCCTGGTGAGAAACATGAAGTGTCCTCAGTTCACAGCCTGAGCAGTGGTGACAGTGACACTGTTAGCTTCCCAAAGCCTTTTGAGGATGTGGAAACCGGCATGAATTCTTCAAGATGTTCCTCAGTTAAGGTGACTTTGCTGGACTCTGCTTTTAGTTGCTCTCCTCCTCCCAGTGAATTTTTAAGTATTACCAGTGAGGAGAAGCTTTTGGCTAAGTCACCGTACAAAAAGAGGAATAGCCTTCTGAAGAAAATGGAGAAGTTGCACTTAAGAAGCTGCAGCTTAAGGAGTGGTCAGTCAAAGGCCAGACCCACAATAAGTGAACCTGTTCTTCTGGAAGGACTTAATGAAGAAAAGATGAAGATGCTGAACTGTGTAAATATTTCTGACCTCTCTGGCATCCAAACAAGGAACAATTCTTCCTATTGTCCCCAAAGGTGCAGTAATAGCAACCATTCTGAAAACAGTGGCACAGTGAGCACTCTGAGTCCTGCTGTAAAATCACAAAGCTGTGATGAAGAAAGGGTGATGTATGCTGAGGACTTGGAATCCAGCAAGCTCTTGCTGTGGAGTGATCTATCTCAGCAAAACCTGAAAGATGACATGGAGTTACAAACAGACCAGGTGTTTCAAATACCACAAGGCCACAAACCTGGCACCTTCCCTATAGCACTTACAAACAGCTCCCTGTCTCCAGAAGAAAACTCCTCCATCAGCTGGAGAACTGGGAGTTTTCACGCATGCAGGAGGAGCAGGAACAGAAGTAGTTCCAAGGACTCCAAAGCCTCCAGAAGTCCCCTTCCATGCACAAATAACAGGCTAAGTATATATGACAATATGCCTAATATTGAACTTGATAACTTGGAGGCAGCACAAGTTGGTGATGATGATGTTTTTTCAGAAATGAACAATGTTATAGAAGATGTCAATGGTCTCAAAAAGTTGGTTGATCAGTGGACAGAGAAGTTCTCAGATGATGGAGATTTGGACTTTGCCAGTGACTTTACCTCTTTATATCCATCCTCACCTAAAGAAATCTGTCTTGAAACAGAGGGCTCAGAAGACAAGACAGCAGATCTCCCATCCACTGAGGGACAAAGCAGCTGTGAGCTCAGTAAGAAGATCAGTTCTGCAGACCTGGCAGACGTAACAAACTCTGAAAACACCAACAGGTCAGCCATCCTGGGGTTTCCCTGGTGTAGTGGAGGGGTATTAATTAATGTGAGATGGTATTCTTCCAAAATTAATATCGTTTATTAATTTTGATATCTGGTATCTGTGCCTACTCTTACATTTCTTGCAAGTAGATCACTCATAATCTGCATAATCACTTAGACATTTGGAATCAGATGTTATGGCTAGCTGCTGGATTTCTCATTGGACATTTTGTATTGCCAGAGTGCCTCCTGGGTGAGAGGTGCCTTGTTTAAATGGAACTAACCATATGGTGTCTGGGAGCTGCAGGTCATTTAGTGCTTTAGGTGCTTCACAGAAGCAGGCAGAAAACTAACAGGGACACTGGGAGCAGTCCTAGGTTTAATATTTCTTCTGCAGGCGTGAGAGGCTACACTGGTCTGTAGAAGAGAGCGTGAGCTTGGAAAGCCTTTCCATCCAGCCTGACAGCCAGACAGCTGCCCAGCTGGCCCGGACACAAAAGCTGGCTTTGTTGAAGCTCACTGCTTTGATGGACAGATACTCCCCTTCCAGTAAGCATGGCTGGAACTGGTAAGTTGTCCAACGATAAAGCAACTTTTGCTGGAAAGAGAGGGCTTCAAGTAAGCATGTGAATTCCTGCCTAGGTTACACATGTTCAGAGAAGCCCAGAGTTGCTCTTGCTGGAAGAGGCTTTTAAGATGATGGAGGCAAGCCAGCCACCTAGCACTGACAGGTCTACCGCTAAACCACATCACTCAGCACCACCTCTACATGTCTTTTGAAATCCCTCCAGGGATGGAAACTTGTCTGCTTCCCTGGGCAGACTGTTCAAATGCTTGATGGTGAAGAAGTTTTTCCTACTATGCAAACTGACCCTCCCCTGGCACAGCTTCCTTTTGTCCCCTTCCCATTTCTTCTTGTCTTATCATTCAAGATGATGCATGTCACCCTGTGAAATGATTGGAAGTTGCATGGTTGTTTCAATAGCTCCAGGATTTCCTCTGCTATGGAATGGACTTTTGCTCCCCACTAGTGGTCGTGTTGTTACTGATTTTAAAGCATGTTACTGTTACCTCTTCAAAACTGCCAATTTTCAGGTCTTTCTCTGAGGTCCCTCTCAAAAAATGTAGGACCTGAAGTGAGAGCTGACTGGGCTGAGAATCCATCTCCCTGTTTGAATGAAAACATCAAGTCCCTGTTTGAATGAAAACAATAAAGAAGTCAGTCACTTGGAGGACTTAGAAATATTAGTTAACATCTTAGGATAAGCATCTGAGACCTGAATATAGACAGAAGTGAGAAAAACCTGCAGTGTCATAAAGGGATGGAACATATTTCACATGAGGATGTTTTATTAAAGCTAATTTCAGTTGTGAAATGAGGAAGTCATCCTGGTAATTGTCCTTGATGATTCTCTCTCCTGATGCTGTGTGTGGCAGGATGTGGGGCTGTATCCATGCAGGTAATGGAAGTGGCAGGCAGAATTGTGCTGGAGAGCTGATGAGTTGCTTACACTGTTTTTTGTTTTCAGGACTATACCAAAGTTCATTAAAAAAGTAAAAGCCTCTGACTACAAGGACAAAAATGTGTTTGGGGTTCCTCTCCTTCTGAACGTCCAGCGAACAAGCCATCCACTGCCTAACAGCATACTGCAAGCCCTGGACTATTTAAGAAGCCATTTTCTTGACCAGGTATGAACTTAAAGCAGCCCAACCTAGCTCTGTGCCTTGAACAGATCTGCTCCAGGAAATCAGTCGGTGCTTCCAGCTTTTGTGCTTGACTTGCATGCCTCCCAAGGCTCTAAATAGCAGGAAGTGTAGGGCTGAGCAGGTGGCCTGCAAGGATTTACCAGTGCTGTTTCCTTCTGGGAATATACCTTTAGTCCTGTATTCTATCTCAGTGCCTTGGCTGCTCCAAAATAATCTGCAGCAATTCTCTTGCTGCAGGCAGTCAATCTATCTTCTGCTGCTGAGGTGGCATGTCTCTGCTCCCTTAGGAAGTGAAGCTACTGCACAATGTCACTGCTGCCTCTGTTCTGCTGCTAGGTCCAGAGCTAATGCCATAATTAATCTCATTTCAGCTGGAAAGTGCCACTAAGCAGAGATAAAACATGTTAGAGCAGTGCCTGCAACATCTTTTTCTGGTTCCTAAATCCATATTTATCTACTAAGTGGAGGTGTGTTCATGGTGGTGACAGAGAGTGTTCCTTGTGCCGTTTCTGTAGCATAGGTGAGGAAACAGACACCTGTGACATGAGGCATAGGAATCAAAGAAAGGACATTTTTGCATGTTAGCTTGTTTGTGTTTTTCTTGTGCTTGGCAGTTGTCTGGCTGTGCATGCTGAAGTACAAAGGTGTGAGCATGCTGCGATGCTCTGTTGTGGTTTGGAGGCACATACTGGAGTAGGGGCAGGCAGTGTGTTTCATTTTGAGGTCCTGGCATTCAGTGGACATAAATAAACCAATGAATGTAAATACTGCCTGAGGGCACACAGCGAAATCTTCATCAGAAGCTTTGGTGAGGTCAGTTCATGGGAAACTTCTAAATCTAGGTTTTGTCTGAAACTGACATTCATATTAAAAATAAAGTCATAGTTTCCCTCGGAATACCAGTTTGTCCTTTGCCAACCTGTAGACCTATTAGATGTAGCAGATGTTAAATCTGAGCCTCATGGACCTCGCAGCCCGAGTTTGTTTGCTCCAGCAAGGACATCAATGACCATCTGCTTTTGGATGGCCACAGCCTAATGCACTGGAAACTTGCATCTGTAATGTGCAAACACAAGCAAACAGCAAACTGACAGATACCAGTAGTAATGATTTTAAAAGTGGGGGGGAAAAAAAAGAGTAATTTTGTATTGAATAAAAAGCAAGCAAAGGAACAAGCTGATAGAAGATTTGCCTGGAAGGAATATCTGTGCTGCTTCTAGTGATACACAAGTAGCTTGGTGTTAGATCCTACTGCCATAGGATCTTGGCTGTGAAGACTGAAGGATCAATTATTTGTCAGAGATTTGATCCCTGATGACTCCTCTTTTTGCCTTTTAATATTTTCTTTTAACTGCAGGTTGGGTTGTTCAGAAAATCTGGTGTTAAATCCAGGATTCTGTCTCTGAGAGAAATGAATGAAACCAACCCAAACAATGTGTGTTATGAAGGGCAGTCAGCCTTTGATGTGGCAGATATGGTGAAGCAGTACTTCCGAGACCTTCCTGAGCCTATATTTACCAGTGGTCTCTGCGAGTCCTTCCTGCACATCTACCAATGTAGGTAACAAAAGCTTTGGGTTTCCACTTATTGAATATCTTTGTATTCAGCTGTATAAGTGTCCCAGCTTGAGGCCAGAGCTACCCAGGACTGGAGGATGGAAAGGAATCTTATCTCTTTTCAAGAGTAAGAACGAGGATACTGCACACTGATTGGAAGTTTAAAGAGAAATTCTATTTACAAGAGCATATCTACAAAAGACAATCAGGTAGAGTAAGTACAAACCCCATTAAGCCCAAACTGACACCTTCTAGAATCCTCCACCCCTTCCATCCTCAGTCAGGCTGAGGGTAGGCTGAAACTGCCCTCCCCAGCTGGAGCCTACCGGGCCTCAGCAGGCAGCACGGTGCAGCTCAGCTCCCTAGCAGCTGGTAGCCACGTGTCCCGCAAACCAGGGGGTAAGGAACACACTGTGCCTAGGCAGAAGTGAAGGGAGGAAAGAGTATCAGTTGGGCACTGCCTTACAAGCTATGATACTGGAAGATGGAATAGAATAACAATACTACAGTATCCTGAGACGAGCAGGTCCATCCCCGTGGGACCGGCCTCTGTCCCTATGGTTTTGTTAAGGGAGACCCAAGATCCCTCAAACTACCACAACAAGGCAGTGGCTGAGACTAATGACATGTGCCCCTGAAGTCAGGGCAGAGAAGTCAGCAGGAAGATGTCTGAAAAGATGAGTTCAGTGTGGCTCTGAACTTAAGAGCCTCATAATAGCTGTTTTCTGAAGTGCCTTTTCTGTTCTTTGAAGAACAACAGATGCTGCAGCAGCCCTCCTAAACTATGGTTTTAAACAGTCATTTCCATATGCAAAATTAAGAAAGAAATTAGTCCCCTTGTTCACAGCATGAAGCAGCTCCTTGTGTAGAAGTCATATTGATGAAATGTCTTTATTAAAGCGCCCAAGCACAGCTGCTGAGAGACAGCATCTTTGCCTGGAAACCCCAGATACTTTCTGCCTGTGCTTTCACTGTTTCCATCCTAGACACTCAACCTGAATAAGAAGGAAATGTGAAGCTGCAATCTAGCATTGAACACAGGTTAAAGCAGATTCCATCTCTAGTACTTTACCCTCAAGGAATTAACTTTCAAAAAGCTACTGGGCAGGGGGTGGAACTTTCTGGAAGGACTCATGGTGATGTGCCTACAGGAAATTTCTTCTCCCTTTGATAAAAGGTTTTGAAAATCAGAGGTCTCTGAGATTTTTTCAGCCTGTTTTAAAAGACTTTAAGTGACATGAGTACCTGGGCTGCTGTTGTTCATGAACCTACACTCTAGATAGGTCGTTCAGTTGGGTTTGGTGTTTTTAACCCATCAGACTTTTACGGTTTTGTCTGGAAATGGTTGGTTGATTTGTTTGAAGCAAGTTTTCTTTTTGCATCCACAAATCCTTTAGGTAAGGAGGTGTACAATTCCCATGCCCAATGGATGCAGAATCACTTTCTTCCATTTGTTACAAACTCACGACTGTCCACCTCTCATCTCTTGTTTTGGAATAGGCTAGAAACAGCCAATGAGTGAGCTCACTCATCTTGTGCGACTTGAGCAAGTGCCCAGATTAAAGTGTCGTGGTGTTTTCACTAAGCATGTTTCTGTGTTCTGCCTGTGTGCACATACCTGAAGGGAAAGAGGAGTGATCTTCTGCCCTCTGTAGTGGTGTAAGTTGGAGACCTCCTCATGCTAGGGGGACCCATGGCAAGATGAACCATCCCTGCGCTCCTGCAGGAGCTGTTTGGGCACAGTCTTACTGGCTTTCAGTGTGAATTAAAATCTGTTGGCAAAACCACTGATCTCTCAATTGAGATAACTGAGACCATCTGTTATCCTCATGCCTGCAGCTGAAAGGAAAAGACAGTAGAGTAGCCATCTGCTGCAGAGCATCAGTCCACAGCAATATTTTATGGTGAGACAAGCCCTTATTTGGAGTGTAACTGAAGCCTGCTCAGGATAAGATCATTAACATGGCCTCCAGAATAAAGTGCAAGTCAAGCACCAGCATCACTGTGTGTGAATGTGCCTCTTGACAGGCTATAGGAGAAAACTGAGCTTGTTAATATGACCCTGGTAATGGCCTTTGCCTTGTCTGCTGTGACCTGGAGTGACAGGAAAATGGATGAACCTGCAGTTTCAATGCCCTGCTTGGATCTCCATTGATGGATGCTTCCTCTGCAAGTCATGTCTGATTTCTATCATTTTTTCTGTTTTCAGATGTGCCCAAGGATCAGCAGTTTCAGGCTGTGCAGGCTGCTATTCTCCTTCTCCCAAAGGAAAACCGAGAAGCTTTGAAAATACTCCTGTTCTTTCTGCGAGACGTGGTTGCTTTCGTTGAGGAAAACCAGATGACCCCAACCAACATTGCTGTCTGTCTTGCACCTTCTTTGTTTCACCTCAACACCCTGAGACGTGACAGTTCCTCATCCTCCACTAGGTATCAGCATCTCAGTGCCGTCCATAGCATCTTTCTGGAACACTGCTCTCTGTAGCTAGCCTAGACTCAGTGTGCACACTGATTGGGAAAATAGTGTTTGTGTCTCGGGGTTTGTCTCAAAACATTGCTGTTCAGATCCAGCAAGAGTAAGGTGAGGTCCCCATTGTCAGGGTCCTAGCCTACCTCCCTCACGACTGCTGTGCTCTATTCAACAGCCAACAGGTCCAGCTGCCCCGGAATCCAGCATATGGCCACTATTTGCTGGCCATTTTTAACATAGCCCCTGCACTGGCAATCTAAGCCCAGGTGCAGCTTTGAGGCCCTGCATATACCTGGCAGATGGTAGCAGTGGCTGGCACTGGTTCTGATGGGTGATAAGTGGATCATTCCTGCCAAACCAAGCCACGGGGATTCTGTGAATATATCTTAATAAATGAAAGTATCTGGGTTGCATAACAGCCCCTGTTAGTACATGCAGAGAGGAAGGTGCCTTTGGGCCAAAGTAGACAAATAATCTCTGGGAGCTTTCGGGGCTTATCTGGCCTCCTGAGCAGGGCTATCTGCTGTACTCTGTGCTCCTGTCTACAGGCAGGCATGTATCAGGGTAGGAGAGGACAGCAGAGTTTGATAGCAATATTGTTGCCCAGCAGCAGAGCCAATCGCCTCACCTGGGAAGCTAAAGATGAGGACTAGCTTCAAAGCAAAAGCTGCCAGCTGTGCAAGTGGCATCCTTTGGACACAGACAGTGGTGGTGAATGGTGCCACTTCCAGATGGTAGCCAGTCGCTAGTAGTGTCCCTCAGAGATCAATTCTGGACCAGTTCCTGTTCAATATCTTTATTGATGATCTGGACAAGGGGATTGAGTCCATCATCAGTGAGTCTGCAGATGACACCAAGTTAGGAGCAGGTGTGGATCTGTTGGAGGGTAGGAGAGCTCCCCAGATGGACCTGAACAGGCTGGATAGGTGGGCAGAGGCCAATGGGATGAGATTTAGCAAGGCTAAGTGCAGGGTTTTACACTTTGTCCACCACAACCCCAAGCAGGCTGGGGACAGAGTGGCTGGAATGCAACCAGGCAGAGAGGGACCTGGGGGTACTGGTAGATAGTAGCTGAACCTGAACCAGCAGTGTGCCTAGGGGGCCAGGAGAGCCAATGGCATCCTGGCCTGGATCAGGAACAGTGGGGCCAGTAGGACAAGGGAGGTTATTCTGCCCCTGTGCTCAGCACTGGTCAGGCCACACCTTGTAGTCCTGTGTCCAGTTCTGGGCCCCTCAGTTCGAGAGAGATATTGAGGTACTGGAACGTCTCCAGAGAAGGGTGATGAAGCTGGTGAGGGGCTTGGAGCACAGCCCTGTGAGGAGAGGCTGAGGAAGCTGGGGGTATTTAGTCGGGAGAAGAGGTGGCTCAGGAGTGACCTTATTGCTGTCTACAACTACCTGAAGGGAGGTTGTAACCAGGTGGGGTTGGTCTCTTCTCCCAGGCAACCAGCAACAGAACGAGGGGACACAGTCTCAAGTTGTGCCAGGGGAGGTCTGGGCTGGATATTAGGAAGAAGTCCTTCACAGAGAGAGTGATTGGCAGTGGAACTGGCTGCCCAGGGAGGTGGTAGACTTGCCATCCCTGGAGGTGTTCAAGAAAAGACTGGATGAGGCACTCAGTGCCACAGTCTAGTTGATTGGATAGGGCTGGGTGATAGGTTGGACTGGATGAGCTTGGAGGCTCAAGCTGATTCTGTCTAAGAAAACAGGAAGGGCTTTGCTTTCAAGTGGCACATGACATCTGAACATGCCAAAGTGTGGCCAGTGCTTGGGCTGAGCTGGTGCATGGCCAGGGAACTGTGTGGACATTGTGAGCATGGCTGGGGATGTGATGGAGGTGGCAGCAGATCCTTCCTGGATTGCAGTTGTGTTTGAGCTCCTGGGAGTTGTGCCTCCTTAGTTTGCATGAACATTATTGAGGAATATTAGGACCCAAAATAGGAACAGCATTTTCTCTTTGTAGCTGTGATGCTTTGAAACTTTGGCTTTTTTTTTTTTGTAACTGGGCATTAATGCCATAGTGCAGGGGTTTGACTTAAAAGGGTAGAAGCTGACATGTCTGACTTTGAGGAGCAGCAGTGAGGACTCTATCTTCACACAGTTTTCAAGCCATTTGGCAGGAATGCATACAGAGAAAAGCATTAGAGCATTAGATCCAGGATTAATAATGTCTTGTTTGGAATGTATTTGCACCTTAAAGCCCCAAGTTAGGGTTCCTAGAGTAAAATACTCCCCAGGGAGGTGGTTGAATCCCCATCCATGGAGGTGTTTAACAGGCAGAGATGTGGTGCTGATGGCCATGGTTTAGCACCAGACATGGGAGTTAAGAGAATGGTTGGACTGGATGAGCTGAAAGAACTTTTCCCACTGAAATGATTCTATGCAAGTGATAACAAAGCACATCAAGGGATGCAAGGGCTTTACTTATCCCTAATTAGTTGTTTTAATGAGATGCAGATGACAAAGGAGCAGAATGTTCTCATACCTGTACAGTGATAGAAATGAGCAAGGAGCTGGAATACTCTTTTTTTTTTTGTTGTTGTTGTTGTGGATTATTTCCTTTCCACAGACAGCAGGGGCTTAGTTGTTGTGCTCTGAGCCTTAGAATCAGTGGATTGGTTGGTTTCAGGAACAGACAGTGCAGTTCCAGCGCAGTGTTTGGTGTATACTCTAGAACTAGTGGTAGATGGTCACTTCTTATAGTAGCAGGTGATAGAATGTGAGGAAATGACCTCAGGTTGCACCAGGGGAAGATTTAGGTGAGATTTGGAAAAATTTCTTCACTATAAGAGTGGCCAAGGATTGGAACAGGCTTCCCAGTGGAGTCACCATCCCTGAAGGTGTTCAAGAAATGTGTGGTCATGGCAGCTGGGGACATGGTTTAGTGGGCACAGGGGTGCTGGGTTGCTGGTTGGGCTTGAAGGTCGCTTCCAACCGAAGCACTTCTATGATTCATGTAACGAGTATGAATTAAAAGAGGGCTCTGGTTTTGAAACATGTTTGGTGTTTGATTTGGTCTGAAGGATTTAAAAGGTTCTACATGGGTTGT
This sequence comes from Eubucco bourcierii, assembly GCA_013396675.1. Taxonomy (NCBI): domain Eukaryota; kingdom Metazoa; phylum Chordata; class Aves; order Piciformes; family Ramphastidae; genus Eubucco; species Eubucco bourcierii. The sequence continues at coordinate 1,281,415 of VWZE01009149.1, read as the reverse complement.
GAGGGTACCTAAGAGGCTTGGTATTTGAAGGCTAAACACAAACCAGCTTAAGTCAGTGGTGTCTTTGGCCAAGAGTGTGATAATCTGTTTGGGGAATAAAAAAGCTTTGATTTGCCTTTCTGGGGCGTATGTTACCACTTCCAGGCTTGAGGCTGGAAACCAGCCTGAGTAGGCACCTGCTACTTGTGGGTCACTTGTGTATCTTGCTCACACAGCCGCCTTTTCACCTTCCTCTCTCCACAGATCTAGTCTGAGAAAATGCAGCCTGGGGAAGCCAGACCAGAGGGAGCTGAGTGAGAACCTAGCAGCAACGCAGGGCTTGGCCCACATGATAATGGAGTGCAACAGACTGTTCCAGGTATGTCACTTGCTGGAGCAAAGCAAAAGCCCTAAGCAGCCTGAGGTGGGTGGCCTGCTTCAAGCAGCTGTCTGGGCCAGAGCCATGCAGCAGTCCCTGCCAGCCCAGCTGCTTCTCGCAGCCTGTGGCAGATGTGAGTTGTGCTGACTCCAGTGAACAGAAAATGAATGTCAGTGCAGATGTACCCACAACTGTTAGTGAAGACTGAGAGCATTACTGCACTGCCTCCTCCATCGTCCATCTACCATAGTTCCTTGACTCCATGGGCTTAGGACCAATTTACGGAGTTCCTGTGGGGCAAAGGCTGCCATATGCTCTCGGAGGGAGGCCTTGGCTGAGCCAAACCATCCCTTCTGGTGGGCGTGGGTTGAAGCTGAGGTTTTGCAGCTGGGGCTTGGCCAGCGCAACAGCTCTGCCTGTGCCTGGCTGTGGACCCCAGTAATCTGGACCTGGACATTGACCCACAGACTGACTTCCCGGCTTGACCTTGGCCTTTCCTCATCCATACGGACTTGCCCGGTGATCACCACGCTGTTGGCACTGGACCTGATCCTAACCTTCCTTGCTCACTTACCTTTGTGGCTCAACCTTGGACCTCACTATCACCACAGATGTGCCTCTTGGCTGACCCTGGCTGCCACCTCTGGCCTGACTCAGGTACTGTGGGACTGGGCACCTGCTCTGCCAACCCTGTTATCACACTTGCCTCCTGCCTCCTTTCCCCAAGGGTCTGCCAGCCCTTGTGGTGCACACTGACAGCTCTGACCTTCTTGTGCAGCACCACAGCTGGACAGGAGCTGATGCTCCATGGTTACCCTGATATGGCACATGGTGCCATCCTAGGCTCCACTCTGTCCATGTTTATGGTCCCCCTACCAGGCCAGGGCTTCTACATAAGTGTCTCCCTCTGTCCCCATCCCAACTATGGGTCCCAGTTTCCTGTGGTGGCCTGAATCCCTCTTCCCAGCCCTGACACTGCTTGGGGTGCCCTGACAGTTGTTGTCTGCCCTGCACTCTACAGTCAGCCCCAGCGACATGGGAGCTGGCCTCATCCTTGACTGCACAGCTGCCCAAAATGGCCCTGCAGGGACTCTCATCTGCCCATGGACCAGCAGTCACCCTGCAAGCTCCTCCTATGACCAGGGACACCAGCCCTGTGAGCTGCTGAGGGGTGATAGGGTGTCCCCCTGCCCTGCGAGGGAGGGGGTTAGTGCCAGCACACAGAAACTGCCTGGAGAGAGCTGTCCCCCTTCTGCTGGTGACCATGAGAGGCTGCAGGCAGCTCCACAGGGCAGCCTCAGCCATGCCCATGCCTGGACATGCATCCACTGCTCTGAACCTGGATCCTGATGCTCGGCTATGCCTCGTAACTGTGGCCAGTGCTGGACTGCAGCTGATGCTGCCACCACCACCGAACCTGACTCTGCCTGGCTTGTCCTCAGTGCTGATGGATGCACCTCTGACCAGGACGCTCAGTTGGCCACCACTGCCCTTCCCAGGCCCACCTTGCGTCTCTCTCAGGTATGGTGGGACAGGGTACTAGCTGGTGAGGTGCTGCTCAGCCCAACCCCATTGTACTGTGCTCAGCACCTTGGGCCCCCCAAGCAGCCAGCACTGCTGCTGCTGCTGCCTGACTCCATGGTGGTTGTTCCAGAAGGCCTAAGGCAAAGGCAGGAGCTATGGTCCTCTACCCTGAAGTTGGGCTTGTGGTTATCCACAATCACAATGCATCCAGCAGAGGCTTGCTGACTCTGGAGGGATTCAAAACATCACTGTGTGGGGAAGGACAATTCCCTTGTGTCATCCTACGAGGGAATTTAGTTAATTTATCTGCTCCTCCCACTGCAGGTGAAACAATTGCTCGTCTGCCTCCAAAGGCACTGCTGGCAGCTGCTGGTGCTGCTGACACAGTGTGCAGCCTAACAGTGCTGTCCTCAGAGGCACTTACGAAGCCACCACCCCTTCTTTGAGGGAGGCTATTTGCAGAGGCCAGTGATGTGTGTTTGCCTGTACTGGTCTCCAGTGAATTGCTGTGTGTTGTTTCAGACCTCCCTCATGAGTTCCGACTGTCATGTTTGATCTTCTTCTGCAGGTCACCAGGGCCTCACACTGAGGGCTGGGATGAGACCACCTGGCTCCCTTGAGAGCTCAGTGCTCTGGTGGGGGAAGCCAGAGACGACATCTAAAGCTGTCTGACCTGCTCATATCTGGCATGTTAGGTAAAGAGGCTGGCTGAGTGTCACTGTGCTTGAAAGATCTTGGGTCGAGTTCCTCTCCCCTTCCACATGCTTGGCTCTTGCACAGAGAATAGCACCCTTGCCCTTCCCCTTTCCTCTTTCCTTGGTGTTTCAAGTTCTTGCTTGTGGAGTATTCTTTTCCTTCCCCCTCGCCCTCTCCCCCTTTGTGCCTCACGCCTCACCCAGTGTGCCGGGCCTGGCACCTCACCCCTTGCCTTTTCCCTTGCCTCTCACCTTGCCCCTTTCACCTCACCTTTCCTTTCCTCCTACTTTTTGCTTGTGGAGCTCTGCTCCTCCTCCAGAGAAATTTCACCTTTTCCTTTCCTCTTCCATTTCCTTGCCTGCCTTCCCTTTCTCCCTCCCTCCTTCTTTCCCTCTTTCCCTCCCTCCTCTGTCCTTTCATTCTTCCCCTTCTTTCTCTAAGGGGGTGCTGCTCCGCTAGAGCATCTTCCCAACCCCAACAGACACAGACACCTTCAGCTGTTGCTTAGTTCCTTTATTGTCACCCCACAGGGCACAGTTACATCCTCTGCACAGGTTTAATACCCAGAATGTCGAATCCTTTAGCCATGACCGTGGCAGTGGCTTCACACAGCAGCAGCCTCCACATGTTCACCTTCACTATCTGACCTGTGAAACACCAACACAGGAGCTACACCAGCTGCTCAGAACAGCCACTACCTTCCCATGGGAAACCTTGTTCACCCACAACCCAGGCTGAGCACACCAACCTCCCTCCTGTTCTCCCTCAGCCGCACAGACTCCACCAGCCCTCATGTTTCTAGGTTCCTGGCTGCACACAGCTCTCTATTCAACCTTCCTACTCACAGACAAGTAGTGACACAGGCTGTTCCAGCCCGTTTTAGTCCTCCCACATGGACAGCACTTGCTCTGCAGCAGTAAGTAGTGTGAAAACAGCCTTCCCAGCATAGGGCAACACCCCACACACTGCCACTACCCTGGTACATGACAGAGAAACACAGAGCACCCCTAGGCCAGCACTCACCACTCTGCCTGTCCTTCTCAACGCAGTAGCAGTTGTCATAGAACTCAGTGAAGGTGGTGGCCAGCTCATATAGGTAGTCACAGAGTGTGTGCAATAACAGGTCCTCCAGGATCTTCTGCAGGATCTCAGGGAACCTCAGGATGCATTTGCCCAGTTTCCATTCCTTCTCATGGTCAAGGATGAGCACCTCCTCCCTGGCTGCCTTCCGCAACATTTGCTCATTAATATTGGCCAGGCGAGCAATAGCCCTGAAATGGACCAGAACAGTCTGCTTGAGGGCACCACTGCTCCGCCTGCTGCAGGGCCAACCTGCACCTGGTCACCGATCTGGTATGTTTCTGAGCAAGCACTGGCCCCCTGCTGATTCCTTCCTTGCCCTGAGTTTCCGGGCCAGAAGAGGGCAGTGAGCAGGGAGGGATGTGCTCTGGGCACAAGAACAGCTGATCCTGCCTAGCAAACCAGGTCTCAGGGTGCCAGAAAAGCTGTATGGGGTACAGTGACATCGAGGTGATTGGCTGCTGGACTAGCTCATGCCTCTCTAACCACCTGAGTGCTCTGATGGAATGATTGAGCGCTCCCCTCCTAGCCAGCTAAAAGCCCAGAACACACTGCACAGAAGAGTCCTGTCTCTCTGATGACAAATAAAATCTTGCCTGCGGCACATACCAGTGTAGCTGACTTCTTTTACTGGCTGCCCCAAACACCACTGACCTAAGTAAGTCACCGCTTTCCCTACACCTTCCTTTGTGCTAAAGATGCAGCGAGCATCAGAGACCACCTGCAGCAGCTCCCTGCACACTGCACGCACCTGATCCGTGTGAAGGCATACAGCAAATAGGCAGCTGTGTTTCCTCGATCGTCCAGCATCTTGTCAAAGGAGAACACGTAGTCATTCAGTCTGTTGTGGGACAGATCTGCATATTTAATGCACCCAAAAGCCACCGATGTCTGGGCAGCTTTTAGCTCTTCTGCTGTGAGGACCTGTTGTAATTTCAAAGCAGACATAAGTCAAGAAGAAGAATGCTGTCTTGGCATCACAAACCATAACAGGCAGCCTGGGCCACTTGGCACAGATCATGAGGAGGGGCCCATGCTGACGAGGGCATTTTACCCAGGTGAAAGATTCACATCCACCTTTCTACCCTTAGGGTACCAGAGAACCCAACATTCAGTCCTCACTCCTTGCAATCAAATAGCATTTCAGCCCTGCTCAGGTTAAGGCTGAGTTCCTCTGAAGGCCTGTAGGACCTCTGTGCGCCATGAGCTGTGCTCTGCGCCTGGCAGATTCCTAGCTATCTGTCACTAGAAGTCCTCGCTTTCTCAGCAGGCCAAGGTTGTAACTTTACGTTCTGCCACCACCTGCCAGGTCCAGCTCTCCTCTCCCACCCTCAAAAAGCTCTGCAGTACCAGCCAGAGGCCAATGTGCTGCCCACACCTCACATGTTCTCACTGCTGTGTACTGAAGGATGCTCTTCTTTTCCCATGACATGCCCTTGCCCAAACTGCTACTGAACAATGACAATGACTGTACGTAACCCGTATCATCTCCTGGGCTGCTCAGAAGCACCCATACTCTCACATCCACAATATGGGAACCACAGCCTGAACAAATCTGTGAAGTCCTTGGGAAAGATAAGCATTTTTTCACAACTACCTTGTCCCGTTCCTTGTCTTTCAGCTTGTCCATAGCTCGCTTAAGCCCTTCTTCCAGCAGGTCTATCAGGCGCACTGTATCCCCTGAGCGGGTTTTAAACTTCTTCCTGAAAACACACATCCAAAGTGACCACCTGCTGAGAGGCACCATGTGTGCCCAGGCAGATCCAGGACATGCATCAGGACTTCTTACAGGGATTTCCACTGCTCATGCCTTAAGGCTTACTAAAAAGGCACATGGCTAGAAATTCCTTCACGCTGAACAAACTGACATCACATAGAGCTACAGATCTAAGAAAACAGCTATGTAGTAGCCTGGAGGGGTCACCAGGAAGGCTCCAACAGTCAGAACTGTCCCAGTTTAAGGTCTTAGGTAGGACACAGCGACCCCTGCCCAGCCCAGCAAGATGCCTTTTATTTTGTAACAGACCCACATCACATCCACCCAGTCTGTCATGGCAGGTGACTGTCAGAGTGGACTGGTTTTGCCACATCTTCAAGACATGTGTGGCAGTCACAGGAACAACCCTGGAGCACAGAGGCCTGCCTGGCAGGCTAGGACACAAGAGGTTCTTTTCCCAACTTTCATCTACCACAACACCTTTACTTCAACATGTTTTCACATTAGTTTGCATTGCACTTCCACTAGCCATTCCCAGTGCCCCTCTCCAAATGCCAGGCAGCAGAAGAGTGAACCTGACCCCAGGTCCAGTGACTATGTAGAACAAGACCATGACATAATGAAATGACACAGTTAAAAACACCAGGAAGTCATCTTTGTTCACTAAAACATCCTCTTCTAGAGCACGTGCAGACGGAAAAAAACAGATCCAAAGACTTACTTGTCTTCTCCCAGCACCACTCCAAAGGCAGCATGGGCCACTCTGGTTACTTTGGGGTCATACCAGCCAATCATCTGTCCAGCTGCAAACACTGTTTGTAAATGCACTGACTGCAAGGAACAAATACCAACAGCTGGTTCTCAATCTACTCCATGTACAGTTTTCTTCCTTGCTTTATCACCTTTACCATGAGACTTAAAATGTTTCTAGTTTCACAGACAAATTCTACTTCAATCTTTCAAAGAGTTTTCCTGCCTTAGAGAAGCAGCATCTGGCAAACTCCCATTACTGCTCAGATACAGACTTGATAATTTTGCATTTCCTTACTTAAAGAGAAACACAGGTATAAGCAGTGCAAATCTTATCCCAGACTCATCTACTGAGATTTAGGCTTCACCCACCTCCAGTGGTAACTTGGTCTCTCTCTAATCAATCATTTCAATGGGCTCTTAGGAAGACTGCCAGCCACCAAACTAGATTCCCTGTTACATTGACAAGGGTATGAGTAAACATACCAAGGACCCTAAACTCTCACCTATGTTACTGCGGCACCCATCAGCTAGCAGACTTTATGATGCTCTGTGCCAGCAGTGGCAGCAGAGCTTGGCACACTCACCTGGCCACTGTCAACAACATAAATAAGGATGTCAGCCTTCTCTTCATGCAGCCTGTGTTTGAGAGCAGCCAAATCAGATGTGTCATATGTGTAACCTCCATCCGACTTCATGATTGTCAATGGCACTGGGAAGCCTGGGACAAACACGATCTTCCTGCCATCATCAACCTGGACAAATCCTGGAAAAGCAATGGAAAACACTCTGTGTTGGATTGCATAGAGGGGATGTGGCACAGGCAGAAATACTCCCCTCCCCAGAGGTTACCTGAAAGAAAATGCCACGCACTTACGTTATCAAGGAATTCGTGGCTCAATATATAAAAAACAACTCAATGAGACTTCCCTTGCCACATATGAACTGCTCTTCCATGCATAACCATGCATAACGAAGTGGATCTCTATGGACCTGGCCTTAACCAGAAAAGACTTAACTGGATTTAAAAACTCCTGTGACTGGCATCCAGATCCACCTTTAGAGCTGCAAAACCAGCATCAGGAAGTATGGCATTAAAGGTAACAGAAACTCTGTGGAGATGCCATGAGAACTGAGTACCAATTTTTCCAGAGACAAGACTAATCAGAACATTTCAGATGCTGAGACTAAGGAACTGCCAAATCCAGACAGGAACACAGAAAACTAGAGACTTGTTATGCTCCACTGAGCTTCTTGCCAGGCTCAAACGTGATCCAAAAATGCCACTGTCTTCACAGAGCTGTCTCAAAGTTCTCATACAGTCACAACGCTAAGACTAGAAAGTCATATTGCTCCTTGACTATTTACTAAGGATACAATAAATTCCAGTATTACCTCATGCTATAGACTGCAAATATCACAAGATTAACTGCTTTTGGCATTGGCAAGAAAGATTCAAGTTTTATGGAGTGAAATACATCTAAATCAACTCTGCTACTACAGACCAAAGGTCCGCTTAGGAAATCTGGTTGAGAAAAAAAGAACAAGGGTAGAGAAGACCCAGCTTCAAAAACATCAGTCCTAAGCCTCACTGGACAGGAATGAGGTTACCTGCAGAGCTTCAGACTGAGACCAAAAGCCTCACCTTTATCTTCAAATTCTTTCACAATGTCTTTCATCATGTCATGGTAGAATGATTCTCCTCTCTCTACAAGTGTGATGTCTAAGCAGTTGTAGATTTTCTGGAACTCTTGAAGAGAGAAACAGAAGAAAATGCTTCCATTAAATGTGCAAAATGGGAATTGGCGGCACACATTTACCAAGGATTACAGCAAGTTCCTAAAGACATTTTCCATCTCTTGGTTAAGCCATCAGACTAGGAGTAAGACTAGACTCTAGATACAGTAAGATTTGGCTGAAAGCCTGCACAGATAGTCCAGTATTTTGGCTGTACTGGTAATTTTCTCTAAGCTTCTCACAGCAGCAAGGCAGTGATTTTCAAAAGAAACTAGAGGATGGACTGAGACACAACGGTGAGGAAAGCAACTCTGCTGTACTGGTGAGACATGTTCCTGAATCTGGCCAAGTCACCTTTCCGCGACACGTCACAGATCAGTTCCCACGCCTTAATGAAGTCTGGGTTTTTGCTCTGCAGCAGCACCACACATTGGTAGGCACGTTTCTTAAACTCCTCCTCTGTGTCAAACCTCCTCTTGGATTCCTAGGGTAGAACACACCACATGAACAGCACCGCTCTCTGCTCTCAAACAACCTGACACTCATCAATGGACTCTCCAAGCACAGCCATCTCAAAAGGCAGGGAGGCACTTACAGTGTCCTCTGATCATGCCCCACATGGACAACTCAACACCAGATACCACAATTAAACACCCCGTGGCAAGTTACTGCAATAGTCTTTCAACAGGACTCAATTCTTCAGTCCCTAAAACTGCATAGCAATTTGTAAAGTTCCTCAATCTGCTCTTCAGATACTGACATAAATATCATCCTTCTTTTGCTACAGATACCTTGTAAAAAGCCTGGAGATCCCCAATGGGAGGAGAAACAGTTAGGTAATCTGGAAATTTGTCTTGGAGGTGAGCAATGAGCATTCCAAACTGGGTCCCCCAATCTCCTAAGTGGTTTAACCTTGAAGCAATCAAAGAGGACAATAATAAAGATTTCTCAAACTTATGTTTTAAAATACACAGTATTTTAAAATATTAAACGTTAAAAACATATATTAAAAAAAAATGTTCATATATATATATTCTAGAAGAAGAAAATCATAGTATCAGGAAACCAAAATCATGCAAGCCTCCCCGGTTTCACTGTAATTAGCCTGCTGCCCATCTTGACTCTTAGCCCTGCTATACTTGCTCAGCTTATGTGTAGTATGTTACAACACATAAATGATTATTTGTTATTATATGCTTATAGACAAAGAGAAATACAGCCCAAAGCACAGAGATGGACATTGCAGAAATTAGCTCAACAAGCCCACCACAGCCAGACATTGACTCTCACCTCAGAACATCGTAACCTGCAAATTCAAACAGGCGGCACATACTTTCTCCAATGATAGTAGAGCGCAGGTGGCCAACGTGCATCTCCTTTGCAATGTTAGGGGATGAGAAATCCACCACCACCTTAGACAGTACCAAAGGTAAAAAACATAATAAAAGGCAGCAGTCATTACCACATCTCATGTGTTTCATCTGGATTCTGTTGGCAGGTGGAATGGGGGGAAAGAAGCTCACCTCTGCTGCCCCTCACATCCTTTGCTGCCAGTAGCACACAGCAAAAGAGAAGGGGGAGGTCAGAGCAGGCTTCCAGCCTGAGGCTCTGCTGCACACACGCAGCACAGGGTCAGATATTGCTCCCAGACTGATCTTGACAGAACACACAGTCCTCAGGGAGTCCTGTCCCTCACACCCACCACAGACCACACCAGGTACATATGGCCTACTCTGCAGCCCCTAGCATCTGGAGTCAGCCCATTTCTCTGCTGTAACAACCAGCCAACATGGTCATCCAGTCAGCGAATCCCTTCAGGTGGAACTGCAGAGCTCCCTGCAGTCCAGCACATTTCATCCCTATGGAAGCAGGATGTCCATTTCCTTACTGCCATACCTTTTTCCTCTTGCCAACAGCTGGTGGTTGAACTCCATTCATCAATAAACTGCTCAGTTGCTTTGACACAAAATCCTTTCTCAGGTGAACATTGATAAAACCTGTAGAGGAGAAAACCAGCAATGAGTGCAGGGGCTGCAAAAGTCCCTCAAACCAATTTTTATTTCTCCTCCCACTCTGGATTTCTGCTTCCTTGCATCAAGGACAAGAGTATATGAAGCTAGCCTGAGAAAACAAGAATCTTTCAGCAACAGGACAACAAAGCTGTCACTAGAAAGACAATTTCTGTTCCCAGATTACAATCACGTTTCACACCACTATAGCCTTTAGTGCAGGAGTTAGATGCTGCAAGCTACTCCCGGGACAACTCCTTGTATACTGTCACTCAAAGGCGAGTTTATAAAAACATTTCTAATAAGAAAATAAATAACCTTGTCAGGGTTGGCAGAATGCAAAACCAAAGCCTGTTTTGTCTCCTTTTAAAAAATTCGTATCCTCAAATAAACATCTTCACCTGGGATAACTCAGGCTTGTGGAATGACACTGGTTTACTTTTCCTGCTTCACAGAGCTAATGGATGACCTTCTGCCCAAGCACTCAAAGGGTTGTGCCATGTGATTTTTTGGGTTTATGGTGGTGCCCTAAGGAATATTCCTGGGTCACAGGGACAAAACAGATGCAGCAATTAATAACCTCCATGCTACTCCAGCATCTCGGCCCTGAAAGCATGAGGTCTCCTCACCACACAAGCATTAGCCAGCAGGGTGTATTGATTTTTGCTGTGATTTCATGACTGTGGCCTAATACCCATCAGCAATATATGAAGATGAAAAGCTGGCCCTCACGGAGCAGTGAAAACTGCTAATTCAAGAGCTACACTTGTCAGTTCTAATACAGAGGTAGATTTTCTGATGCTGCACAAGTCTAAGGGCTACAAAAGTTCACCAAGACAGAAAGTAATCCACCCTGTAAGTGCAGTTTTAAATCACAAAACAGCTGAACTCATCTTCTCAGCTCACCAGCAGTATAAAATCTCCCTATCTGCTTTAGAATATACACAGGGTGTAACATGAATCCACCTTACCAGGACCAGCAATTTCAACCTTCTCAATGCATTCATTGGCAGGAATGTTTTTTGCTATTTTCTCAGCAATTTCTCTTGGACTAACCTTCTGCTCCTTGGTTTTGAGCAGTATCTGAAACACAGGAAGATCAAGGAGAATTCAATTCTGCAAACCATTCTAAAGAGTGAAACACAAAGCACAGATACCACTTTCTGAAAGATCCTCCTAATTCTTCAGCTTCATAAAGCAGAGCCACACACAAAGAAAAGTTCCCTAGCAAATTTTACAGGTTAGACCAGCTCTCTCTTGGTAGAAGTCTAACTAGACCCAACACATTCATTCCCTTTTGCTAAGGATGAAGGACTGTCTCCAGGTTAGAAGAAAATCTTCCAAGCTATTGTTCAAAATCTGTTAAGTGGTTTGGCAAATTATCCCTTTTACTAACTTAGAGAGGAACACAACTCTTTAAAACTCAAGATAGTTGGCACATCTCTTCCCAATCCTGTTCCTCAGGCTCAGGGATATCCTCAGCACTGCCAGCATTCACACTCGAAGTTTTGAACTCTGCCTCCAGTAGATGCCAAGTGTAGTTTCAGAGTAAGTCTGCTGATTTATGATAAAAAACAAGCCAAGGCAAACTGCCTTGAGTCCTACCTTAGACTCAAACAATAAATACATGAATAAATAAAGAAAATGCAAAAGCCCAAGCAACCAATAACCCTAATACTGCCCAATTTTCTTCAAAGACCATCAGAAAAAACTGCTGCAGTCTAGTTCTTCTTTTGCCTCCATAAGTGCCCCATTGAGGAGTTCAAGCAACACAGTGCAGGTTCACATACAATGTTAGCATGAACATGGTTTGGGTTGGAAGGGATCTTTAAGGATCTAGTCCAACTCCACAATTCCTCTGTCCATTCCCAAAGCATCTTCTCTCAATACTTTTTGCAGATATCACAAAATCACCTTTTAGAATAATTCTGTGAGCTAGCCCAAGCCATTCTTGAAAAACACAACACTCCCACTATAAAATTCCGACAATTCTTTGTTTCTGAGCACCATTTTCCATTCTTACTGTGATGTGTTTGAAATAATCTATCCCCTCACTCCCATCAGGGCCATGAGGTGCATGCACCTCTGTTAACTCAGCATTTACACTCACTACTGCTATTTGCTGCCTTGGAGTCTGCTGCAAAAGTCACCTTCCACTGATAAGTCAACTGATAAGTTCCAGCTGCCTGTTTAACCCGTCACACAGCTGAAAGTGACAAGATCCTTGTAAGAGGGTAAAGGCTTAAAACGGGTAAGAAAAGAAAAACTCTGAAGCCTTTAATGAAAGCACAAACTACAGGAAAAATAAGTGCAAAACCAGATTAGGGGCATTTCAAACCAGCTTAAAGGCCATGCTACTGGAATCATTCCAGAAACAGTCACCGTACTCCATTACTTCAAGGAGCAAGCAGTGGTCCTGGCTCAAACCCCAAGCACTAATATGTTAATGAGCTCCCAGGAAAACAATACCCATTTGTGAGGGCTGTTTCCACATCAGTGCATTGCAGGGAGAGGCTGCTGTCTGGCACGTACTATTTCTGCCCAGGTCAGGGCATCTCCAGCTCCTTGTCAGCTGCAGTGACTGGTGTCCAGCTCTGTGCAGGGCACACCCTGAGGAGATGCACACCACAGCAAAGTTCTAAAAACTTCGTCTGATGGAAAGAACATAACCTCTTGCTCTTAGAGAGAAGTGATTGCACTCCATCCCTTATCTGCTATGCTGACACGCTCTGGGCGTGCTCCATGTGTCAGTACTGCCAAACTCCAGCCCAGCTTACACAGCACTGTCTTTCCAGGGAATAAACTCTATAGCCTGCCCAGTGTTAGGAACCCCTATTCACCAGTGCTGACAGTCTGCAACTTGAAGCCCTGGCTTGAAGGGGATGGTTCAGACAGAGTTATGTGAACAACGTTGACTCTGCGAAGCCAGGAGTGCTCGAGAATCCAACCGACACTTAATTGGGGTGACACAGCGGTCAGAAAGATGGCAAAGCCCTGAGAGGCTGTGCCAGTGCAGTCACCCGAGGTGCTCCTCTGGCTGGAGCCCAGCCATAATGTGCTAACGAGACCAAGGCAAGACAACACATATTTGTGAGGGCTGTTTCCGCCCTGGCACTCCAGGGCAGGAGCCTGCTGTCTGGCACGTATCAGTGCTGCCTGGGAAGTCCAGCACAGTGCAGTAGGAAAACAGGCATTGAGGTTGCAGATGATAACCTGGGACAGCAGAATTCCAGGTTTGGGCTAGTTCAATGTCAAAATTACCAGTCCAAGAGATTACTAAAGGTGAAATGATAACAAAACACTTAAAAATGTTGTTTCTGTTGTGACTGTAAAATAAAAGATCTGTAATCACAAAGTCTGCTTATTCATTCAGAGGCACCAATGCACTGGAAGTTTGGGTGCTTTAGCATTTGGTTAAGGTGCAATGCACCACCTTCTCCCCCACTTTCTGCATTTTCTTAAGCACAGTCCCAGTGCACTGGGCAACTTGCAAAATGTCTTGTATTCTGTTTGGGTCCTCTTTGGCCAAGGATCTTCCAGGAAGCATCAATGCCATAATTTCCAAAGTAACTGTTGCTACAAGCCAAAAGGTGAAAAAAACCCCAATCCTTCCTTTGGAGTTGAAGGACAGTGCCTGAGCAGCAGCCTACACCTGACTGGATGTCGTTAGAAGGTGCTTCATGTGCACCACAGCCTGTGTGCAGACCCAGCAGTGACCCACACCAGCAGCTCCCTTAAGTGGTCTGTGATGTAGCTCATGGAGGGCAGTCCAGGATGGGGCACATGGGGACCCATATCCCACCCAGGCACACAGGGCAGTGCCTAGGTCCCTCCTCACTGATGCAGGTGTTGGTGCGCAGTAGAAAGCTCAGCATCCACAGCAGATGTGTGCAACAAGGGAATAAGTGTTTGTAACCCACCTGCCCTTTGAGAAGGGGAGTTTATGTGCAGAATTCTGTGCAAATATGTCTGTGTAAGTTGTAAATTTCCTGGTATTACATAAGAGCATTTAGACATCATTAGGTGTTTATTAACAATTTGTAACTGTTCAGAATTGTGATTTATTGTTTGCAAACACACACAGCTCACTAACTGGTACCTAACTGCCCATGATTAGTAAATCAGTGCAGCCCTTAAATCCTGATTTGATTTAGATCCCATGAACTGAACTGCTTTTGTGTGTGATATGGAAAACTCCCATACCAGCCACCTCAACAGCTTTCAAGGTGTGCTCTGTGAAGGCTGATGATGCTTCCCTAAAATGCTATTTCAATTCTCAGCCCAGAGGCCTGCGACAAGCCCAAAACAGGTCAAATACTGCACCTCTCACCGTGCTGTCTATCCCTTAGCTTCCAACAGACATTTTTTTTTCTCTTTGTTACATGGTTCAGATTTACCTGTGTTATGCCCATGGCGCTGTTGCACTGGTAATCCCCAAATTTGGGCTGCTGACTTGGTGTCACCACTAGTGGAGGGTTTTCTAAATCTGGATAGGCAGCCTGAATAGCAGCTCCAAAGATCTCCTGAAGACAGTTGTTGATATTAATCATGCTTTTGGCTGCTTTGCTTCTTTCCTCTTGAAGGCTCTGAAAAAAACAAAAATTCAGAACGTTAAATTCACAACATCTGAGGAGCCATTACATCCCACATTATTTCCTTGGCTGTCTGGCAAAGCATAGCTGACAGATTTGGCTGACACCTCTAGGCAGAGCAGCAACACATACAACACAAAAACCACATATTCAAGCACTGCTGCTCCCTTTGAACCTTCCCCTGAATGCAGGGCTGCATTACTTCTCACACCTTTGTCAGTGGTACTGGCAGAGAGCTCAGCTGAGCAGCCAAGAATATGGTGTGGCCTTATTCATCTACTGCCATCTTTCATGAAGTAGGTCTCTGTTAAAGGAACCAAGAAATATCTGATGTGCCACCAACAATTAAGACATCAAAATGCAGACTGAGCATGCTGTCACACATCACTAGCTGTAACAAACTGACATCATTTATTTAGCTTGTCTTAACGAGAACAAAGCTCACAGGCTACAGCATGAATTCTCCACTCCCCTACCTTTCGAAGGAAATTTAACCGATACTTAAGCTTTGCGTTTTCGTCTCGCAGCCCTTCCAAGCTTGGAGAGACTCCCAAGCATCCAAAGTTCTTCAGATGCTCAATTTCTGCAGTTAGCAACTTGATCTCGTTTTCCTGAAAAGAAAATTAAACTGTGACACAGTAATTCTTGGAGTGGGGGGACAGACGGTGAGGAGCTGCAAGATCTCAGATACAGATGCAGTTTTGCCTCATAAAGGCAATAAATTAAGTTGAATAATTCCAAACAATTAATGTTTCTCTTTGTGTCAAAATCAGTGATTCTGAAACATTCTTAAAAAGAGTCAGTTCATTAAAATCATGACAGAAGTGCCAGAACAGCTCGTGCTAATAGAACATACTCATAAAATAAGCACTTCCTCTACTTTTTTAAAGTCTGATAAAATGCCAAATGATTTGACTCAGAATTCCCTAAAGCCTTTGGTCAGTTTCACCATGCCACCGTTTCTGTTCCAGAGGTTGAAACCACAATGAATCACAAAACCCCACAGAGATCAAACACCAACTGGAGACACAAATTCCAAGTGGAGCACGGGGAACTCACAGGGCCACTGCTGCAGTTTACACTCACTTCCACCTCACCACCACACCTCTCCTTCCCTAGCTCCAGCATGGTTTCTCCCTTAAACCTTATACAAGGCACTTCAGAGCAATCAGGAATTTGAGGTGAACCTCTATGCTCCAAATAAACAAAGTTCCCCATGATTCCTCATTCCCCTTCAGATTTTACAGCCCAGGACATAGGCAAATGCTAGAGCAGGCAGTCTTAGCTCAATGGTTGGAAGTTGCTGCAAGGAGTAGCGTAACTGTCCTCGCCCCATCCCCTAAAGAAACCATGTATCTGAAATTTCTACCCTGATGTACATCTCTTGTGCTTCCTTTGTGCCCATCAACCACAAACCCAGATCACAAATAGAAGTCTGGCGACTACTGAAAATTTCAGTGACTCAGTACAGCTAGAAGGTGCAAGAACTCCCCACCTCAGCTCACCAGCCCCTCATCTGACTCCTTCAGCTTCTCCTCTACCAGAACTCCCACAGTGCAAGGCAACTCAGGTTATTACTGTAGTCAAATGGGTCACCAGACCTTACCAAAAGAGGGTTCAGTTAGTTTGCTGCTCTTGAAACAATCAGAATATTTAACTAAGGGGGAAAAAAAAAAAACAGGCCATCAGATGTCCTGGTCTTATACATTCACCTGAACAACAACTCCCACAAATGCCACTATAGCCAACCACAGATCCTAAAAAAAAAACACCCCAAATGAGTCAAAACAATCTTAAGATTAGCCTATTTGTGAAGCAAACTAAAAATCAGTACTTTTGAGGTAATTCTGTATTTCTGTTTCAGCTTACAGCATACTTCTTCCACAACCTCAAGGTCTCCTCTCCTACAGGAGAACAGGTTCAGAAGTAGGTTCAGATGTAAAGAAACAGGACTTTGAAGGGAAAAAGAAGGTTATCAAAATCTCTTGATCTGGCATTTAGCCAACTAAAAAATATGAACAGTAAAGCTGTACCTCAAAAATAATTCAATTCAACAGTCCTTTGCAGCTTTTCCTTTTGCAGCCTATTGCTTCTTGTTTTAAGCCAAGGCAGAACCCTTCAATTCAGTTTTTCTTTCATACGTACACACAAATGTTCTCCCCTATAACCCACAGAAAATAGCAGGGGGTTACATTTGACTATTCTTACCAGCCTGACCTGTTAGCATCGCATACAACTTACAAACCTATCTGAAAGCATTTCAGACCAAACTTCGTATTTAAAATAATGTAAGAGCTTTCATTGCATTGATTTACAGGCTTTTTAATGTAAGAGATTTCACTGCATTGCATTACAGGCTTTTCACTGTAAGCTTAAGTAACCATTGCTGCTACAATATGACTTAAAGGAACATCAAAGCAGTGACATATGGAACTTATTCCTCCTCAATCCAAGAATGTGTTTTAAGAAAAACAGAGAGCTGCTTCTTGCACTATCACATTATCTGTACATTGTGTCTACTCAGTATTACCTACTCTCTAGTGCCAAGACAAGTCAGCAAGACCCTTAGGAGAGTTTTGTGTCGAGGACAAACATCATTCAAAAAATTACATTCTGCTTCTAAAAATCAAAATCCCTACATATCTGGGCCTAGGTACAGCTCACACATAGTCCTCTTGCATTAGATTCCCCCAAAGCCACAGCCTCCAAGGCATCTCAGCACTGCAAAAGTTTTCACCATGGTGGTCTAGTTGCCAACTCCAATACTGCTGTGATGCACAACGTCTTTTTTTTTTGGCACATCAACAGCTAAGACAGGTGCTTAAATGAACTTTTCATTCCAAACAATCTAGCAGAAAAACCTGAACTACAATGACCTCCAGAATCAATGGATTGAGAACACAGCAGCTGGGCTGGTGCAGCTGCACATCTGGGCTCAGCTAACAGTTCCAAAAGTGGCAACAAAGGCATCCTCATTCATGGGCCAGTCAGGAGGGGAATGCCACTCATGACCCTCTCTCTCTGGTAACCAGCAGTAAGAGATAGGAATAAAGGATTAAGCTGCACCAGAGCAAGTTCAGACTGCACATTAAGAAAAGACTCCTCATTGAGAGGATGGCAGGTCACTGGAACAGGTTCCCCAGGAAGTAAGTGGTCATGGCACCAAACCTGTCAAAGTCCAAGATGTGTCTGGATAATACTATCGGTCACACGGTTTAGCTTTAGGTACTCCAGGAAGAGGCAAGAAATTGGACCTAATGGTCTTTATGTGTACCTGTCACCTTGAGATATGCTATGATTGTGTGACCCATGCACCCAAAACTGTGCTGCCAAGCTCACCTGGAAAAAGGTCTTTAGGTGTTTGCATGTTCTAAATGGTCTTTATTACAGCAACCTGTGACAAAGCTAATTCTCTAGCAAACAATCTACGAACATTAGATGCCACTAAAGGGATATTCTGAATTCTACGTTCTTTCTAAACAGATTACTACATCAAATCATAGATACCCTTTTAAACTCCTCTCTCATAGTCCCATCCAAACAGAGAAAGGTGACAATGTCAATACACCTCTGATCTACAAAACATGTGACTGAGAAAATGGAGGAAAAAGCTGCTGTTCAGGACATAAAGCATCATGTCCTGCTTTATTCTACCTGCACAGCCCTGAACATATTACAACCTGTCAGTAAAAGGTCATACCTGATGACCACCTCACGAGAAGCTGCAGGAATTACATGAGGCCTTGTCGATATCTCCAAGGGCTCTTTGGTCAGCTGAGTACTAGAAATCTTCCCCTCACCTGTGAATACAAAAAACTATAGCTTTTTCCCTTAGCACACAGAAATGTCTTCCAAAGACCCCACTGAGTTCATGTCAAACTTGCATGAAATTCTGTATGTGGGCTTTAAAATGTGACACAAGTTTTTCTCCAACATATTAAAAAAAAAAAAAAACACCAACAAAGAAAGTACCAGAAGACAGAAAATAGCCTGACAAAGTGTGGTGAAGGGAGCAGAGCACCACTTTGCCTTTCATTTCTACTGGGCTCCTGCACAGCTTTATCTCTACTCCTACTGTGCCTTTTGTGAGCTGGCTCAGTGCAGTAACACACTCTTTGCTCTCTGCTCCAGGAAGTATATGGCTGGGAGTCAGGTGGTAGGTTCTGTCACTCTAGTTCCACGTGGCCTCCTTCAGCTTACTAGAGTTAAAGAACTCAACACGCTCCCTCTTGCTTCACGCGAGTTACTGGCATTTGTTTATGGACTAAAGATCAAGCAGCAATGATGGTAAAGGAAAAATTAGCTTGACAGAACACTATACTAGAGATGCCCTTCCTCTCCTTGTAGCTACAAAGAAGAATGGCAAAAACAAAGGCAAAAAGCAGTTGCAGTTATTCAATAACGAGATTTATTATCACAGTACTTTATGGCAGTACTGACTGACTGTGTGCATTGTGAGTAGTGAACACACAGAAAGGCTGCTCCAGGACACGCATATGGCAAGCAAAAAAATTACTGAAAAGTGCACGAGCTGTCAGTGCCTCTTTTCCCAATGTAGAGCACCTTATGGCTGCAATAATCATGTTTGAAAGGCAGGACTGCCACTAGCAAACCTGCCCTCCACCAGGTCTTCTAAAAGTGCTTCCCTGGATGCTCTGGGCTCCCAGAAGCCACTAAACCCGTTGCTACCACGCCTGAGAACAATCCACCGTCCTGCTCTTCACCCCACCTGGCAATTGCACGGCTACCACTATCAGCGGTCAGCTCAACAGCACAAAGTAGAGCAGTAACACACGAACCGCGTTTGACAGCTTCCTGTTGCCTTTTCGAAAATCCTGTCAGAATGTACTCTTAAATCCTTACCCCGCTGGGAAATGCCATGAGCTGAACCGCGTGCCCTAATCTCACGACAAAGGATCTCTGCAACAAGCCACTCGTTACCTTTACTCTACTCTTTTGTCTCATGACGAATGAAGCAAGCTGAGGAAGGTGCCTCAGCCCCCACCAGTTTGCTGCCTTTCAATCCGAGACCAGCCTTCCCCACAACCCTGACGGCACGGCGGGGCCCAGAGGCCACCCCGGGCTCCACGTGCTACTGAGGCTTCTCCGCGGCGGGACCCAAGGGAACCCTCTCTCGGCACTCTCCTGCCCGCAGGCTTACCCACCGCCTCTGTCCCTCAGAAACTCCCGAGATCTTCACCACTCTACCCGACGGATGACTCCGAGACACGCCTCCAGGCTCCCATTCAGTTCCTAAGCACGGTGGCCTGCGCGGAGCCGGTCTCACGAGGGAGACAGCGGGGCAGTAGCCGACCCCAGGCTATCCTGGTTGTGCCGCGGTGCCGCACGGTCTAGGTACGCCCCTCCTCGGCCCCGGGCCCGACCCCGTCCGCACCTGCCGCGCCAGTCGAGCTGCGGACTGCGCCACCCGCGCCTCCATCCTCGAGCGGCCGGAAGCGGAGGGAACGGAAGCGGAAAGCGCGAGTGAGAGGAAATGCTCTAACGCGGGGCAGCGCCCCCGGGCGGCGCGGAGGCCTCGGGCAGAGTCCGGCGGCTGACGTCGCCTGCAGCCGAGGGGGACGGCGCGGTCAGACCTGGACGTGCGGGTGGGGCGGTGGGGCTGTGCCTATCTCAGAGAACCTTTCTTAAACGTTGAGGGGGTGTTAACGGTGTCTGTGCTCTGTCTTGCTTCCTCTAATTTAAGCGAATAAGGCTAAAGCAGTTCTGTGCATTACTACAGTTTTTTGCAAGGAAAAACTCACCCAAACGAACCAAACCCCAACTTCTAGGTATGAAGTGCCAGCATTTTCAAAAGTAAAACACACATTAAGATGTAGACCTGTAAAAGGAAAGCATTTTTTATGCTGAGGGTGGTGAAACACAAGGTTGCCCAGAGTGGTGGTTGATGGCGCAGCCTTAAAACACTTCCAGGTCAGGCTGGAGGGGACTGGGAGCAGCTCCATGTACTTTAGGATCCAGGTGGCTTTGAAAAGTCCCTCCCAACCCCAGTCATTCCATAATTCTACCATAACCTTATAGCAGAGCAGAGTCTCCTCCTTGAGGGATGCCTGCTCTGAGCAACTGGGCACCCAGTTAATAGAGGCTCAGAGCACAGTAACCACCACCATTACCTACCTGGGTAGAGTTCATCCCGAGAAGAGTCTGACTGCACACGAGGAAAATTTTCCATGAGAACCAGCCATTGGAATAACTGTCTCAGGGAAGCAGTGAGGTCCCCAACACTGTGTACTTTCAACAATCTTGTCCAGACTGTGGTTTTGTCAACAAAATCATCCTTGAGGTACTTTCAAACTTATGATTCTAGTATGGGCATATCGAACACCTGGGGAAAGGCAGTAAATGCACAGAGGTAGGGAAGAAAACCAACAAATGCTGTCAGTTACAGTGTCTCATGTGACACAGCAACTGCACTTCAGAGGACGGCAGGGAGGAATGTTCTCGGTGAACACCATAAGCACAGCAAGAAGCTTGGCACAATGACTACCTCCAGCCCCAGCAGATTTAAGTATGTAGCTCTTACCCAACTCTGCACAAAATAACATTTTTCTGTAACAAACTAGGTAGCAGGTGAGTTACAGCTCTATCACCTTTAATAAAAATCTCTATTTAGAAGGGAAAACTCCAGAAGTACCAAGGTTACTCCACTGGATATCCACCACTTCCTCTCAAAAATGCATGAAGGACAGAGCAAGACACATTAAAAGCTGCATACTTTCAAATAGTGACAGAAAAAAAAACCCAAACAATAAATTAGGTGCCAGTTGATGAGGATTCGCATAAGAGAAGCACGAGGGCTGATTTGTCCAGAAAGGTCACTTTATTGGAAAAACCTAAAATGGACTTAAAATCTGCAGCCCTCCTCCCACAGCAGTGGTTTCAATGGGCTCCCCACATTACCTTAACAGACCCATTACAGACATGAGCTGCAGTACAAATGTTAAAAGTGCAAGTATTCTGAACTTCACACCCACTTTTATGACCTGGCAGGAAACACGAACGCTTCACAGCTCACAGAGAATTCGTTCACAGCACGTGGGAGTCGAGACTGGCTCCCTGCATTCCCCACAGGGTACAACATACACCACTCGCAGGAGAGTCCGATGCAGAACATCATAGAAGGTAGGGGTGAGGTTCCTTCAAATTTATTTTATTGCAGTAAAACCTCTAAAAGGTAGAGCTGTACAAAAACTCTAAACAGCATTATTTAAGAATAACAGCACCTTATGCTGCATTTGTTCTTATTTAAAATTCTATTTCCCAAAAATACATTCCTAAATATACAAACTATACAATCTCGTCACTGTAATGCTGGTTTCTGTGAGGATATAACTTTAACCTAAAAATCTTCAAAACATCCACATACTGACAAAAAAACCTCTATTATACAAACGCCTTGGTACCTTCATAATACCACATAAATAACTTCAAAACCCAAACTGCATTTGTAGCACTGTCCGGAAAGCAAATACTTTATGGTGATCACACATCATCCGCAGAGAGCGTTGGAATGTTGATCCTCGGCCGTGTGAAAAATGCCATTTTCTCTCTAAAACAAGATGATCAGTTGTTAATGCAGCGGGAGCCTTGCCAGAAATGTCCATCACCCACATTAGAATTTATCCCACCAGCTGTCACCACAAGGAGCAGCAGCACATCCACCCACAACCTACACCTCTTAAACATCAGACATGAGGCATCCTTCCAGTGAAATTCACCACACTGACCTTATCAAAAAGCCAGTTCAGAACAGCTCAAGGGTTTTTTTTTTGGTTTCTGGGAATGTTACTTGGGGAAGCAAATGTCTGCTTCTGTATGAAATAAAGGATTTGTAGTTTGTTGCCAAGTGGGGAACAATCAGGAGTAATTACTGGTTGCTTTGAGATCATGTGCCATGCTGCAGCTAGTTTCCCTCTCAGACCTTAAAATTTCAGATAAAAATGCAGGATTTTGTTCAAGCAGAACAGTTAACTTTCTTCATCAGCATCTTGGTCATCCAGTGTTGGTGGCAGTCAATTTCTCTCCCCCTTACCAGTGACCTGCAATTACCTGAATGACTGCACTTCCAGAGGCTCCTTCCGGCTCTGCCCTCGCAGTCTGTGGACATCCTTAGCAGCAGCTCTCATCATTTTATCAGCCTTAAGCTCACATTTGTGTTCTGTTTTTTCCACCTAAACAAACAATGGAAAAGAGTTGTTTGTATTTCCAGAAGGAATCCTTTCATCCCAATTCATCTCCAAATAAAGCAGTATTTCAGACGCAGGTCTAACAGGATTGGAAGCTGCCAACTCCGGAAATTAAGAGCCAAAAGAAGCTAACCTGAAGGCTTATCAGCTAACCATGTAATGGACAGAGCTTTTTGTAAGGTCTTCTTCCAGCCCTTCAGTGCTATCTGTACTTTCCTTTGCATCATTTTAATATATTTTAAACTGGCATTATCAGCTTACACAAGCTGACCCTAATGGCAATCCAAGTTCCAGTTGTGCACCACAGAGCACCTTGTGTCAGCTCACTGCTGCACCTGGTGCCATCAGAACTCAGTTCCTGCCTCATGTCAGCAGACATGCCCCAATAAATTGAGGTTGAGGAGGAGCCTTGTACAGAGAGGAGAGCATGATATAGACAGTGCAAGGCGAGTGCTAACCATGGCACACCACATCTCTGTGGACAGGGAGGCTACACTTGGCTTCTCCTATTTGTGTGTATGCTAAGGCAGGAAATCTCTGTGCTGGAAAAGGTTCAGATTTGGGACTAAGAGAACTCTACAGGAAGTGGAAGAGCGGACAAGCTTCAGCAAGAAATGAAAAAAAAAACAACCAACCAAACAAGCAAGCATCTAAGAGATGAAGATAATTTCTGGAATAATACTTTAAAAAACCCCAATGACAAAACCCCCAAACATGACAGGAGGCTGCCCACCTTGTCCACTGCCTACCCAGGCTTGTTGAGACATTTCTGAAGCTTTACCTACCTTACCTACAAATACATTCCTTCTGAAGTTAATGATTTTTATTTGAACCCTCTCCAGGAAGGTGATAGTCAAAAAGTGAAGACAAAATTTGATAAAAGCAAGCAGAATTGTTTAATGAACTGTTGGTTGAAAAACCTTGATGATCAATTATCTCCTCTCCCTCCCTGCAGCCCATCCTGCAGAAAGATAGGTGCTATTAAGCTCTTCAAGTCAAAGTCTGCTATCATCTGACTTACCACTCCATATGCATAAGGATCCTATTCTAAAGCCAAGTGTCATCCATGTACAAGTTTTATCCAGACAATTTCTCATAAAAGAAGCGGGAGACACAATTGCTACCTTCCTAACCCTAGTATCTGGCAGACACAGACTGCAATTTGGAATGTGTCCAGAGGAGGCCACAAAAATGATAGGAAGGCTGGAATCCCTTTGCTGTGTGGGCAGGCTGGTAGAGTCGTGACTGTTCATCCCTGGAGAAGAGGAGGCTCTGGGGGACCTTATTGTGGCCTTTCAATACTTTAAGGGGGCCTTTTTAGCAGGGCCTGTTGCAAGAGAACAAGGGGTGATGATTTGAAGCTAAAAGAGGGGAGATTGAGAGTAGGTAAAAGGAAGAAATGTTTTACACTGAGGGTGGTGAACAACCTGATCTAGTGGTTGGACTACATGACTTTTAAAGGTCCTTTCCAACCCAAACCATTCTGTGATGTTATAAATACCACACCTGAGAACAACCAGACACTCTATGATTGCAGTTTTCATTACTGTTTGCTCAATAGAGCTATGACAGGAAGACCAAAATGCCTGTAGAGCTCAGGCTTAGTTTCCTGGCTGTCTAAAGTCCCCTGTTTCTCAAATCCCATTTCTTAAACACATTTAATTGAATCCAATGGTAGGTATTACTCACTCGTTTTTCCACTAGCTTCAGCAGCAGTCGAAATCTCTCATCCTCTTTTGCCCACTGTGGTAACTCTTTTTCACCCTGACTTTGAGCTTGTTCCAGCTGTTCCTTCAGTTCTCTCAGCACTGAGATCTCCTGAACCAGTTGATCGTGCCAGGTTTTCGAAGCTTGCAGGTCCAGCTCCAGGTCTAACGAAGTGCGGATGAGGCGCTCTGGACCACAGGACTTGACTGAAGGCTAGAAGAAAGGGAGTATATGAATACCGTGATGAGAGCTGTCCCAGCCACTGTCTTAGAAAGAGCCAAAGACATCATAAGACCCATTTTCCCAACACGCTTTTTCCACACAAAGCATCTCTACTGATCCTGCTTTTCAATACATCTCAAGATAGAAATCACAAACTCAGGCAAATCTTATAGATAAGCTTTTTGATTTCAGCATTTCCCCTAAATTTCTTCCTTGGCAGCTTTTCCCAATAAAACCAGTCTTGCTTCCACACCTTGCTCCTAAGTTTAATGTCTCATCTTCAGATGAATCCACAATGTAGCAGAAAAACCTGTGTTTGCTTTTCCCAGTAATGTATTATGTTGCCCTCTGCTAGTTTTGAACACAAAGAAACTATCTTGTTAAGAGCTCAGCATCAGTATCCCAAGGGAATGTCAGTGACTGCCATCGTGATGAGCACAGAAGTTCATTGTGTAACATGAAATTACAACAGGATCACCTGTTTATCTGAGACATCGTTCTCCTCACCCTCCTCTTCCCCAGTCCTCACATTTATTTGTAAGTAGAATCTCACAACAAGAAACACAGCAAAACTGTTTGTGCCACCTCTTCTCTGACAAGATGGAAAATACAAGAAAGCATCTTCCTAAACGGATTGTTCTAAATGACTTCCAACTTAAACACTCCTGTCATATCCTGACACACGAAAGAAAATATTCTTGAGAGACTTGTCACATACAAAGAAAAGGTTGTGAATGAAAGCACATGGCAACTGATTTACGTTTGCAAATTCTTCCTTTAAAACAGTTTCATGGTTTTTGCAAGTATCTATGCTAGAGGGAAAAACAGCGGTGATGTTTTTACCCGTTTCACTCTGACACTTCGTCTCTCCATTGCGTTTCGAACAAAGGGAGGCTTTTTGGAGAGCGTTGAACTGTCGCTGTCGCTGCGGTTCAGCTGAAAATGAAAACCACATCTTTTTCACGCACAAAATACAAGCAGTGCATGCACACATCATTAGCAAGATCAGATGGTTTTGTAAGTGACTATAAGCAGAACTATGAAGCTTTGTGAAAGGCTATAGAACACAGCTGGCATTCCCATTTGAATGCGCAACATAAAGTCCATTTGGCATGGTCACAAGCCGTGAACTTGTGCCCGTTTGGGGAACAAACTACACGGAAATAGAGCCACTAAGTTAAGGTATAACATGAGACTAACTCATTGCCCTTCTCCTGTGCAGGTAACCAGGCTAGGTAAAACAACCTAGAAACGCACATTCTAAGTAATCAAAAACAAACAAACAAAGAACCCCCCACTCTTTCCTAACATCTGTAAAATATGGGACTCTTATGAGAGATTTCTCTTTTCTCCAGTCATCTCTACTTTAAGCTAGTGCCACAAGAGGTAGGTTTACCTGTAAGGTATTACCTTGGGTTTTTCAACTAAAGAGTTGTCACGTTACACACATAGTCTGCCTTCTTTTGTCATTGTCTCTAGATATTTCAAAAGAGCTCAGCTCAAGTAGGGTATAATTCCCTTCTCATGCTTCTTATCAAATCTGGGGGCAGGAGGATGAACAGATGTGTGGATTCTGCACGTGCTGGGGCACAGTACTTCTTCCACCCAAGCAAAGGCCACTGCTGCTAATTAAATAAGGTTTGCTTGTATGGAAGCACCTGCCTCTGAATCGGAGGAAACCTGCACTTCAAATCTGGCTCAAGTGTAATAGAAGTATCATACATGACCTGCCCTAAATGGGCATAGAACACAGTGCATGCTTGGCCACCAATTTAATTTCAAAGATGAGTTCTTTATAGTTTAGGCTGATCCTCAATCTGGGAAATAATTGTGAATTAACATTTCAAAGCACTGAAAGTGACATCCTGACCTGGTACTTGGCCTGCTAAAGGCCTGTCTAAAGGTTGATGCCTTTACACAAAACCCACTGAGGAGTTTTCACAGTTGCTGCTGACATTATCAGGTACTTACCTTTCCTTTTCTATGAAGCTTTCACATTGACCTTATCTAAGGGCAGGTGAATGCAGCTAACTCAGTTCAAGTTAGCACAGGAAGGGGGTTGATATGCACCTTGTTCATCACTGTCTTACAGCAGCCCTTCAGGTTAGCCTGCTGCACGTACCACAAACTATGTGCACACGTCTAAATTTGGTGTTGATACTAAGAGTTCCAAGGAAAGATACTGTCTAGGAGGCAAAGACAGAGCAACTTCTCATGTCAAAGGAAGGGAGAAGAAAACAGTCTGAATTTTTTTCAGGGACCTGACACTAAATGAATAATGGTATCATTATTAAAATCCAGCATTTATAACCTCAGGGTTGCTTTTTCCTTACCCGACACACGTACTGACTTTGTGGTCCTGGTGAAAAGGTTTTTGAGCGAATGATGGTGCTACCCCTGACAAACTGGGCTTGGGGTGGATTTGCTGCTCTCTTGTCTTTCGGACGAACTACGGTGGAAGACTGCGCAAGGCTCTCTGTGTTTGTCTCTTTATCCACCTGAAAGACAGATACTGCCGTGTAAATGCAATCTTACTGCTGACACATACCCAGGGCTGTCTGACAGCCACCTGTGATATGTCTCTACTTCCAGTCCCAGAGGCGCTGCATTCAAAAGCAGATATTCTTTAGCCCTTTTCATGCAGGGCATCCTGACACTTCACTCTTTGAACTTGGTAGCTGCTACATTAACTGTATTGCTCCCTAAGGGCTCTGCATCCATTGATTGCTGTACAACACAATTGATTCCAACGAGCTTTGTCTGTTGGTCCAGTAAATCAGTGTGACCTGGCAGTTCCACACAGAGAGAGCTATGATTTTAAAGACTGTTCCCTCACTTGTCGTGCATCTGCTGCAAAGATCCAAATGCCTGTATGTACACGCACAGAGAGCACGTGTGCAGCACACGTTTGATAGACTGCTGCTACATTCTGAATTAAACAAGGTCAAACCCACTGTCACATTATGGGAAACAGTTTTCACCAGCAGCAACAAGAAGGCATGAAACAATGCTTTGTTAAATGTGGGACAAAATGGTCATGTGGAGTTATTTTAAAAGATTTCAGGCATATAAACATTTAAACATCAATGATGTACCTTCAAAAAACTTCTGTAGCTTTTCTCAACTCAGCACAAACCCAGCCTCAGCTGAGCAATGGGAAGCTTAACTCATCATTCTGTTCAAAAGGTCTTTGACTTTACCTTCACTGCTATTTCCATGTGCAGCTGGGAATTCAGACTTTCTTCTGTTTCCCACAGCGATTTTCCAGCACAGAATTCTTCCTCCTCCTCCTCCGCTTCATTTTCACTTATCTCATCCTGTTCTTCCTGATCAGGGACTTCTTCGTCTTGCCTGTTAAGAACAGCTTTGTTGTTGAACAATGTTGTTATTATGGACACACTCTTGTGCTGCAGCAGGAGTTATCTCCTGTAAGCTGCTGGAGAGGAACGTGTTGCCAAGGCAGCCAAGTTGTACCTGGCAGGTCCTGTAGCCACTGAAATTACACAAGTAGGCTTATAAGGGAATAACTGAAACCAGGGCAAAGCTGCACCAGAAGGCAACCATTACAGCCATGAACTTCATACTGATCTTGCTTTGTAAGAGGTACGCTGAGGATTCAGCTGTGTGGTCTGAGCTTAAGGTGAGTGCAACTTTACGGGAAATCTCAGGATGCCATTAATCTTAATTCAAAAAGTGATGCTGGACAAAACCAAAGCATTATTTCAACATCCTTTTCAGCTGCTTTGAACTTACAGTTGGCTTCTCTATCAAACTCATTGGTCAGGTTTCCCTTTTCATTTTAAATGTCAGGGTTCATTGATAAAATCTGAATCTGAACCATGTAAACAACAGCCAAAATTGATATTCAAGCAAAGCCTTGCACCACACAGCGGATCTTTCATGGACATCCATGGAACATTGTAGCAATCACTACATTAGCATAGCGTTATTGACTTATTTTCAATGGTTATCAGCTTTGTTCTCATTTCCCAACTATAACCTCAAAACAGAGGAAACAGAGGAATTTCCACCAAAAAAGAGACAGAAGTAGCCTCCCACAGCTCTGTGTCATCTGTTTTTTAACTCTGCACATGAATCCTCAGATGCACCAACCACAGCACTAGCATGGTGGAATGACACCTACCAGCTCTCTCCACTAGTTAAAGTGCTTCTGCTTTCCTCCAGCTTCTTCTCCACGGCTTCCAGTTCAACAGCTGTCTGCTCTAAGAGGGCTGAGACAGAGTCCTGAGGAGAGCAAGATGCTTCTTGTGAAGATATGACTCACAAACTGCAAAGCACCCAGTCTTTCCGGTCAGAACAGCCCCAACCAGCTTTCCTCTGGAGTCAAGAGGGAGTTGTAGTATCTATCCTAACATTGTTCAAGCAGCTTGATGCAGTTACAGTGCTCAGTGCATCCTGAGTGAGCACAGCTGGCTCAGCCATCCCGGTTACACCAGTTTATGCATGTGTGCAGTTACAGGCTGAGCGCATCACATTATGAGTCTTGCAAAGGTAATTCCCTGTCTTGACTCATTCAGAAAGTTGACTGCAGGAAGGTCAACTGTCTAGTGGGAAGAAATCTAAGATCTCACACATCACTTAGACCAGACCACATACCACATCTCTCGGTTTCATGAGGAGCAGATTTCAGTATGTATTTAGCCCAGGACAAGGGCATATCTGTAATTGACATGGCAATTACTTTGCTGTACTTGATATTTTCAAGTTCTACATATAAACACAACAGTCTTCACTTTTCCTTTATTCTAACAGTCCTTCAGCTATTATATGAGTATAATATACTGTCATTATTACTGTGTACAAGAGTATTTATTTAAGCAGCTGTTCTTACTGTTTTTTCAGTGCAGGGTACTTCAGAGTGAATGTTTCCTTGTTTACTTTTCCTGTTTTGCTTCTGCAGATACTTATAACTAAGGAGGTTGTACCAACGGGTTGATTTCTCTCCAGATCTACATATTTCAGCAAGGCTAATTTGTGCTCCACCCTGTTGAGAGCAAAAGCACAGTCTTAGTGTAATACTAAAATGAACAACTACCACATCACTAAGAAGAAAAGAGACCGAAAAACCAGGACTACTTGATTTCAGCACGTTTGACAAAACAAAAAAAAAAACCACAACACAACCACAACTGGCCTGTCTATCCCTATTTCAAAAACACCAGCAATGCTTTATATTTAATTATTTTTAAGATTGTCTAGGGCTTCCAATCCAAGTAGTATGGATTTCCCTACAGCTTCTACGTACAGGAATTCAGAAGTGTGAACGGTGCTACTGTAGCCAAGATAAATCACAGACAGAGATTCCAAGAAAGAGGAAGGAGGGGAGGACTCCTTTCAAGAAATTTGTAAGCCTGACAGAAGTCACTGTCTCTGACCAAGACGCTTTAGCTTTATGTATTCCACACCTCTGCCTTATTTCTTACTGTGTTACATTTAGTACCCATGCTGACATATTTAAAACCAAAGTAAACCTGATTTGTAATTTCTGTAATCCAAGTCCAAGCGGACTCCACTGCACCAGCGCAGTCCAACAGATCGCAAGTTGAGCAGATTTCCTACAAGGTAGCATGGTCCCACCTGGAGCTCAGCTACTGCTACACACTGTCAGGAATGAAAACCCTCATTTGAAAAACAGATGCTTTCCTGAATCAAAGTCTGTATTGTGAGGCAGAGGAAGAAATTCAGAAGCACCACAATTTTTTTCATGATCAAAATTGCTATTGCAAAGGACACTGTCTGAGAGAGATCACATAGCCAAAGGTTATCAAGAAAGCTTTCATCGAAATTGCAATATTTCAGAGTTGAAAATTTTGTCTAATTCGAAAGGGGACATGAACACAAAGATATTAAAATAGAGATTAATACTAACCAAGCATTCTTCAAGGTGTGACTTGTCTACAGTGCAAACATCAACTCTCAATGTCTTCTGGCGCAGCGCTGGGTAAGAGATAGAAACCCAAAACACTTCATTGTACACAAGATTGTCTGAAGCCTCCACTGGTCTTGTGCGAAACAAGCAGCTTGTGCTTTCTGAACAGGGTAGGACAGCCACACGAATGTTCCTGTTGACAAAAGCATGGTGATCAGCACTATCCTATAGCTTTGCAGCTCCCTCCATTGCAATAGCTCCATAAACCTGTAAGCAAAGCTCATCCTGAGCACAGTGAACATTACTGCCCTACCCTATTCTTTGGCATATCAGTCAGTTGAGAGCAAAGGAACACTTCCTCATGATGTTCATTAGAGACATGAAGTGGCATGAGTTGTCACAGACTTCATCGCCCTTCTGAATCTTGTAATCCGAGCATCACAGCATTATGTTTTACATGAATGCTTACGTCTGTGCAACTTGTCACACTGCTAACGTACCCTTTTGTAGGTCAAAACAGCTATGCAACAATGAATCATATTTTTGTCAGCTTATTCAGCAGACAGCTGAATTTAAAACACTGATGCCTAATATGAATGCAGAAGCTGTGCACTTTCCACACATGCACCTGTGCAGGTGTCCAAAGATGAATTTCATAGCAGAATGAAAGCCCCCTGCACTCGATGCAGTTGCAATTAAGGATCTGCAACTTAGCTGCTACAGTTAAGAACATTCCTAGCTAGTGCTAATTCCAGGGAGGCATTTCTCTAGTAGCTCAAAATCTTTGAAATAAAAACAGCCCCTTCTTTCAGTTTGAGGATTTGTTACTTCATAAGTGTTGCTACACATAGCAAAATATTTCAGCAAGGATACATTTTTAAGAGTGCGAAAAACCAAACCCCGATGTCTGTTTGATTTCCAGTACAATCCAATCCAAGTACTTCAAGCATCTTTATTTCACCCACTTACACTTTTTGATCCTGTTGTAACAGCAGTGCTGGAACATTACTCAGTTGGATGACCAGTATTGCAAATCGTTTGTTTTTGTCATCATATCTGAATTGGAAAGACACAAACTCCCATTACTGTTAGAGAAGCGTGCCTTAGACTATGAATGAGTATTCCACTTGTTTCATTAACCCAAACGAGCAACATTAAAAACTTACAAACAAGAAAAGCTGTCATGGGACCATGGCTAACCCACAGCTCTGAACAACAGAACTAGTCTCATATTGCATTATGTTTTGTTACCAGAACATCCAGAACTTAGGGATTCAGATACAATGGACTACAGATTTGACCTAACACACATTGCTTTCCCTGGGGTCTAGCTAAACTGCTCTATTGTAACTGAAACCTTTTGAAAGGTCTTACATAATGACTAATATTAAGAAAAAAACCCAAAAACCACACAAAACAAAATGTTAGAAGTAGAAATACTTGAAGAAGAGTGAAGCCTAACCCATTACTTGTGGGACTGAAGTGTGGTCAGAGATTATGACTTCCATTTACTCTCTGCAGTTTGTCGCCCCTGCACACTAAATGACACTGCTAGGCAGCAAGTCTTTCTCCAGCCCAGCACTGTCAGTACTCTCATTGCTGGCCTGCAGTCTCATACCATACTATCATCAGCTGATTACAACCGACAAGAAAGAGGATAACTGGGTGAAGGACCTCCTGGAGTGAAGGGTAGTTCTCAAATCACACTACAAAGAGGGTAACCATTAGTTAATACTAACAGAACAGGATAGACAGGATAAGAAAGCAGAACACAAAACACTGTATTTTAAATCCCCGGTATCTTTCTTCCCATTGGACAGAAAATCCAATAAAAAACGTGTAGTGCTTACCTCATTGCAATTTGCACTTTAGCTGTCCCAACTGCTTCTGTATCATCACTGTCAAATACTATCACTTCTGACACACATGGTCTGAAAGAAATCAAAGGCAGTTAAGGACCTGATTCCCCTCTTACTGAAGTGCTAGCATTTCAGTGATACAGGATCTTTTTCCTTCCATTCAGGGGTCGGGTATATGGATTTTGTAAAATTAGCAGCTAAAAGAAAGCCCATTTAAGAAGTAAGTGCAATCATCCTTAGAGGTATGCATTACAGTGGTTATCAGCAGGAAGTCATATGCCTTCCCCCTTCACTGCCAAAAAATGCCACACAAAAGACTGCAGTAAGGGATTTTTAAAGGGTTCCCTTGGCTGGGTTTTAGTGAAGACAGCTGACTGCTCAGCAACAGAAATAAGACTTGAGAACTACAATCCTATCCTGCTTTGTGACAGCAAAAATTCTCAAGTTTGGTAAGTTTTAATTCTACCCTCTGTTTCTTTACAAAATCAGACCTCCTTAAACACATTAAAAGTGACAGAATACACTGATTGGTCTTTCTTGGAACAGCTACCTGCCTCATTTCCCTCCCAGTGTACTCCTTCTCCATAGTTTTATGCACTGAAAGTCTCCAAAACTAATTGTCTGGCTCAGAAGCCATGCTGTAGCACATGAAAACAGGAACAGCATTCTTCTCGTCTAAGTATTTTCCACATTACTTCGCACTCTCTTGCAGTCACTTCAGCTATAATGGATAGAAGTATTGCTCACTCTGCTCTCATCATTTATTACAGGTATCAAAATGATACTGTAGTCATTACAAAGGGGGGTAAGTCAACAACCCAAACACTGGGTAACATCAGTCATGTAAGTGGGCAGGGGATGCCTCCTGTAATTGTCCTTCCTGCCCAGTCCACAAAGCTCCCCATCCTGTTGAAGGGACATGGGCCCCAAGACACTCAGCTGTCTGCCTGGTTTCAATCCACAGGATCTACCTCCATTTTGTTGTCTAGGTGAATTGTGCTGTAAACACAGAAAATGCTCATTTATCTAGAGAATTAATGAACATTAATGAAGACAATCGATCAGTGATCAGGAGAAATAAAAGACAAGCAATTTTTCACCTCTACAGTCATGTCTTGCAACAAATGACCCCATAATTCATCTCAATATCAATAAAAATAGTGGGAAAACCTATGTTAGATGCAGCCGAAGCAGGTAACAATAACATCTGTGTCTTCAGTGAAACTTCTGTCAAATCACTCCAGACAGCTTTAGCAAGCAGTAAGGAAGGTCCAGAAACCCAAGAGCCATGACATTCAGAGCTCAGGCTGTAATCACTCAGAGGGAGAGTCCTGCAGAAGTCATCACATCCTGGATCCACGCACTCAGGAACTGCATCTCAGCATGTACTAATCCATAAGGCAGCTTGAGGTGCTTCTGGTATCTTCCTTAAATGTCCCAAACTCCTCTCATGCTGACTGAGGGCTGTCATTGTCACCAGAAGGGTTGACTTACAGAAGGGGAATTTTACACCTGCCAGATGGTTCTGCTACCCTGATGAAGGCAGCAGTCACAGCTTACCAGCACCTTCCCGAACAGAGCAGCTGTTCAAGCAGTTCTCTGTGAGCTTGCTTTCAGCTACTCCTCTTATGGGAAGCATGGGTCATATTGACAATCAAATTCAACTTGCTTAGTTTGTTCAGAGGTATTAAGAAATCTGAGACCCTGAGCTACCAGATTACAAAAAAATCACAACCAGCAGTATTTCAGGTGACTCTTGTGTGCGAGGCTGAGTCATTTGCTCTTTCCTAGAGAGAGATGCAATGTCTACCTTTGCACAGACGCCTCATATACTCCGCTATCTCCAGCAACAGATTCATCAGACACTGCAGCTGACACGCAGGCCACCTTCAATGCTGTCCCTCCAGATGTATTTATACCTATCAGAAAAGCACAGGGGAAAATGAAAGAAAAAAACCCAAAAATACAAGTGTTAATGAAAACAGCGTCCAGATCAGGAGCAGCTCTTTTTTCTTATGTTACCTCATCAAACTGCACTTTTTCCCCACCCAAGCAGCACATTTCTGAAAATGGAGAGGACCCTGATAGGGAGAGTTCAGCTCAGCAAATGCCCACTTACTCTAGAGAAGAGAAAGTGCTGGTGAGAGTACGGCTTCATTGCACAGTCAATGCCCATTTCATACTTGGGTTGAGATTATGCATTGGTTGCATCAAGTGGCAGCTGGCTACCCCTGGCACATCCATGGGGACAGGACCTCACAGGCCATGTGAATGTTGGAAAGGCAGGGAGATATCCATGAGAAGATGGAAAACGTGCAGAAGCAGCAGAACTTCTAAATCCTAGTGAAGTTATAAATGTGAACTGATAGAACAGCTCCTACTGGAAGTCACCCTTAAGCAGGTGGTAGACTTTCTGGTCCTTGCTACCCAGAGAGCAGCAGCTAGGCAAATGCTTCTGACCAAGCACTGGTCAAGTATGGATTACGTGGATGGGTATATCCTGCCTGAGAGTTCAGCTTCAAGGAGACAGAACAGCAAAATTCCACCACCTGCCTACCCCTAAACCAGAGGGTGAGCATATAGAGGACAGAAGACAGGCCCAGAAAGACCAGGTTAACTATCTGGAGAAAAAGAGAGATTGTAGCACATACAGGAATGCAATGAAAAGGAGACAAGAAAGAGAAAGCAAGGAAGCTGAACAAGGTGCTTTGGCCAAAGGCGTTATCTCATGTAGGTTTCTGTTCCAAACCAAAGGTACGCCCTGGAAACTTCCACAAATTCTGCACCTTTTCACTTGAACCACTGCATTTCTGCTGACATAAGTTTCAGCCAGGAGTCTGTAGAACAGTCTGCCAAGGTGGCTAATGAGCACTGGGATGTACCCAGTTTTTAGCTCTCACTCACTGTCAGGGTTTCAGGAGATGTGCTCCAAGAGTGGGGAGGTGCCACATTGTCACAGTGGGAGCAGCTGTAACCCCACAGCAGAAATGCGGCAATGTGTTCCTGCCCAAGGGGTTTTCATCATTCAGAAGTGGTCCCTCTTTCCTGTAGCCTTAGGAAAGCACATCCCCAAAGCCATGTAAATAAGTAGAAACAGCTTTTAAAAAAGTATGGTGCAAAATATGTGCAAGATCCAGCCAGATACGTAAGGAGTTGTTCTAAAATCAACAGCAGAGGGTGCTCCAGGTAACATCAATATACTGAGTGCACGCGTGCAGTTTCAGCCCCTCTGTCCATCTGTTTTTTGATGCTACCACCGAATGGTGTTTTTCCTCTTGGCGTTCCTATGGTACCACTGCATAGAAATAAATGTCCAGACCTTTTCCCCATAGGCTAAACCAGATGAATAAAAGTTAGCACCTAAAAGGCAGTGTATCAGTCATTACCTGAAACAAATGGCTCCATTTAACACAGGCACTCACAGTTTAATCCATCCTCCTTCCTGATGTGTGCAAAGGCCTGGCACATTCCTGATTGCAGCCTGTGCTGGAGGTATGTGTCAGAGCTACGTTTCTTCTCCCCTCAGTGTTGCTTTGTACCTCCTATTCCATGGTTTTAAGATGAAAATAATTTCTTCCCTGCTGACTGGCTTTCTAGATCAAGTTTCTTGAGTTTTACTCATCAGTCCCAGAAATGCCACTCCAGGAATCCATTTGCATGAGGCTTGCTTACTGGTAAGGGCACCACAGGTTGGTCTCCACACATTTAACTTGTTTTTCTCATTTGATTATCAATGCCATCTTGTCATTTCAAGAAAGCTTTCATTTTTGCCCCCTTCACATGAGCACCTTGTAGCCAAGGGGGCCAAATACAGAGGGTGCACAAACCCCAGCAGTTAAGTGGGTATTGGTTTGTACGGCAAAACGCTGGCATGCAAACTCAAAGGAAGAGGAATGGATCCCTGGCAAGGATTCACTGTGCAGCCATCATTTTCCTTACTTTCTTTTGCAAAGAATTTGTAAGCAAAGCCCTGTGAGTCTTACACTCATTGGATCTGGCTAATTAACACAAAATATGGATTTTCTGTTTGAAGCCTTAAGTTTCTAAAGAGGTACCACACTTGAAAAAAAAGACTCTGGAATAGTTCAGAACTGACTCAATTCTCTTCTGTATTGCCAAGCAGCGGAGATAACACTTCCTTTGTTTTTTCACTATTTTTCAGCACTCACATCAAGAATTTCAAGTTTGCTCTTCACTTCCTGCCATCCTGCCTTCCACAGCCTCTCCTGGACACACCACAACACCTGACTATGGAGAGCCACCTCACACACTGTCCTTACATCCACACCACTTCCTCTGAGAAAGCCAGACACTGCCAGACTCCAGGCTTTGCTTAGTTTCACTTATATCACTCAGGCATCATTTGGGTGAGGGAGGAAACCGTATTCCAGTCTCAAAGGTAGCAGAGTTTCTCTTCTCGAGGAGAAACAACCCCCAAATCCCTCAGATATATATTATTCAGCTCTACTTACAGGAACACATGAGTATGCTCTGCCCACGAGGCCAAGTACTGACCACCCCAGACCCAGCCACTGTGTTTCGGGTGTTACATCGACTCCCCCTGAAACACCCGAGGAGTAAAATCTCATCTCATTATTGCCCTGAAATAAACTACTTACAGTGATTATTTTGTCTGCTGACTGGCTAACAGCAATAATCACTTAATCTGCTTAACACCTGAGCTTTCACTTACTTTAACAGCCTTGACAAATCTGAAAGAGCTATAAAGGTTAAAACTAATCAGTGCCCAGTTCTAATAGGAATAATTAGTGTTTCCTACTCAAATGTATAATACCTCTGGCTTGTAGAAAAACAGGAGCTCAACAGGGAAGATCTATACTTGTGTCTTTGATGCTATTTCAAATACTGCCAGCTTTATTAAGACAGAAGTGATAGCATAGTAGTAGTTCCCTTTATTCATTCACACAGGTTGATTTATAGTATGATGAAAACCAAACTGCATCACTTGTGCAAGTTGATACTGCCTCTAAAGCTCTTCTTCACTGCAGTTGCAAAGCCAGGCATTTCACTCATCTTCATTGGATTTAGCCCAACTAGAGTCACAAGGGCTTCAGGCAGGCCCTAGCACAAGTGCCTTGACTGCTGCCTGCTGCTTCCCACCCACCTCAGCCCAGACATTGTCCAAAAAAACGACAAACCTTTCCCACCACTGGTAAGCCATATGCATGTATAAGAACATCCACTATCTCCAAATGTCTTATTTCATCATGCTCACAATCTAAACAAGGTTTTGTTGCTAAGAGACAATCCCACTCAAACCAGCAGAAATTCAAGAACAATCTTGACATGGCTGCTCAGCTGAAATTAATAAATTCATTGCTACTGATTTACTGGGAACCAGAGTAAGACATTGTGCTTCCTGAGGTGACTGGGAAGGATTTTTACTACCATTTGTTAGTTATTAATCTAAATGGCTTCCCCAGCTTTCCTCAAATACATGCCCAAAGAGTTTGTGGCAATATGTGTCTCTCAGACCCAAAACACTAGCTGACATTCTGAACAGTTTAGCGCCAAATTAAATCAGCAATACCACCACGACCATTTTCATTTGCACACAAAATCCCTATAATTTGTGTGTATGTGCATATGAACAGATAAAACCACACCTAGATGCTGTCCCTTGCAAGACTCATCAGCTCAGCAGGATTTTTCGTGTACAAATGAAACCCCTTTGTCCCAAGCAAGATGGAACACACAGCTGAACATACTTTTCAACACAAAGACATCAAGATAACAGACAGCTTTTGAAATACTCCCTTCTCAATGTTTTATAAACAACATTAAAAATAAATGCATGCATGTGCATGCAAATAGCTTGTTACCATACCTTGACCTAGATGTTTATCTCCTGCTCTAGGCTCTTCCAGTCTGCTGTTGCCACTCCCACTGTTTAGGGTGAGTTCTGAGAGATTTGTACTTATCTCTGCATCATCAAAATCCATATGGCTTGAAAAGGCATCACCAGTTAGGAGTGGGTCTATCACCAGTGGAGAGCAAGGTGGAGATGGAGAAGAGAGCGATGACCTTGGAGATAGTGATGTCATGGATTTTGGAGTACCAGACAAAGATCTCAGAGCCTGTACACGACTGGTGGTATCTGCTTTGTGTGGTTTTGCCACTTCATTTTCATGAATAGTGGTGATACAGCCTGATGGTCGAAATCCAGTGGCTCCTTCTAAGAGCAAGTCAAGCTTGTTTTGATAGTCTGAGTCCAACTGCTCCAGGTGCTCATAGTACAGATCAGTGAAACTGGCTGAGGTGGATGAATCCTGGCTGGAGGTGGCAAGAGATCCTCTGCTAGATGCAAGAGAACCAGGGCTGCTGCTCGAGGAGAGGGAAAGCATGCTGGTAGAGAGACTGAGGAAACAAGTCAGAAAACCATTATACTGTATTTCCTAATTCTCAGCAAAATGCTGCAATGTCAGCAGATCTTTAAGCCCATGCAGTACTTTTTGCTTTGTTAGATCAGGCCATATGCATTAGTCCCCACAACAATCCAGAACCAGAGCCTACTCAGTGGAAGAGTTAGGTCACTTTTCTATCAAATGAAATAGTTTCTACACATTTCTTTTCCTCATTATGTCAACCTAATAAGAGTCCTTGTTTAGTCCAGAACAACTCTAATTAATAGTTTCAAATAAACTACAATCAGTGACAGCATTCTCTTCCCACACCTTTCTTGGGGGGAGGGTGGTGGGAGGGGGCTGGAAATAAATTTAAAAAAAAAAAAAAATCTATGGGTCCTGTTAATTTCCAAAGCAGACCACAAAACCAGCAAGACTCATGCAAGACAATGTAGTTACTGCATTGAACTGTCTGACCATATGGAAATTGTCTTCCCTTTGCCTCAATCTCAGACCTGCAGCCAATAGACAAGCCCACAGCTGCTGGCAACTGGCCCTCAGAGATCACAACAGCCAGCAGTTACCAGAAGACTGGCAGGATTTACCTAAGTGAAAGACTGCTACATGGAATCCAGGGCCAGCAGAACAAGGGAGAGAGTTTGGGCTGGGCTGTGAAATCAGTTCACAGAGTTCTTTATCCCTAGAGGTCTGGATATAGAATCTAACTGACAGTAAAATTAATTTTAAGCCAGGTGCTGAATAGAAGTCTGTTCAGATGAAAAAGCCCAGACACCACATCCCTCATTTCTGCTCAAAACCCTTAAGATGCAACAAATATTCCATTACCGACTACAATACAGGCCATTCCCAGAAGTTGCATTTAAACCAACACTCCTGCTCCAGCTACTTAATACCTTTCTCCTTACTGACTGTTTCAAGATCCTGAACCATCACTTCAGATATAGATTAGCCACTGAAAAAATCTCTGCATGTGTATAAAGTGGTTTAAGTTGCCCCACTGAAAAACAGTGTGGATGTTAATTAGTCTAATAATCCCTTACTTATTATTTATGGAGTAAAACCTAGAAGCTGCATTTATACAACTATGCCTACAACCTTATAAGAAAAAAAGGCAAGTATGCAGAATTTAGTATAATTTTAGGCACAAAAAAATGTCTTCTGCATTTGTATGACAGATATGGACTGTATCACATTCACACAAAAAAGCTTTTGGATGAAGCATAACTGAAATGTTAGATGTTTTGGTGTTTTGACAAGGACTAATACATTTACAGCTTTTCAGTGTACTTCACTATAAAAAGGGAGGGGGGTTTAATTAATTCTTTCCCTGTTAGCAAACTGGCCTCAGTATTTTGTGCATACCTTTGAATGCCAGACATTTTGCATTATGGGGTTAAAAACAAATGCTTATTCTTATGAAAGAGCATGCCAAGGACACTGGGTGCATAGTTAGGAAAAAATTAGTTTCACATGCTTCTTGGTCACCTCAAAATATCTCTAATCACCTAGATGACATGAAAATATGATGCATTTCATCACATAAGAGCATCATAGATAGTTATTCTCCGTGGTGGCTCATTTACATGTCAGTCTTGCACTACGGTTTCTTTCCAGTCTTTTCGGTGTCATCTTCACAAAATGAAACAGAATCCAAATGCAGCAGAGGCTACAAACAGAGTAAATTCAGTACACACTGACAGGAGAAACCTCAACCAAACAAAAACCCCACCAAACTCTCCTCCTAACCAAAAAGATAAAAACAGTTTTACTCATTATTATCTGGCCTTACTGCATTTGTCTGCAAACAGTAACCCTATGCTCTCTGAAAACTGCAGTCCAAACAACCAGACAACATTATGACTTTGTATACTCAATGAACCAGAGGAGATTCAGGAATATCTCAATATATTGTCTACATTGCAATCAACAGCAGCACACTTGCAATTAATTTAGAGAAGCAGTACGATGACATTCATACATTAACATGTAGTTGCATTGCAAAGATTCATTTCACTTGCTGTGTGTGTTAAGATGTCTCAAACATATTTCATTAATACCTGAGTATTGCAAATGTTAGTAGGAAAAAAAAGGTATCTCAGGTATCCTTAGTCACCTAAATGTTTCATGTCCAAAACAGAAGGGACTGTACAAACTCCTGTTGTCAGAGGCACCACCACAAGGTTATTTATCCCATTCTAAAGCATCCATCTAAACCAAGTGGGACATAATCCCTGAGACTTCCTTTTCCATTGAACACAGAGGTCTTAGGTCACTAACTGAAAAGCCTTTTGGACTTCGCGGCTGGTAGATGAAACTGTTAGCAGAGAAAGGCAGTTATACCTTGTGCAACTAAAGCACCTAAGACTTCTGTCAAAGGTTACTTACCTTTTCAGCTGGGTGTGCAACATGGCAACTAATCGTGTTGTTTCTTCCAGTTCTTGGACTAGCTGATTTCTTTTGCTACTCAACTTCAATCTAAGAGACGGCAGAAGAAAAAGATGACCTAAAGCAACATTTTACTATTCAAAAAAAGGAATAGAGGAAAGGGCTTTTTTGTTTTTTCCTAAAGAAATCCTACAGATCTTAGTAAGAATATACAGTAGGGACAGAATTTAGTCAAGATGTGTAGGTGTTTACCAACATCCAATACTCTTAAAACATGGAACTAACATTCACAAAAAGGAAATAATTACAGTTAGTACTACACAAGTTAATGT
Source organism: Eubucco bourcierii (assembly GCA_013396675.1). Classification (NCBI taxonomy): domain Eukaryota; kingdom Metazoa; phylum Chordata; class Aves; order Piciformes; family Ramphastidae; genus Eubucco; species Eubucco bourcierii. Next base: position 1,239,967 of record VWZE01009149.1, on the reverse strand, counting down.
TTCTAAGATCAAGCCTCAAAAATGCCCAGGAGATTCTGATCACTATATGCTATTGCATTCTTTCACTGCTGTGCTAGAAAGTGTAAATGCTTTCATTTGCTGTCAATAAAGTCTATGGACGACCAAGGTTTACACCATTTAGTTATTAACTATCTCGTTACATCTTTAAATGAATTACGGACTTCCGCAACATTTCAGTTTTATTTCACACCTGAATTGGTTTGAGACAGAAGCAAGCACACTTGGATGCTCATACCCTAACTTAATAGGCCTTCAGACATGAAATCCTTCACCATAATCAAGCTGTTTCATTGGCATACCAGAACAAGCACACATTCCTAACAATCACATATGAAACATATGACAAGACCAGAAACTTTTGTTGAAGGGTAGTTTTTTTTCAGGCTAGTAAAAGTCCTGCAGTTGAAACATCTGAGATGTCAGTGAATGGTTTGGAGGGCATGTCGTATGAGGAGCAGCGGAGGGAGCAGGAGCTGTTTAAGTATGGAGAAGAGAAGGCTAAGGGGAGGTCTTACTGCTCTCTACAGCTACTTGAAAAGAAGTTAGAGTGAGGCTGGTGTTGGTCTCTTCTCCCAAGTAACTGGCAACAGGATAAAAAGAAATGGGTTTAAGCTGTGCCAGAAGAGGTTTAGATTGAGAATTAGGAAAACCTTGTTTACTCTTAAAGAGAAAGAGAGTGGTGAGGTGTTGGAACAGGCTGCCCAGGGAGGTGGTGGACTCACCATCCCTGGAAGTGTTCAAGAAACATGTAGGATATCATTTAGTGGTCATGGTAGTTGGATTACAGTTGGACTTGATCTTAAAGGTCTTTTCCAACCTTAGTGATTCTATGATTTGTTTTTTCCTCAGCATGATAAAATCATGAATATCAGTGCTCTGAATGCTGAGCACATAGAAGAAACAAAAAATATGCAGCCACAGACAGAGTGAATGCAACATGCCTATTCCATACACATCAAAGACACTGCAGCTAAAAGCAACACTGTCATAGCCACCCACACCAATACATCCAGATTGTAAAGCACTTGTAGGCAATGGCTAATGCAGTATTTATCCTCAGGGTACATTCCCATGAGATCACCCTCTGAAATACAAGTGAAATTAGGGAGGATAGCTGGCATTTTTTAATCTAAACTATCTGCACAGGATATTCCATGCAACTCCCACAGCCCTGTCAAATACCAGTTCCTACAGGAATCACATACAAGGATGCTTAGAACAAGCTAATTTTAAAAATTTAAAATTCCATCTGTTGACATTTACCAAGCTCCACACTGCACAGCAACTGCAGGAGCTGCGGCGAGGTGCTGGCTGCATCCAGAAACAGTATAGTACACTAACGTGACACTGGGCTATTTGGAGCAGGTTTTACATTCTCATGGAGGATCCACTTATACAACACCTTACCCATGTGGGGAGTAAGACTTGAAAGTGGTTGCTTTGGGAGATTATTTCAGAAAGTGTGTAAGGAGAAACAGTCTCCTGGGAATCTGAGGGAACACTACTGTCAGCATTTAGCCAGGGGATGCTGCTGCTTGCTCTTGATTACCTCTTGTCCAAGAAGGCAAGACTTGTCCCAGTAACCTACCTCTCAGTTAGAGCTTTGCTCTGAGTGTCTCTAGCAGCCTGAAGATCTTCCTCCAGGCGCCTTCTCTCCATCTCCAGTTTTTCCACCTCTCCTCGAGTCCATTTTCTGGGGCTAATAAATCTCATTTCTTTTAAGAGCTCCTCCTTCTCATTAATTAGTATCAGACGATCTCTCTCTGAGTCCAGCACACCAGGCCAAGCCTCACTATCAAGTTTAGCCAGTTGTATTTTCAGGTTTGCTATTCTGCAAAAACAACCAAGAAAAAAACAGTTATTCCATGAGAAGTGTCTGAACTACTGCTCCAGACACACAAAGGTGCACCAGGACTAAAGATATTTTGCACTGAAGATATCTCAGCTCTGTGACAACTACCCTCAGTCTCATGCCGTCTTTATCAGGCCACTGTCAAGTGATGGTGCTGCTGGGAGGTTGAAATGTAAAAACAGGATTTAAACTTGGGTCAAGTCTCTAGCTAACCTGCAGTGTCTACCAGTCAGGGAACTTGCTGTAACAGAATGTGCAATAGAAAGTCTGGATCTCTAAGGAAGCTGTCAGATATACTATAATGAGTTTCATGTGTCTCACAGTACTTGGAGAACATCATGTGTTAAATATCCAATCTTTATGGAAAAAAACTATATACTGTTTGTACACAACTCAGAGGCAGAGGGAGACCAGCGGTTGCTCAAAAGAAACCAGATTTGCCTTTACAGAGAGGAAGCTAATTATATGCATACTGCTACTGGAAGAATCTAACTATTGACTTAGCATTAGGCCTTTTGGACACTATACAGAGCTACACCACTACTGGTGCAGTGTGGAGCTGAGAATGCAAACAGTTGAAGAGTTGAACACAATCGTACCTAAAACCAGCTTATTTGCTTGAAAGTCTGCTTTCATTAGAGGCATCGTTTCAGATTTCAAATCTGTATTACTAATTTCACTAATGACCATACCACATTATCTCAGAGAGCAACAGAAATGCAGAGCTATCATTTAGCAAGAGCTTTGACTGACAGCAGAGGAGAACACAGCTCACAGCAGGTAAGGATGCTGCTCATGCCAACTATCTGCCTATTCCCAGTTTCTCAACTACCTGAACTGCTCTGTCAGCTTCACTAATGGTCAGTTTTGAAAAGCAACATACAAACAGAAGCAAAGAAACAGCAGCAGGGCAGGGTACAGAACCAAAGGCAGTAATGTCAGTCTCCCAAACATAATGTGACTTCTTTGTACTCACTGACCTAAAACTCTTCATGATTTGACAGGATGATCATAGCACTGATTCAATAATACAGATAACCTTCAGTAAAAGTTACCAAGGACTTGCATTTCTGGAAGTCATAATCAAAAATGGTTGAGTAGAGAGCAAGGAATGGGGAGGGCAGAATGTGATGAGATGGAGAAATTACAAAGCCTCAGACATGGCAAACAGGGAGTATCTTGCAGTATAAGACAATATATTTGCAAAAAAAAAAATAATCTGACTGAAGAGCAGAGTGTCAAGGCACACAAGCCCCTTCACATGAATAACTCGGGTTAATTGCTTACTCAGGTGTAGTAAGTACATAAGAACTGGAAGTGAAATACTCCATGTGTAAAATGAGTCCAATATTCATCTCCCTTTGAAAAGGGCTTTGTGATGTGGTGACAGAATTGCTGGGCTTAAATTTGGCACAACAAGTAGTTACAGCTATTAATCTGGATTTGTTTCTTTCTTTCTAGAACCTGGTTATGCTGCAGAAGTGCACAGGACAGTGCACACTCCTCCACGCACACAGTAAATTGAACATCAACTAGCAAAATCAAAGCGTCTGAAGTAACAATACGCCGATCTGGGCAGCAGCAGCTACATGACTGCTGAATGGCCTTGAAGAATAAAGTTTTGTCTTCCAAGTTCTGAAGGTCAGGAAGAACTCAAGTCCTGAGAAGGCTTAGGCTCACACAGACTGACCTGCCTCCCCCCATCACAGGAGATAAGACTAGAGATCACCTTTCTGAGGAGAAGCCCCACTTTCTGTAAACCCATTTCCCACAGCAAGTTGCTTACTCTAATTAAAGTTCCATAATTGATAGATATTCAGCTCAACTATTTTTAGGTCTTAGGAGCAATTTTGGTTTTGAGTGCCTGATTAAGTGCAATACTGTGCTCCAACAAAGAAGTAACAGTGGCATTAATTCATAATCCAAGAATTCCTCTGTGCATTTTGAAGGGATATGAGCGTAAGAGGATTGGTTGGCATTAATCTGATCACTCTGGGCATACATTTGCATGGATATGGCTTTTCCACTGGAATTTGTTCTCTATGCATTTCCGAGTCCAACAGTTTTGTTAAACTAACCTTGAGCTTTACCTTTGTACACGACCACTGTTTTTTTCCCTTCTCAGTTAGAAGGAGGTTTATTTTTTCCAATGAAGCAGCACCATTACAAAAAAAATGCTTTGCAGACTGCCTGGTATTTGGTTGAAAACTCCAACCCTTCAGTATTCACTGACAGAGCCTGAACTACATCCCTGCTGAGCCACGCTGGGTTTGCACTGCAAAGAACCCAGCAATACTGGGCTCTGGTCACACTGTCCTCTTGAATGGCCACCAGCTTGCAAGACTGAATAAAATGCAGGAAGCTCAAGTTTATTGAACTGTTTCCTTTTAATGCAAAAAGGGCAGTAGGGTGATTTATGCATTATCATAGCAGGTTTTATGATTTTGTATGAGGGTTTTTTTTTTTTTTTTTTTTTTTTCTGTAAGGGTCAGGTCATACTTATCTGTGACACAGGCATAACATGAAAATGTTTAGTTTCTTCAGAGCTAGTGCAGAGCAAATGCATATCCAAAAAAGTGTGCATTGTGTATCCACAACCAGTAATTAACAACCCTGTATCAGATCAGCCTCTGTTCTTCAGAACAAAAAATAATGGAAGTGGGAGGTGTGATCTAAAAACTGACCAAATACCCACCATTGCTTCAATGTTGAAAACTGTGACAGCGAAATATTTCATTTTAGGAGAATATAAAACATACAACATACTTCTAAAACCCCTGAAGTAAAACAAAACCTAGGATGAAAGCTTAACTGTTGAAGGAACTAAATCAGCTCACAGAGTGCAAGTGCTATGTAACTGAGGTACTACTATATGTCTAAAATGGCACAGCTTAATTTAGTTGCATCTCTGATTGTATTTATGTTGCAGTAGCTACTCCCATGTGAGAAGCAGCACTGACATTTTTTGATATATATTCACTTGCCAGTTTCCAATCTAATGAAGCTAAAGTTTTGTTGTGAAAGGAGAAGACTGAGTGGTGGGTTAGGGAATGCACAGAGTTGTACCCTGACAGGTCTGGTGTGCTGAATTCAGCAAGATAAATCACCTACCTCAATGCTTTTAAGTCTGGTCACAACAACGATGGAAATTCTATGTGCTACCATCCACTCTCAACATCATTTGCCCTTATAATCCAGCTGTTAATATGGCATCATCTTGATTTCAGGCCCTTTACCTTTCCAGATAATGCAGAGCTATCATGATATATTTTGACCATTTGCCTCCCTTCATGTGCATGGGCAAAGTACTTGCTCCTCTATTGTGTTTTTGGTGCACATCAATACCCTGCTGTAGGGACAGGAAACACTTCTTAACATCACAAGGAGGAATTTTCACAGGATCAGAATGTTCCTTGTGAATAACTATATCCACATTATTGTTCCAGCTTAAAAGAAATCAAGGTATTTGCTTTTGCAGCTCCTGCTAAAGACCATGCTGAAATCACACTGCTCTGACAGCTGAAGATCTTTTCATCTTAGCATCCATTATTCATGTCTTTCAGATCCATCTTTCATCATGATACTGTTCTATAAACTCTTGAAAAAAATCTATAGATAATCTAAGACAGACATAAAGTATCAAACCTTCTTTAACTGCAAGATTGTGTTGTATGCCTTTTACCGTTACTTCAAATGAATGCTGTGCTGCCTTTAGAGAGTTGTGTCTCATTTGAAGGAGCATATTTATTATCATCTCAGGTTTGTCATTATTCACTCACTCCTTCAAAAACCTACAGGCTAAAGTAAGTGTTCCACTTCAGTATGAAGATGTAAGGTCAGTCTGAATTATATTGCTATGTCTTCAGCAAAACTTAGAAGTGAAAAGTAATTTTAACACTTAATTTTTCAGAGTTAAAATTAGTTTTAACTACTGCATCTGGAAAATTAATAATTTTGCTTTTAAAGGTCACAGAATTATTTGATTGTCCAGATAGTCTGGTAAATCTTTAATTGACAAATAGACAATCCTTTACTCTGCTCCTGTGAGAACCCACCTCAAAAACCATCTCCAGTTTTGGTGGTTGTGTAATAAGGAGGATGCAGAACTGTTGGAGCAAGTCCCAAGGAGGGCCACAATGATGATTCAAGGGCTGGAACAGCTCTGCTGTAAGGATAGGTTGAAGGGAGCTAAGGTTGTTCAGTCTTGAGAAGACTCAGGAGGGACCTTCCAATACCTGAAGAGTTCCTACAGGAAGGCTAGAGAGGAACTTTTCATAAAGGTATCTATTGACAGGACAAAGGGGAATGGTTTGAAGCTGAGGGAAGGTAGGTTTAGACTGGATCTTGGAAACAAGTTTTTTTAGTATGAGGGTTGTGAGGTTCTGGAATAGGTTGCCCAAGCAGGTTGAGGATGCCTCCTTCCTGGGGGCACTCAGGGCCAGGTTAGATGAGGCCTTGTGCAGCCAAGTGTAATTGTGAGGCTTTCTTGCCCAAGGCAGGGAAGTTTGAGTAGGTTATCTCTGAGGTCCTTCCAACCAAAGCCATTCTATGAGTCTATCTCTAACCAGAAACTGGAGAAAAATCCTTCTCTTCTCCTGTACCTCAAGTAGAGGTTGTAGCATGCATCTGAAGTTTGTTATTCTAGAGTTGCAGTCTCTTGAAAGCAGTTAAAATAGGAGTCGTTGCCATTGGTGGTTACATGGCTGAACAAGGACCAGGTTAGTCAAAGTCTAAATAATAATGCCTGGTGGTTTTTTGTTTAAATAGTTGATATAGCTATTATCTATTAGAACAGAGGAAATGTTTGCTAAATTTGCCTATTAAGTAGATATGAAGTTTTAAAATCTGTTCTTCATTCATCTCAGATCAGAGGACAAGGGTGAACATTCGCATTCTTACTAATAAACAGGTAAGCTCTGGAACTGCAGCCACTGATGTATCATGATAGGTGTTAACACAATATACATTTCTTCTGATCAGACTTAAAAGCATGCAAACATTCATTTCATTTTGAATAAGGTAAGGAAATGCCTTGTCCTTATTAGGAATGGGGAAACACTGGCAGCATGTTTCAAAATCACTCATGTCCCCACAGGTGTGGTCAGATGGAATTCTTCATGCATTAGTCACTCCTTAGCAATTTCTAAGATGGTTATTTATTTCTTGAATGATAGCACCGACCCAAAAAGGCTGCAGTCTCACTGGCTCAAAAATTACCATGTTTATTTAGCAGTAATGCTGGACTTTAATCTGAGTGACACCTTATCTAGTGAAACATAGCTTCAGAATAAGCTATGTGACAGTCAAAGTTTACAGCAGCCTGAAGAATTACCTTCTCTTTGCTTCTTCATATTGAAGGCGTAATCTCACTTTCTCAGCCAACTGGTTATTGCTGCTGGTAATAAACTGAAACAGAAAAAAAAAAATCTAATATCAGCAACTTTGTAACCACTCCTCTTTTGATATTTCCTATTTCAACTGATGTTACAAGTTAGACTTGCTCCTGTCAAGCTCATTTATTTATTAAACCCATCACAGTACAGGAAAATAGGCCATTTGATGGTTTTTTTTAAAATTGTATTTTCCAAATATTAAAAACAAACAAAAAACAAACAAAACAAACAAAAAAAACCCACACCAAAAAAAGAAACACTACACAATTTTGAAGCTCCTTTTGGTTTCATTTACTAGAAAATGTACCATCTCTATCTCAGGCTTCTATTTTCATACACACACAAAAAGTTTTGTAATTTTTCTTTTTACATGCCATTTCCAGTCTTTACATGCTGCCTTGCATTTTGTTTTGCATGACTTCTTGCTTTGATTGTAAAGCCTTAAAGACAAGGAACATCCCATCATGCCTAGATCTTTAGTCTCATGTGTGGCCCTGACCAAAAGGGGCTGGAAATGTTTTAAGTAGAAGTGGGATGTCCTGTGAGACACAGGATGCACCCACAGCACTGAGTCCTTGCTAAGACTGGCACCAGCCTGACAGTTACAATCTTCTTGCACAAGTGGTTCAGGAGTATGTTTGATGGTATTAAAATATCACCACATGTTATCATTCCTACTCCTAACACACTAAAAGCCAAACATGCTCTTAAGGGAAGAGTCCTCATTACAGCTGAGCCCATACATAGCTGCTGAATGTTTCTTGCCTAGTAGCATATCATTGCTATGAAGAGCTGAGGGAATATTTGTATCACAAGAAGATATACCTACAGGCAAAATAAAACTTACTTCCCTTTTATTCCCACCTGAGCTGTTCTAAGTGTAGGGAAACAGCAGCTTTCCTTTAGAGATACATTAACACAAAAATGAGGCCACTCTGAAGTTGAAACCAGCTATCATTTCATAGATACTTGCACATGCTTGGAGGTTTCTACTAAGGCAATACTCTACACACCATTCAAAGGAATGACTACACATGCACTTGGTTTCTCACACATTACTCACATTTCCTGAAACATCAGTCTGGGAGCTGACATCCAGGTACCGGCGGGGTAGTAAAGGGCTGGAGCTTTCCACGGACATGCTGCTGGCCCACAGGTCTGACTGGGATCCTCTGTCATTCACAAAACTTTCTTTTAGCCTGGCTAAGCTCTAAAACCATAAAAAGTCATGAGGTGAGCTCACTTCTGCACCAAGTGCCTCATCAGTTACATAGCTTTAGCCTAAAGAACATGATTAAGATCTGATCATGTCTGCTCTGTGAACTCAGATTCTGCAAATGTGGGGGGACAGCTGGACTGCACCTCTCATAGCAAAGAGGAGCCCACAGGCATTAACACACTGTCTGGCCTGCACAGATAGGCTCTCTGCTGAAGACAGCAGACCAAGTAGGTCATAGTGCTTCCACAGTTTCTCCAGGTCTGCTCTGTGACAGCACTGTCATGCTGGTTCACTCATAACTGATAATCACTGAGACAAACACTCATCATTAAGCAAGTGCTTACTACCGTTAGTTCTTGTATTTTACACTTCCTTATTCCCAGGATCTGAGAAAGAAAAAGGCTGCCATCCAACCAAAATACAGAACTATTTTTATTAATAAAAATTCTAAATACATATCTGAAATACAAAATACTTAAACTCTCAGAAATTCAATCTGATAACTATGGTTCCAGGAAACACTATAAAGTCATCCCTTCTCAATACCAGAATGAGGTCTTGTTTTTCCTTTTCCCCTGACGTGATGGCCTTCTTGAGAGCTTTCATTTCACTTAAAATGGCTTGTGCCTCATCAAGTTTGTAGCCACCTTGAGTATCAGACATTTTCATGTCAATTCTGTGTGGAAATTGAAAAAAAAAAAAAATAGAGTAAGCTACCAGTTTATAAAGCCCAGTTAATTTAATTATCCCAGATATATGCATCTCAACTTGAATTTTTAAGAACACACTCTGGAGTATAACAATGACAACAGAAGGAACAAAGAACACCATCCCTCCCTAGATAAGTTGTTCCACTCAGAAGTACATTAAGCTTCAGAGCTCTGATTTTAGCCGTGCATTCTCTTTGGCTCCTTAGGGAGCACAAAGACACACACAACTCCCCCTCAGAACAGTAGGTTTGGGCAGATTGCTGTTGGTTACCCTGTTTCTAAAGTGGATCGATGTTGCCATCTATGAGAATTCCCTTGTTTTCAGTCATGATTTCAAACACCAGGCGCAGACCTGCCATGCACGGATGCATTTGCTGGCACAACCCAATTACAAGCTGCCTCATCCTTCTTCTTCCTGAAGGAATTCTACCACAGTTGATGTTTCTAATAAATGAGATATTAACCAGCGACATTATTTAAAACGTGCCAGATGTCTAATCAGATAAAGGTAAGTACCTGAAGCTTTTCTCCCCTTCCACTCTACCCCGTATTTTTCCTCAGTGCCCTAAAACAAGGGCTCTTCTAATTAACGCAAGAAGTTGTACTGTGCTACCTGTATTGAACAATATTTAGTAAAGCAGAATACAATTTAATTGACAAGATCCTGGTTCAAAATCTTTTTGCCATGAATTCAGCTCTAATGTGGTCAATCACATATAGGCACTGATCTGAGAGAACTACCCCCACGGCTGTGTACTCCTTTCCGTTGCATATGCCTAAAGATAGCGGCAGCAACATATTTCAGCTTACGTTATTGAGGCAGCTATTTATAAATTGTAGAAGGGGGTGGACTATGAGCCAGAGATGTTCTATACCGAAAATAAGATCTTAAGAACAAACTTACTTCTTCAGTGTTTGAAAACCATGCTCTTTGTACTGAAGCTCTTGCTTCATGTGAGCTACTTCTCTCTTGAGTTTATTAACCTGCAGCAAAGCAAGGTGTTTTTAGAATGATCTTTAATATGAACTACCCATTCATTTCAAAAGTAATTCAAGTGTAAACAGTACTCTAAACAAGGTTTCCAGATAATCAGTTCACTTCAACAGCAGCTAACAGCCCTGACTGCTTCCTCATCAGAATGTTACCACTGGGGCTTCACTGAGTACACAGGTTACTACACCAGCGCAGAACAGGCTCAAGGGAAGTTCCAACCTCCTAAGTGGAATAAGCTGACAAAGACTCAAGAGAGACAGGAACAAATCATACAACAGTTTGACACAGAAATGTTTAAACCTTCCCAGTCACTAAAAAAATCCACATTAAGCATCAGTACAGGAGTTACACTGCAGCAACAGAAACCATTCTCCAAGATACCAAACTAAAAGGCCCCGCCACATGAGTAACGCAGTAGGATGATAATACATATTGTAAATCCACTGACCCTACAGCTTGCTATTTTATATTCCTCCACAGAGACCAGACTGACCTACTTTACTTTAGTCCTTTCTTCTTTCCAAACCGAGCTCTGCATGAGAGCGCACACTGCCACTGCTAACAACCCGCACTAAGCCCAGGACAAAACAGCTGCCAGTCTCTGGAGGGAACTCTCAGCTCTCCTGTGCTGCAGCACACCGAGGAGCCAGCATGCAGCTCAACACCCCACAGCATATTGTTGTGGCAGGATGTGCTGCCAGCTTCCAAGGAAGTCTAAAGTCTAAAGGAAAAAATGTCCTTAAGGAGGCAACACTTGAGAATTCTGATAAATTATCTCCTAGATTAAGAATGGCAGCATTAGCTTTTTCAACTGCTTTGGCATCTCCTTTCAGTATGTGCCAAGAGGTTTGGAAACATCTGCAGATTACTCATAGCAAGCAAAGGTCCATTTGTACTACTTACCCTGGATTTTGTAGTGGCAATCTCCGCTTTGAGGATCTCTGGGTCATACTTGGAACTTGACGATGAGCCAGAGAGCACTAGAACAAAGACAGCACCCAGTTTAGGAGCTAACTTACTCCCTGCTCTTCTACCAGCCTCACCACAAATTAAGATGTCACATCGCTCCTGCATACCCAGTTCTCCACACATTGCTAGTACAGGTCTTTTGCTTATTTTCCAGGTCTCACCTCTTATAGGCAAGGATAAGACAGAGAAGTCAAATATTCCACAAAAAGTGTACAGTAAAGAGGCCAGAACACGTCCTTCATCTCCAAAGTCTTTACCTGTTCCAGGTTAATACACTTAACTCAAGACTCCCAGATACATTCATTGCATTCAACCATGTGGTTGCTTGCATTTCCAAAAGCATTTAACAGAACTGAAGGGGCAGGCATTGCATAGAGGTTTGCTTGTTTTCTCTTTAGACTTTCTCCTGAGTAAACAACCCACTGAATGTTTAGAAACAAAGACTAGTAAAGAAGAAGAAGATGAAAATGAAAAATGTGATGCAAGCCTCACAGCCTTGAGGACATGACCAATCATGTAACATGTCACACTACATTAAAACAAGGTCCCATTAAGAGCAGAATTTTTGTCTCAGCAGCAGTTAAAACCTTCTGCTTCAGAAGGTAGAGAAGCTCCCCAAGGTCCAATGTTGTTAAGAGGTAGCTGTAAACAAGGGAGATATTTGGATCCTTGCAGCCATCAGCTTATGCCCTCTAAAACATAGGAAATAATTTCTAATTCTTTCTGGTTGCATCACACCAACGTAATTCACATTCACGGTGTTCTTAGTGCACTGCTCTGGTATACCAGGGCTTGGGCACTTAAGTAAAGACCAAAAGCTGTTCTTCAGAAATAGGTAGCCAAGCAAGTTGACAGAAAATTGTTTAAATGCTTTTAACATCAGGTACAGAATTAGCCAACGGAATTCACCACCATAGGACAACTCTGCAAGACTGAAGTAAGGGGAGGTCAGCCCACTGATACAGCTATGGTAAGAACATTACAAGTCTGCAGTATGAAGCATTGGATGACTTGCAGGAAATAAATCCTCCTCTGGAGATTTTCCAGCTTGTAACCAGTAACAATAAGGAAGAAATCTGGCCTTCTATAAACATTTCTGCACCAACTTTTGAAGCAACAGGTATTGATGTTTCCTGTGAGACGAAGAGTATGGAGCATAAAATCACGTTCTTCATACAGAGAAAGATAATCCACCAATGTCAGATTTACACAGCAGGAAGCATAGACCCTTAGCTCCCTGAGAAAGTCACTCAGATACCTGGGATGTTGAACTACAACACACTCTGGGAATGCAATCTGAGGCAAGCCTCCCTGCCTTGTTTCTTTTTGACAGGGAATCAGGGATAATACAATATAACCTATTGTTTTCCCACTCAGTCAACCACATCTTTTCACCTTTCTTGAAGCCCATGCTCAAGGTCTGCACGCTGACTCCAGGGACTGAGCCAACCACAGCGGTGTCCCTAACAATTATGTTGACCAAAGAGGCAGTTGTTGCCTTTGAGACCAAGTGGGTGGATGTGGAGAGTGACACAGTATAACACATCCCAACATTCTACCAGAGGGCCAGCTTCAAGCATTCCACTGCCCTAGCAGATGTATGACTAAGAGGCACTGGATAAGAGTTTGCTATCTACTCACAGCTGGTCTGAGAGCCCAGTTTGTGCTCCCAAACATCATGCAGCTGCCGATATTCTTGCTGGGCCAACTCAAGCCTCTGCTGTTTCACTTGATAGATCTCCTTCTGTGCAGCAATTGCCTCCTGGGCCAGGACAAGGTAGTCTTTCAGCATATGCTCCTGCTCCCGCCGCCATTGCACACGAGGATCTTCTATTTGTGTAGTTTCTTAGAGAGAAAACATAAGGAGACAAGATCAAAGAGTTGCTGCTGCCTGGAGAAGCTCCACCTTTTACAGCTGCTTGCACCATCCCATAATAAAAAGTGGAATAAAGTCATCTTCCTTTTTTTTCTTAGGAGGTCACCATTGCTCCACAATGAACTCCAACAAGCTTTGGCATGTTGAATCTCTATATAGAAGAACTTGTGGTGAAATCATTGTACAGCTCTCCAACTCCTCCGCTGCTGAAGCCATTTCGGGTCTGCCTCTTAAAATATTCACAGAAATGCACGCACACATGAGCTCTAAGATACTGACACTGACTGTTGTGACTTATCTTTATTGCAACTACTTTATAAAGTTACTAATAAAGTACTTCTACTATTTCACTGATAATACCCCCCAACTTTCAGAAAACATTGCCATATGACTGCATTGTACTGCATCTGACAACATGAAAGCAATTATAATTCTGCCCATCCTCTTCAGCTGCCAAGTGGTTTTTATTAAAAAGCGAAAAGAACCTTTTCACTCAGAGTCTATAGGTAACTAAAGTCTTGTTAAATCACAGAATGTATTAACTAAAACATCTAAAATGCCATTATACAAACAGCATCTCAGAAAGGGAGTAAACATTCCCTTCACTAAAAGCAGGCACAGCAGCAAATCACTGCCGAATAAAGGAGGAGGAGTTTAAGAAAAATATTTTTTGGTAACATAGGCAACAGAGTCAGGAGCAGTTACACCACCTCCATCTCCCTTACCCCAACACAGCCAATACATTGCTTTCCAGGTTTCTAATTATGAAAAAGACATAGGGTCACAGACATGCAGCTAGTCCTAATACTAATTAGGTACATTTGTTGTCAGTATTTGTCTCGATTTTGTGAAGAAGCACACAAAATATTTTTTTTTCCCCAAGGCTACTCTATGTTCTTGCTTGGAACAAGTTTCAATATTCAGTTGACTAAGTGCTCTAAACTGTCTAAACTAGCATGCTTGAATAAGGATCCCTAGTTACCATATAATGAATAATTAATAAAAAGGAGCTGTTTGAAACTATCAGTAGGAATCTAATCTGCATATCTTAAGAGACTCTTTAAATATTTAGTAAAAGCTGCCATGGTGGAAGGTAGGAGCAGCTCTTAAGTGAGTCAGGCATAAGACTAACACTGCAATACCCAGGATGGAGGGAAGCGAATAGCTTGATAATACTCCTAGGAGTCCAACCAAAATTAAAGGATTTTACACAAGGGATAGAAACTCAACCATTTTCACAAGCTGTCCATGATCATGCTGAGGAGAAAATTAACAAGGTGCTCCAGCAATAACTTGTTTTAACAGTATCTCAAAACTTGAAAAAACACATGCCATTTCAAGTTACATAACAAGACTTAAGAGAAACTTCAAAAGATAGTAAAAAAAAAAAAAAAAAATACATTTTAAGACACCAACAGTAAAGTTTCCAGAAGCATTTCAACAAAAAGTCCATTATAGGTCCTGCTAGTAGAAGCAACATTTTAGTCAATGCAATATTAAAGTTAAGCCTGAACCAGAAAATCTGCCCAAAAATTACTTGAGGAGAAAGCCAACCATAGGTGTTGGTGCCCTTCAAGATGTCTATTAGAGGAAACAGTGGAGAAGCGAGGAAGACACAGCAGCAGATTTTCAGTTGTAAGAGCCTGAAAACGTCAGGCTCCTGTCTCTATTCTTGTCCCTCTAACTCACTTTGAAGATAACCATTACCTATACCCAAATGGACTAAATTCCTTCAATCTATAGCTGAACCAGAAGGGGAAGGTGTGCTGTGAGGTTCTCAGAGAGATGCCCTCCATATTTCCAAACAGGCAGCTTCCCTAGACCAGATAGAATGAACAAGCACCAGCAACCATGACTCAAGACTTTTAATTTCAAGCTTAATGAATATCTTGGCAAAGTACCCACAACTCTTAAAGTCTAGTTCAGAATGCTGGCTCCTAAGCGTACCTGTACCTATGGTTTCCTCAAGCTTGGTTATTTCCAATTTTCCTTTAACTACCAGCCCATTTCCCTCACAATCCCAAGAAGGCCAGTGGAAGCTTCTGCAGGGAAATCCCTCCATTATAAGCAACCAGGAAGAGCATTATGGAAAACTACAACCCTGAACACCTCTATGAGGCACTGAAACACCGACGCTGCTTCAAACATGTACACCACCTGACAAAGCCAACACCTGGCAGCCAGCTCATGGAGAGCAGAACACCACACTTACATACCAAAACTGCTTTGGTCCCATTTTTCTAACTATTCACCCCAACCCTTTCATAATCACAGCACTATATACCCCTGAAGGCAGTTTTGAGTTTTGATTTTCAAACATGTAATAACAATCAATGAAAATGTTGGCTAAGGGCTCTCGATCTGCCCCAAATACTGAGAAATGTAAAAAAACATTCAGAAGTCAGACGAAAAGGACTATAAAAATCCAGGCTATTCCATCATTTCTTGTCTTGTGAATTTTTAACTGAATGTTGAGCTTGTCATAAATAAATCTGATTGTTTCTTGATTGAAGAATGTAGCCTTACTCTGCTTGCATCAGCATCTGGCAAGAAAATCATAATTTCTTTGAGTAAATCGAATTCCAGAGATGATGTTCCAGAGATGGACAGTCAGGGCTATGCATTAATGCTGTACTAGGAATATTCTGGGTACTCAATTTGATTGTATTTATTTTGCCTCAGAGAGCAGGTTAGAAATGTTCTCCATCTTTTCTTTTGTTTTCTTTTCTTTTTTTTTTTTTTTTTAATGGTTTCCAGCTTTAGATTTAATTTAGGTCTGTCCTTTAGCTTGTTTCTGATAATTAGTGTGCAGCAAGAACCAACACGCCTCCATCCCTTCACACCCTCTGATGATGGTTCCTTCCTGCACAGGGAATATGCAAGAGACCTTGGAGAGGAAGGAGGTTTTGGACACTCTCCAGAGGATACTTCAACATAATGAAGAGGGTCATCTTTGTGGTTTACCTGGAGGTAAGTGGATATGGTTTGTTTCATCATGATTTGGATTAAAGGTGGTATAAGAAATAGCACTATGAGTTTGTTTCTTTTTAACCTTTTAATTGCAATTCTCTGTCAAGTCTCGTAGCTTCTGACATCACAGAGAATCACACCTGCTATTAAGCAGGTCTCAAAGCATGGTTTGAAGCTTTCTCTGTATGCCCTTGAAGTCCGTGGTGCTTTTGAGTGGCACTGATGAGGAGTAACTAGACCACAAAGGGCTCAGACCTGCAACCAGATCCTTGTTCACTCACCCTGGGTCAAGCTCAAATGTACAGTTCGGATCATGTTTTGTTTGCCCCACCTAGATGCTGCAGTTTCTGATAGCTGAAACAATCAGGAGTTCTGACAAGCTCCCACAGCAGGCTTCAGATCAAGGTTGTTTTCCTGTGCCTGAACTGCATCCCCCAAGACTACAGCCATCCTTGACAAACACCAGGGGAGGAAGTTAAAGCCCCGGTTTTGACCAGGGTGGGTCACCGTGGCAACACTGCTGCCTAAACGCAGCAGAGCCCTTCAGAGTCACTGGAAGGTGTCATTTCCCTGTCTCTGGCCTGCTCTTGGTCTGGAGTACCCTGGTAGGCATCTCTCACACCCCAACACCTCAAACAGCAAACCCCCAATCACAAGAAAATGTATGTCTAACTGTATTTTTCACTCCTCTGGAGATCTTGTCCAGGCTCTTCTGTCTTTCTGGTTGCACACAGTCATGAAAACATTAAGTCATTCAGAAGGAAGCAAAAAAACTTCTAAACTCCACTTCTTACTCCTGCTGTGGTCAGGAATAACCCAAACGAGACTAGGAAAAGTATTAAATTCAAACTATCTTTTCAAAGCAACCTCATCCTGAACTCTGCAGAGTGCTTTCCTTGTGGAACTGAAATGGACACGGAATATGGTTTCACAGACCTATAGCACCCCCAAAAGAGTCTGTTTCTGCTGTGAACTTCTGGACTGCAATAGGACCTGGTCTGTAAAGAGAACCAAAGTCGCCAAGAGATTTTTATTACTTTTTTCTTGATAGTCTTCGGATGTCTCTTCCAACCCAAACCATTCTGTGATTCTATATCCAATTCTGTATTTTCTTATAATTCAAACACTTCTGGTCCATCAAAGAATTTAGCTAAGACAATAAGCAACGGCTTAGTTTGAGGATAGACACAGAATAAACATGCCACAAGCCTGAACTTAACTCCTCCAGTTTGCATAACTCTCAGGATATCCCAAGCCTACATAAGCTTTTCCTCTCCTGTACAGGCAGCACCAGCTCCTGCAGCAAAGGGAGCTCAGGCAGTCATTGAGTTTACCCCAGCCTGGGGAATCAACATGAGACCTTTGCACTGTTTCCAATGCTCTTGCCACAAGGACAAATTCCAGATTAAGAACAAACTCCAGATCACTACAACCTAGTCAGACTCCTCAGTAGAGCCCAATCTTACAGGTGTGTCCATAATATCAGCTTGAATGTGACTGCTGATTTGAAGACCAACAAAACAATAGGTCTCAAATTCCTGTTTTAGAAAGGGTGGTTAAATTGTACAATGGAGAAGGACAGGATTTGACTTCACAAGCTGCAGATCTAATCTGCTCCAAAATATGCTGTTAACTCTTTTTCTGGGGGTTGCGTTCAGTATAATTTAACACAGGCACAAACCAATCATTCTGTAAAAATACAGTAAGGTGTCACTTACTGGTGTTGTGGTCTATGTAATAAACTCCAACCTGAGGGTCATAAGCTTCTTCCCATCCTAATGGCAATTCATCGCTAATGCAGTCTGCAAAGGTTAGTGGTTTAGTGTACCTGAAATGTAAAATAATATTTAGGATTAAAAAAAGAACACTTCCACATATCTATTCCAAACAACTGAACAGAGATGTACCACAAGGACTTCAGTATAGAAACCAACAGAAAGTTGAGAACAATTTTAAGGTTTTTGTTTTTATTTCATAATGCTCCACAAACGCCTCCCTTTCTTCATCTGACGTTGCAACACGATGACTTCATTCTGACAGAGCTCCTAAGCCTTGCCCAGCTCTCACTCAAGAGAGGAACGTTAAGAACTCTGCCAGAAACAATCCTCGTCTCCCAAGTGAAAGAACGAGGCTGTTTGCAGGCAAGTCCTGTATCAGAAATATGTAGACAAGAAGGAGCAAGATGAGAAATGCAATTTGCATAGCATGAATAATTAAGACTGCACAATCAACAGCAAGTGCTGAAGACTGTGGGACCACTTGTCATGCAACTCTGCTCATTTGCATAGCAATATGTTCAGTTTCATTAATGACAAACTAGATTAGTTTCTCAGTATCACAAAAATGTGTAACCTGCTCTGCCCAAACGAGGAAGTACTTCCACAGAATTGCTCTGAGTTGTTTTTCTATTAGACACTACATTCAGCAACAGCCTGAAGGATCAAATGGCTCAAAAAAAAAGCTTGGAGTACCCACTCCTTCAGTGATCCCACAGATTTTAGTCACCAAAACCAAGCTCCTTCCCCTTTGACTGCAATACTGAGGTTCAGCTTACACCAACAGAACTACTAAGCAAAGATACCACTGCAGGGATGCACAAGGCAGGAAGAATTAAGTTTGCAAATATCTTACATACCCAGCTGCCAAAAGCATGACATGCCAAGGGCCCACAGTTTCATCACAAGCCCAACATGCTGCACATGGCATCTCTGTAAGGAGGGTCTGCAAGTCTGACTTGCCAGAAAAGTTCTTTGAACAGAAAGCACAGGACACATCATAGAACACCACAGTCCCTCTCTAGCAGTTACACTGTGCATGGTAAGAGGAACTGGGTCAAAAAGCAACCACAGGGCTGCACCAAACTCTGACATGTACAAGCAGGGTGTCACAGGAAGGTAAGCTGGCTAATGGAGCAAGTTTCTGACCCACTTTCTTACAGAGAATGAACAGACTTGCAGAAAATCTTTCACATCCAAAGGTAAATCAGCAGGGTTGACAAAGTTTTCAGCACGCTTGAGCTTAGTTCATCTGGAGGCACTGAGCAAACAACTGGTAGCCCCGTATCAACATCTTATAGTCAGTCACCATTGTAAAGGGAAATTTCAGAAGAAAGCCTCCAACCATAAGAATTTCAACATAAAAATCAACATTTACTGATATAGTTCCCCCCAAATCATGACCTGGATGTCTGCTACATAGTAAGAACAAGGTGGGAACAATTGTACAAGTCTAAGTGGTCTTTTGTGCATCATTTGATTAGCAACACTAAAAAAATTGCTGCAAATTTTATGATTGCCATTTCACTATTTCTACAGAGATCTTTGTAAGAAGAACCATCACTGGGTCTGCAGTCTCTGCACACCAGCTTCCATTCAGTCCTATGGATTGGTTAAACCAGAAACCATGTATTTCCCGTGTCCCAGCTACATTTTTATGAGTGATCTATGCAAACATCCCTCAACACAGAGCAATAATTAAACTCATAGTTGAAGATGAGGGTGTGCTGCAGATACAAAGCATACTTTGAAAGATTAATTTGTATTGCACACTGAGTGGAACTTTTCTGCGGCAGAATTATGCTCAAGAATCACATCTAAGATTAATTTAATTTTATTTTTTAAAAAGAAATTAAAAAAAAACCGCAACCCCCTCCAGCCTTGAACTGTACCATCAGCCCCAGGACTCGACTGTTTTCATCAGGGAATAAGCACTGTAGTGCTATTCAATACTTCAAAGTTTAATACCAAACTCATAAAGCTTCTGCTCTGCTTTTGTCCATTCCTACTTTGTTAGAAGTAGCTGAATTCCTTCTAGATATGCTCAGAAAGTGTCAGTCTGCACAGAAAGCCAGGACCAAGAGACTGAAGGTTGCTTACTCCTATTTTCTGTATGAAGTGCAAGGCATGCACTGCATTCAGTCAGTTCTTTCAGCCGGAGTTTTAGAAAAAGAGAGGAGAAATGGCAAGGCAGATTCAGTGTGCTGCAGCAATGACACAAGCCAGTTGGAGACTTGCCAGTTACTAGGGCTTCGAAACAAGACAATAATTTCACCTTTGAGATTCCTGTTTTCAGCCTATCTCACAAGAAGCACCCACCACCAAGCGCACACTAGTGCTGTCCTCCCTGGCTGACTTCAAGCTTGCAATTATCCCATTTGCACAGAGGGGTAAGTATTCATTAAAGAAGAAATCTGTCATTCATACAGCAAACAGAAGACTAATTAGTTTTAGAATTAAGAGGGTAATTCCATTTATTACAGACAACATATGTCATATAGCTATTTCCCCAAATAACTGCAGCTTCATAACCAAATTACTTGTTCTTCTAAACTCCTTTTCCTTGCTGTTATGGGAAAAGCTGGCACAAAGCAAAGCAGCAATGCTACAATTACAGATGAAAGACATGTGGTATGTTGCGTAGCCAGACCATTAATAAAGCACAAAAAGAAAAAAAAAAGATATTATTTCCTTGTTTAAAGATATTATTTTTAAGGACTGTTATAAAGACTGAAAGAAACCAATTTTCCAGAGGGAGTCCAAACTCAAGCATCTCCCTAAGCACACTGACAATGCAGCATGACTGATGAAATGAGCAAAAGGTAGTTTCTTTCTCACAGCAAGACATGATTCAGTGAGTGTATTATTTCTGCATAAAACAGGGCTGTTTCTGTATTTGGGAAGTTAAAGCTAGGGTACATCTGCAGAACTATTTCTTTTGAAATATCTCCTTTGTAATTCACAAAGCTTCCTAGTAGCCTTGGAAAAATCTCATCAACTTGGTCAAACCACATTACCATATAATGGGTTCTCTCTATAGCTGGACTCAAAGCAGCCTTCTAGAAAGATGTACCCCTTTTCACCCACTGTGCTTTAGAAGGAAGGAAACCTACAAAACCATTTATGCATTCCTTAACTTCCAGGTTTATTCATCCAGTTTTCAAATGAAAGCAGTGCACCCAAAAGTTCAGAAAACCCTGACTTCATGACTTAGACTTCTGATCTCCAGTCACAAATGAGGAACCAAGGGGAAAATTTCAAAGTCAGTACGTATAGCATTTTTTATGAAACCCTCAACTAGTCCAGTTATAAGAGATGACATTTTCAGACACATGACTTTGCATCTTCCAGTCACGCTCACTTAGCTCTAACGCCTTTCAGAGGATCAGTTAGATGAGAATTACTCTTGAAGCACTTCATCTGCTTCTAAGATGCATGCTAGACCTGGTGTGGAAGTCCTACAAGAGAAATCAGCCTGAGCTAGAGAAGGTATCTGTAAATTGCAGCCTAACAGCAGAAAGTGACCTACATGTTCACCACATATCAGCTCACCTGAATCTCACCTCCATCCAACCTGTAACAGGCAGAGGCTGAGTGGAAAGCCATTGTCTACACACTGGCCAGTGAACATATTGAGGCACTTTACAAAATGCGTGCCCCCAACAGCCTGACTATTTGTACAGCAAATGAGGTTTGAATCCTGCTCCCATAGCTAGAAAAAGAAAGTTAGTTTCCTAGATCTAGTTTTTAAGTCACATCAGTTTTAACTGAGAAGGGTTTCCACATTCCTTATTTTTGATCTATCATGTTCAGCTTCTTCCACAGATAAGACTGGAAACCAATGTTATCGTGTGCAAACATTATTAAATGGAAACTTGCCCATATCAGATTCAGAAAGCCTTTCCATAGTCTTTAGCTCTACTGTTGTCAATCAAAAACTTCATTACATGAGAAACTCAAGGCAAATAATCCTTGTATAACAAGTTTTTGATTGACAGAAAGTCCGTTAAACACAGCTGTAAGATCATATGGGTTCCTGACAGAAGCTGGAGACAGGTGAGCCATCTTACAAATCTGGAGCTAATACTACACAGGTAACAGAAATCAGTTCTGAACTTCTTGAAACAGGAAATGTTCTTTTTGCAATTGTTTGATTTCAATGCCAACTGGTGGCCTACAGTAAGCAAGTAAATCCCCATGCAGCTTTTTAGGCAGGCTAGTGGCTGGGTGCGTGTACGTGCAGAGAGCATGCCACACGCTTGGCTCACCGTGACGGGAAGCGTTTAGAAACCACCAGGGGATTGCCAAGTTTGTGCTGTACATAAACCCACCTAATCCCCATGTTTGCAGGGTTCCTCAAACTCACATAACACAGTAAAGCCATTTAAACAGTAGAGCCTTATTTCAACTAGTTCAGTAGAGATCACATGGCCTTACACAAAATCCTTCATGACTCTCTATGGGTGAAACTACAAGACCAGGAGATTTCCTACAGTTACTGTATTGACAGCAACAGCTCACTGAAGAAGGAACAAAGGTGGCACCTAGATCACTCAGGACCTTCACTGTCAGATCCTTACAGCTAACATCTAAACAGCTCAACAGTTCGTTTAGCTTCTCCCCTTCCCTCTTGTACTCACAGGCACACAGTAAGGGTGTGAGGCACACAGGTTCTGTAGGCAATGAGTAAAGCAAGATAACCAAATCCTAGAATGACTTGAGTTGTAGGGACCTTAGAGATCATCTGCTCCAACCTCCCTGTCATGGACAGGAATGCCTCTCAAGTAGACTCAGTTGCTCAAGGCCCCCCAGGAAGGAGGCATCCACAACCTTCCTGGGCAGCCTATTTCAGAGCCTCACCACCCTTTTACTGAAGAAATTCTTCCTAAGATCCAATCTAAACCTCAGCTTCAAACCATTCACCCTTGTTCTATTGCTAGACACCTGTATGAAAAGTCCCTCTCCAGACTTCCTGTAAAATCCCCTCAGGATTTGGAAGTCAGTTATCAATTATTTACATTTTTGTTAATTATTATTTAATAATTATTTTAAAATATTTAAAATATTTTAAAATCATCATTAAATTGTTATAAGAGAAAAGTTCTAGGAGATAGAAATGGCATGAGTGGAACTCTTACACAACCAAACAGCTTTTAGACACAGTATTTTGTGAAAGATGCCTGGAGTCAGGTTTTATTTTCAATGGCTTCTATTGCGTTGTTTTTCGGTTTTGTTTTTTTTTTTTTTAAATTAATTTCTCATTTTAATACAACTTACTGCTCATTATGTGGCAGGATGTGCTACACAGACCAGGACAGACAACAGACTACAAGCACCTCAATTCCAGCTGTTACACTGCGTAGTTCTACCCACGATCACAGTGGGTCTGAGCTCTGAGGAACCTGTTAATGGGAAGAGCTCCTACTGTAAGTCAGAAGGCTGCTGCAAGAATCTCTGCCAGGAGGCTCCACTATGACATACAAGCTTCTTTGTTTTTAATGAGGTCATTCCCATTCTCAAGACAGACACCGATTATTTTTAAACTTCAGCATAGAAAAACCTCTCACTTTGCAGACATATTTTCTGGGGCTACCGCAACCTTCTCACAAAAGCTTTTAAAAATAGACTCCTACACATTTATTACTCAAGTTGATGATCCAGCCCTCCAACACACCAGGGCTGTTTATCACTATAGTAACTGTTTTCCCTTGGAGCATCTTCTCTGGCTGCAGGGAGGATTGCCTTTGGGGGGTGGAGGTGTGGCAGCAAAGAGGCCCTATTTTACCACCTTGCTGGCAAAGCTTTCCTCACCCTGTCACCACACACCTGGGCACAATGAAACACTCCCTTGCATTCCCACTCCAACTCCAGTTTGGGGAAAAGGCAAAGAGAACAGCTCATCCCTAACAGACGGTATCCCCAGTAGTGACACAACAGGCAGCTCTGGGCCAAATGGCACCCTCGATTGCACCAGAACGTCAACAACCACAGTAGGTTTCAGATGGAGAGAGCTCTGCACCAATGCAGGACCCACATAAGCAGGTTAGAACTATGAATGGCAAAGGGTTTCCTAGCTAAAAAGGAGAAACCTTTAGAAGTAATCACAAATTTGAGACGGTTCTTGACTGTGCTCCAAGGAGTCTGATGAGAGATCAGGTACAACATTTGTAAGTTTCAGAACAGAAACCAGATAATACTTCAAGACCCACACAACGGCACAGTCACCCTAAACTTTTAGTTACCAAACAGATGTCATTTCAAAGACTGACAGCATTACAACCTGGACCCGGTCTCACTGTGATAAGAGATAACTTCAACACAATTATAACTCTTGGAAAAAATGGGGTCAGGTCTAAAAAACAGTGTGTTTGAAATTGCTGCTGTAAACCACACAGATCTGCTTAAACTACAGCATAATGTTGTCAACAGCAACACCCCAAGACCTCAACACATCTCAAGAAACCCAGACTGCAGAGCGGTTTTCCTTTGTTGCCATGGTTATTAAGCATCTTTATAATCTCCCAAAGATCTTTCATCTTGTCTCTCCTCCTGGCCCCTGATGCTTCATGCATTGGACTATCTCTGGGATAAGCATACACAACATTCATCCTCGGTGCCTATTTTCCAAACTACAATAATTTAAAACAGTTTTATAGTCAATGAAGGCCTCAGAGATGCCCTCAACTGCTCTTTGGTCGAGACATCTTGACTCATATGTAATTTCACAGATAACACCCTCTACTGCTATTGCATGAGCAGGTAACATCAAAATTATTTTTCTACAGAAATTAGTCACATGCTACCCAAGCAGGTTCTACACAAAGCAAATCAGGAGGCAACAAAGACACCTGAAGTCAGGAAACAGCCTGTATTTTGAGCATTCCAAACAGGTAAATTTATACCTTTAATACATTTCTAACACTCAGATTCATGGAAGCATTGAGCTATATAATACACAATTTACATCTCTACCAACCACAATGAGCATGCCTAGTACCTATCAGGCTAACAGTTAGTTGTTTGCTTGTTCTTTCTACTGCTGAAAAGGCTTGCATTTTTTGAAGCTCTGCTTTGCACACACTGATAGTTGGTTTGCCTATGTATTTCTTTTCAGTACAGATCATTTACTCCTGGAAGCAAAGAACTATTAAGTAGCAAATAGCACATACAGATTCTAGATCATTCCCAGAGATTAACAAACTGGTTCTGCTAGCAGGAGAGAGGCAGGAGGTCAGTCATACCTTCTTAATCACTCAAATGCAAAATTCCTGGGATACTTCAAGGTTAAAAAGCCAGGAAATGGGAGTCAAGGTTTCTCACAACATTAACTTTCCTGCCAGACTGCATATCCTGCATGCTCTCCTGAACTGATTAAGGAGAAAAGATATAAAAGAGTAAGGTACAACTTGATGAGAACTGTGTCACACTACTAAACTAAAAGCATGCAAAAGCTGGAATTTACCCATGCAAGTAATCTAAACACCCATAGTTTTAAATTATTGAGGTTGTGAGTTTTTTTGTTTGCCTTCAGTTCTTCTGGAAGCAGAAGTAATCTTGCCACCTGCATATCCTGAACAGATTTAAAACCATGTCAGCTCTCTGTTCACTCAAAGGTTTGACTGAAGAAAAGGACCAGTCACTGCATAGGAAGGGGTAAACTGTCTACCAAACATCCAGACAGAGTAGTTAGACTAGTTTCTTGACATATTTGGGAGATGAAAAACTGGAAGGCTTGTCTCTGTTCTTACAGCCCGCACTCCTACTTCTCTGAAAGGCTGCCTATAGTGTGGGTGGCAGTAGTTTACATTGGCAAGATGCCTCAAGATAAAGAGGTGTATAGGACAGACTCCCCCCCAACAACCCCTGCAATCCAGCTCCTAGAACAGGGAACCAATAGCTACTGCCAAAAAAGATAAGTATTTGAGATTTTGGCAACAAGGTAAGTATTGTACATTTGCTCTACCTCAGTGTTGAGGAACATGCTATTCTGTGGCACACAGCACAGAGAGACAGGCAGTGGCAGCAGTCAGCTCTGCGCTGCTTGAAGGAGAACAGGTTTGGGGTTCACCTCGCAGAGACTTCATTAGGTACTGAATTTTTGCTTCATGCATGGGGAACGAAAACCAGACTTCTTTGAGAAGCACTGCATGTTACTGTATTTCTGAGCAGCATGTACTACCTCTGCTGTGAAAAAGAGCAAATGAGAGCAAATCTCTCTGGCAACAGTGCCAGCTCCTGTGCCCTTTATTCACGTGGCATCTGAAGTAGAAAAACAAACAACACTACAATGCCATCACTGGACTTATCTAGGCTCTGTAGTCTACCCAGTGGAGAAACCAAGCATTGTTACTATGGAAGTATGTTTAGAAAGGGGCAGGGGAAGCACAGGAGGTTGGTTTCACACACTTAGTTTGTACACTGTTCCCCAGTTCACCTCTTGCTAGTGCTGGGCTAGTTGCTAATTGTACAGCAGCTTCAGTGGGACTGTCTGCTTGCTGTTCCTGCATTCTAAATGTACTTATGGAGTTACAGAGCTCTTTCATGTTCTTGATGCCAAACAGATATTTTAGTAGGCTCTTTGTTCTACATCACTTGCAGAATATAGTCTAGGCAAGCGGCAGGGCATCATCACACCCTCTGCTCTTTGCCCTAAAACATATACTGCAGCCACTTAACTTTTACACAAGGCCTAGATCACTTCTAGAAACATTCACAATGCTAATCTGACAGCAGCCTGTCAACTTGGAAATCTTGTCCAGACAGAGCTGAAACCAGCTACGTGTAGGAAGCTACGAAGTCAAGTGAACCTCAAGGAGCCTTAAGTACTATCTCTTGCTATTGCTTTTAGTGTTGATGCATTGCCTTCTCAAATCCTGAGAAGTCATACTGTACAAATAAACAGACATGTCAAAACAAGAACAGGCTTCCAGAACAACCTCAGAAGAGTAAAGTTTTCGGAGATGTGCAGAATTAGAAGCATAAGACTAGAGTATAAAGCTAATAAGTTTAGTACATTTTTTATCCAAAGTAACAAAGTCTTGATTTATTATGTAGCTAAGCCACAAAAACCCCCTGCTTCTATAGCCAGAACTGTACACAGCACAAAACATAGCTCAGTACTTCACACAATGGAAGGGAGTCAATACAAATCAACGACTACTGAAGTTTCTTCACTCATTTGAGGACAGCAAAAATGAGATTTGCATCACCAAGTGAGTTTAATTGATTTATACTTACCAAGAATTTATTTTGAATGATCCACTATCACTATGTTTTGCCAACAGACTAAATTTGTTTTAACATTAAAGTTATAACAGCAGTTGCTCTTCACATTCCCCTTCCCCACCTATCTCACACAACTTATAGCCCATTTGCAGTCTTTCTGCCAGCTATGGAGAGTGGCACAAGCAGCCTGCTGAAGATCTACATGCCCAACATTCAGCTGTGGAAGAAAGAAGTCCAGCTGCAGAGGGGTGCAGGCCAGATATTCAGATGTCACAGTGCGGATAAACTGGAAGGAGGACTACAATTCTGGTACTGCTACTTTGAAGATCAGGGAAGAATGCCACTAAGGTGAAAGCCTTCTTCAGATTCAGGACAAATGCACATCTCATCGCAGGCAAAGCCAAATATATCAGCACCACAGTATCTTGCAACTCGGATACTGCTGGTAGCACCCCTTGCAATTCCTAGTGGTGAGGGAGATCCTCATGCCCAGGGAGTCTTCACAGCTTGTGTGTGACACAAGGAGAGTTCCCGCTTCCCCCTCAAAGCACCAGTCCACAGTCACCAGCCTCATCCATGGACACAGAGCTCAAGAGAGACCCCTTCACTGATCTTGCACAGAATTTACACAACTCCTGGAAAAACAAACCAGTTTTTGTAAAGTATTCCAGATTGGTGTATGAGACTGAGAAAGGGGACAGTAACTGTCAAATTCAGCACAAGTGCCATCAAGTTGATTTGCCTTGTCTCCGGACCAGGAGAAATTCTAGTCTTACTCAAAATTTTAAAAAAAATTTAAAAAATTAGACAAATCCCAGAAGTACTATGTCATTTTTCAGAATTCAAGGGAAAAGTCATTATGAAAAATTCATTTCCCAAGACTGTTTGCAACTCAAATATTATTGTAGGGAGTATTATCTGAGGATCTCTGTGAACACAAGCTTATGGATGCAACTGGTATCAACTGTTCAGAGAGGATGCGAGTACAAGGGCTCAACAGTTTAAGTCCAAGTAATAAAGGATATTCTGATGACAAATTTTAATTGGTTGACAAAAAAAGCAAGGTGGCATTGTTAAACACACACATGCACACGTGTGAAGGTGTCATCTTCAGTCAGAGGGTAACTGACAGTTTTTTTTGCTCTAAAAGCCTTGTGAAGAAGAGGCTCCTATGTGTTTTGGTCTGAAGCAGCTAATGAAGTTTCTACTTAACGCAGTGTTTAACTTTTTCTGTTTAAGTGTCCAACAGATATTTAAAGAGGCACCAGGTATCAAAAGCATGAAGTTGTTCCTCAGCTCTTAACCCACAGCATTTCTTTCCAACAAGCGAAGACTCAGTGTAGGTACCACTTCATCACCACTGCTCACACATCATGGTCTAGATATGTGTCAAAGCCACACTTTACATAGCCTTGCTATTAATATTTAGCTACTATATTAATTTAGTGTTTGAGAAAATGAACACAGGAACCTCCTTCCAAACGGAGTAAACTTCCTCTTTCCAGTGTACTCCAAAGGCAACTGAAAGCACCTTATGACTGTTGGTACCTTTTTGATATTGCTGTACTCCTACTTCTCTCATCCTTACTTCTTCCTCAGACTACAGATATCCAAAATTCCTTTAGACCTTGAAAGATGGTAAACTCCAGGTAAACTCCAGATAGCAAAGGTACGTCAACTACTCTAAACTTCTTTGGAAGTAACATAACATTCCTTGAAGTATTCTAGACAAAAGAAATCAATTGTCAATGGTCTTAGCATATTATCTTTGCTTTGGTGTGTTGAAGCTTCTTTGCACTGTTACTGAATTAATCTTTCTCCATAGTCAGTTTCTTGTTCTCCCCGATTTTGATAAAAGGCTGGATTTACAACACACTCTCAGGAAAGAACACTTTTAGGAAAACAAAACAAAATCAGAGCAGCCCCTGAAGCTTAAATTCTGGTTTTGATAATGACACTGCTGACAACAGTGTGATTACTGCCACAGTACTGGCCACTCATCACTGGAAGTCACAAAGCTAGCGAGACCGTATGTGACCTGCTATGCCCATGTTAAATGAGAGATATCTGTCCTTGTGAGAAGTCAACCAGCATTCTACTAAGTTGAGTTGAAAGCAAACTGGTGGTCCTGAAGGTAGTTCACTCCCCAGAAACTCAGGTCACAAACTCTGTAGGTTGGTCAGCATTTAACAATCCACTCACCTCAATTTTCATAGCAAGTGAAAGCTGAGTTTATGGCATCAAGCTCGGATCAAGAAAGCAGTTTGCTGGCAAGCCCACCAGCTGTGAGAGAAACAGTGTTTGCATCATTCCATTTCTTGCCCAGGAGCAGGCTACAGTCATGCAGTACGTGCTCTGTAACACAGCTAGGTATAGCACATACCAGCCTACTGATCCTGACAGCTCCACACTCAGTAAGACCAAACACTCCACAAGAACAGAGGTGATAGCAAGACTACTCACTGCACTCCTCGGCAAGCTGATTCAGCTCATTCAACTGGGACATAAGTCTTCACATATTACCGCAAATGCAGTGCCCCAGTCCAGTTCCATCTCCCTGAGCAGAAGTCACACCATTGCTCAGTAGCTAAAATTAGACTTCCCCAGATCATTAGCATACATCCAAATTCCTAGCACACACCTAGAGCCTCTAAAATAAACAACCAAAAAACAGCAAAAAAACCCAAAACCCACAAACAAAAGATAAACGAGACAAGAATTTTGCTTAAATATTCTAAACTAAGCATTTAGACAGGAATTATCTAAAAGACACTGGCAAACACCCGAATTTCTCTAACACAAACCAAAAAAGCACCCAAGACTAAGTTCATATAGTGGTGGAGAGAGAGATTTTTATTCTATCCTTGCAAAGAGAAAAGAAAACAACGATGAATTTTAAGCTGCTCCAAAGCTGCATCACGGTTTCAGCAATAGAAGTGCCACAGTCAGAGTCACTCTGTAATGGCACTCAGATTTCTTCAGGAATGCAGCAGTCAGAATTTTGCAGTACATATTCATAGTCATAGTAGTAAGTGTTGATTTCTTTGTTGCACTACAAGGGTTGCTTTATTTGTGTCATGACACTTTCCTGGAATGTGTTTCAGGATGGAATTTCTGGGCAACATAGTTTCTTACCCTGAATCAGCATGCAACTGTACAAGGATAAGGAAGGGAGGGAGATTTGTGTCAAACCCACAGTATAAAGGCATCAACAATTGAGCCAGTCCAATAGTTTCTTGCTTCCACAGAAAGCATGTCTCTCACCTTCCGTCCTATGCACCCTTTCCTTGTTTCTCTTCCCAGTCTAGCAATTCTATTCTGGCCTGTCACACCCTTCAAGCCCTCCCACAAACTGCTTCCATTCAGTAACACCACAGCAGAGTACCCAGACTTTTCTGCGGAGGGCATTTACAGCTGGGTTAGCAGGACTCAGCAGTTTATAGCATGTCAGTGACAGAAGAGTGTCAGGAACAGAAGTGGCAATGGGGAAAGCCACAAGCCTCCTTGCTGGTTGTGATCAGATGCCTGGCTGCTCCCCAGATTTCTGGGCAACAAATTCGTAGATGAGCTGCATCTGCCATGGAATCATAATTAGAACCAGTCCTCTTGAGTGGCTCATCCTTTCCAGCTGCCAGACTGCCTAGCTACCGCTTTCAGACTCAGTATTACTTATAAATGAAGTGCACAGAAACGGTCAGCTTTAGAAGCTGCTCTCTCAGACCGATGCGCACCTCGATCAGGCCGGCCCTGCCGTGGGGCTGTGCCTGAGGGAACGATCTGCTAAAGTTGTACAACGAGCTCTTTGGAGCTGTGCAGCTGCAGCTCTCGCTGACAGCCCGGCCAGCACACTGCGCGCAGCGTGGCTGGCGGAGGAATGTGCTCCCTGACCGCACCTTTTCATCTCGATAAGGATTTTCAAGGTCATATTCGCTTCCCTGCCGGCTCCTACCCGGCTACAGTGCAATCCCAAGCATGCAGCCCTGGGCCCTGGTGCGCGTTCCCAACCTCCACGTCTCCTGGACACCAGCACAACCTGTCGCATTCCTGCGCGCCGGCTTTCCTGCTTGCTCGCAGCCAGCTCCCTGGGGTTAGCAGCTCCCCTCTCCTCCAGAGTAAGCAGGCACAGCACTGCAGCAGCAGCTACCTTGCCAGCAGCCCTGCCATTCCTTCAGGGTAGGAATAACTCGACAATAAGGCTTGTGACCTTCAGAATTAATATTTCAGAGTTAAATACTTCATATAAAATCAGGTTGAAGCCTGGGCCAAAAAGAAGGGCTCTAGTCGTAACTCGCGTTGCACACTCTAAGGCACACAGCTACATCATCTGGTGAGCTGCCTTCAAGGGCACTGCAGGGAGGCTGGCTTTTGGGACAGCTCCTGTCACCCTTGTCACCCTGTCCCCATATCCACAGAGCAGCCAGCCAAACCAAAGGAGAAGCACTGCCTGTCAGCCCAGGACTCAGAGGGAAGGCAGAGGTGATGGCGCTGGGCCTGTGGAGCCCTTTTCCTCTGGACACAGGATGCAGCCCATTCGTCTCTGCCCAGCAAGATACAAGTTTAAATACCTTCAGACACTGCTCACTCCACATAAGATTTCTAGATTACAAGTGAAGAATCATACATGCTGCCCACTTACAAAACCAGCTAATTATTCAATCTGTTAAGCATGTATGTGCACACAACAGTGCTTTGAGTCATTAGAGGACGGGATTTATACTTCACTGCACGCATCTTGCTCTTTGTGAGTGCGTGCCTGGATACAGCCAAAACGAACACAAGTATCTGGAATGTCTGCGGCTCGCCGGCCAGCGCATCTGAATACAAAGCTGAGCCTGCGAGAGTGACTGGCTGTGTGTGACCCCAGTTGCACACACTGCTCCCCTAATCATGTTTAAAATATGTTTGCTTGTGTTTTTTTTAAACAGCTCTGAGCATCTCAAAGCAGAGTACAGCATAATGTTTAAGCTGTATTCTGAAGCTGTAAGAAAGATGTTGGTGAGGAAAAAGTGGCAATGCAGGTGATGGGTTGCAAAGACAAAGAACTCAGCGTTGGACCCAGCAGCTCTGCCTGCCACAACACAGCTGTCCTGGGTTTTATTGTGGCAGAAGGGCCCTGGCGCTCCGGCAGGCAGGAATCTCAGTTCCTATGGCAGCAGTCACTCCTCTACAGCCCAGCCCACACCAGATGGAGATCCCTGTCCTAGGTGTCTGCCAGACAGATAAGACCATGGCACATCAGAGATGCTGGTTCTTCCCTTCAGCCATTTTATCTTCATTTACCAGTTTTGCTCCCACTGAATTCAGGCAGAGCAGCTCTCTCCAGAGCACCCTGGGCAAGCATGCATGACCTCAGGGCTGCAGCTCCCCTCCAGCCACTCCATGTGTCCACACACAGCAGCGATGAGTGGCAGAGCACAAAGCCACATGGGTGCAGGCAGAGAAAATCTGTCTACCTGTGTTCTGTGCTTCCCTTAGCTTCGCCTTTGATTCCTCTTCCCATTAACAAAGCCCTTAGGCATTTCAAGTAAAAAAAAGTGGGAAAAACAGCTATGTTTCTCATGGGTTATGTGGTATTTCTGGCATTTCTGACTTTTAAAGGAATTCATTCTGCTAAAGATTTCACTTCAGTTTCTCAGATGTCCAAATTATTCAACATTATCTGCAGGTGAGCTGCGCTCCCCAAATTAAGTTGGCTTTGTCCCCATAGCAAGGTTCCATTCCATGGAAAGTCCTACCCCAAGGAATCATATACTTATGACTTATGCTGTACTTTCAAAGGGATGCACTCCACACGAGATTCTCCATTTCTACCTCCTGTGTATTGCCATTTAGCATGATTATTTAACAGGAATTCTAAAATAGAAGGATTTAAGCATTTGGTACGTAAGGCACAAAATATTATTTAGAAGCTTAGTAACGAGTCAAGCCAAACCACTTCCATTTTCACACATTTCTCTTCCATGCATGTTAGAGGAAGCAACAGAAGGCACTAACTGTAAGATTTTCAAGTCTGTCTTGGAAAATGTGAGTCAAAATAAGCTCCTAAAATCTAGCAGAGATCACACAACTCTAGCAATGTACAGTAAGAAACCACATCTTTCTTTATGCCATATCAAGCCCCAGCACCTGCTCATCTTTAACAGGATGTTTTCTCTCAT
Organism: Eubucco bourcierii; assembly: GCA_013396675.1. Lineage (NCBI taxonomy): Eukaryota > Metazoa > Chordata > Aves > Piciformes > Ramphastidae > Eubucco > Eubucco bourcierii. The sequence continues at coordinate 1,206,805 of VWZE01009149.1, read as the reverse complement.
TCAGTTTGCAATGTAAGGGATATAACCAAGAAAAGATGATGGTGGTAAAGCTAAAGCAGCTGGGGAGGTGGGAAGTGTTGTCAGAACCAGACCTCTGTGGGTACACATATCTCCTGTAAGGGAGTTCAGGGCAGACACCAAGGAGTACAGCCTGCATGCACCATGTGTGCTGCTCTCCAACCAAAGTGTGCCAGGCACTGGGCAGATTATCAGTTGCCTGATCTAGCCTCAGCTGTAGCTAGTTTATGACTTACTGAAGCTGTTAGAGTACAACTATCACTCTTGCTCAAGGCAATTACCTAAAATATCTCAGCTATTCATTCCCCTCCTTCCCTTTAAGTCCAAGTTGTGTTTAATGGTTCTGGCATTGTGCCTTATAGCACTGTACATCTGGTCTTCAGCAAGGCATCACGAGAGCTTAGGGGTTTGAAATTAGCTACTTTACTGAGTACTACTTCACCATCAGCACCTGAACTCCCACACTAGTAATTTCTTTCAGCTAATAATTTTACTGTATTATCTATTTTATTTATTTCTACCCAAACACCAATCCATACCATCATTGCAAAATTTCTGACCAGTATAATGGCTTCCTCCTGTCATCTCAACTGAATAAAATATTAGCCTCAGCTCAGCTGCAAAGACCAAGCTGAAATTCTCTGGCAAGCAAAATACTCTTGTTGCCCTTGTCTAGTATCTTTAAGTTAACCTACAGACTGATTCAGAGAACCAACTTGCTACCAAGTTCCAAAAGCTGTGATGAATCTGCGGAACTATTAAAAACCACAGATCTTACTGGTGGAGGTCTTTGAACACTCCTCCTTTCCATTAATAATGTCCTTTATTCAATGTCCTTCTAATAATTTCCAAATTAATGGCATAAACAGATGCTTCCATAGTTCCAGACCAAAGAAGACAAAGGACAGCAATACTGGAGAAGCTGAAATGCTTGGGATGAATGAAACATGACATGGTAATTCTCTTTAACAACACTTCAGAGAAAAACACTGAGCATTTCGGGAGGCTCCTGAGCAATGCCAAGATGCAGATAAAACGGTGCCTGCAGTTATGCATGCAGAAGATATGGGGAGAACATCCAGAAAGAGGCACATACCTTTCTAGGTGTCACCTTCACAGTGTCACAGCAGATGGAATTACAGCCCACAGCGCAGCACTGAGAAAGCATCAATCTGATATTTAAGCTGTCTGCTTTGAAAGACAAACTATAAGTGACAAGGCTGCCTCACTGAACTCATGCTCACCACTCACAGCGCCAAGCACAGCATAACTGCACTGACTGCAGTTCAGGACCTTCTGGCAAAACCACATTTTGCAGGAAGGTCATTCTCACCCAGCAGGTCACTGCTGCAAAAGACAGCTCCTTAGGCTACTTAACTTACTGCAGTAGCAAAAATTGTGCCCAGATAAAGAAGGAGCAGTTTTCTGTGTACCAGCTAGCTTAGTGAGGGGATGGATGTGCATCAGAGCTGAAGGAACAGCCTCCCACAGCAGCAAGACTCAAATGCTCCTCAGCCTGCTCCAGCACTGCCATGGGGCTTGTGCTTAGGCCCACAGACCAGCCGCATGAGAAGGCAAGATTAAGCAATGCACTCTAGTCCCAACCAAGATCTAAGGCAAAGCTTTTTGCCTTTTCCACCACAAATGTACAAGTGGTTACAGTAGTGGAAGCAATGGGTCACTGCACTCTCTAGAGATGGAGAAAGAGGTGATCACTTATGGTAGCTAAAATGGGGGTAAGAAGGGGCACAATCAAATTCACATCCTATCTAGCCTCTGTCTGAGCAGCAGTTGTTTAAAAAGTGAGGTTTCTTAATAAATTAATCTCTTCCAATTTTCCTCATAAACATATGCTTCGAAATACTGCCATAAACCAAACTCATACAGCCTTACTGTAATAGAAACATCACGTCTCATATGAGCCATTCACCACCTGCACCTGAACTGCTTGGAGGGTAAAGTGTCCATCGTACAAAGCCAAGACGTCACCCACTCAGGGTTCAGTTTAAGGACTGGATGTATTTGCCCCAGTTTTATCCATTCTATCTAATCAAACCAATTCATAATCATCACATACCCAGGGATACATTTTCATCCTCTTATGCAACTAGCCACCAGCCACACACAGCAGACAACAAATTCTCAGAGTTGATTGTAAAAGCAACTATTTTTTAGTTACCTGGAAATATTCTTTCAAATCAGCCCAAGTACAGCTTTGAACAGCAGAGCCCCAAAGCACAAAAGGGGCATCACCTCTGCCACATGCTTCCCTGATCACAACACAAGACAGCAATAGGGAATCCAGGGCTCTTCTCTGATCACCAAAGGAACAGAACCTACCCATGACCCAGTGAGAAAAACAAGTAAACAGGACTAAAGTGGCAATTTGTTACACTTGTGTCAGCTGAAAAATGCTTATCTAGTCCTTAGTGAACTGTGTGCATTGCCCTGTTCTCTTGTTCAGTTGAATCAAGTATCCCAGAGGTGGGCTGTTAGAAGGAGCAAAGCTAAATCAGACAGCACAACTTTCCAAGAGGGACTAACAGAAATGGGGAGGAAGGAACATGAGAACTTTGATGTTTTTTCCCATCCAGCATGGATGTAGCTGACATTCTTCCCAGTGCAAAACCAATACACAAAAGTGAAAGACCTCACATAGCTACAAAAAGAATCAGTTCTGAAAGGAGCCATCAGGAGCACCAGGAGAGAGCACAATAAGGGACACTTTGTGATAGTCCAGATAGAAGAATAAACCACAGCTTTCACAAAGGGCAAACTGAGGATTTAGGCTGATGCAACTGAATTTGCTTAGGTCTAGTTTTAACAACTGAGTAGAACTTTAATCCAGGAAAAATGTGGTTCTTCAGTAACTGATCATAGCAATACTGGAACACCTAGCATCACAGAAGCCCAATGCTACCTGGCCACTAGCCTGGTGTGCCAGCAAAGCAGCTGGTGAATCTAGAGGGGACACTGGCCTGCTACTTCCAGCTGTAAAAGGATCCTGAGGACAGCAGGGCACGCATGAAGTATGTAGCACAACTACAGGACAAAGGCTACTTCCTTCAGACACTCCAAGCTGTGTTACTTATCTGCCTTCTCCCTTACCTGCAGGGTCGAAAGTTTAGACAAAAGTATTTGACGTGAAAAGCCATTGAGAAAAACATCCTTACAAGTTTCCAAGTCAATGTGCTCTTCTTAGTATGATAAGCTTTACAGTACTTCTTACAAGTCTCTGCTTCACCTACTTTGTTCAAGACTTACTGATCCTAATAAAATAATGCCCAAAGCACACCAAAAATCTTTTAACAGAGTGAAAATTAGAGTATCAGATCTATTACACCACCCAGCCTTTCTCCTTCACAGGAAAAGCATTAGAGCCTTTGGATATCTCATTTCAACAAGAAGGTTATTTAGTTCTAGAGTTTGGAGTGAAGTATTTAATCACTAAAGGATTTGCAAATTACACATGAATATGCATGTAGCACTTCTCACCATGACATAAATCCTATTGTATATTTATGAATGGATTGCTTTGCCTCCAGCTTCTACATGTATATAAACACCGGGTTTAATCTTCAATTCCTTCCTCCCTCCCTTCTTTTTAAGGAGTTGCTTAAACAAATTTGCATTTTTTGAATCTATTATCTACAGTGTATTTCTTTCCTCTTTAAAAAAAAAACAAAACAAAACAAAACAAAAAAAACCCCCCACAACTCTATAAACCTCCTCCTCCCATCAGACAAAATGCTTACTCTATGAAAGGCTTTAGAGATGCTGTACGCATGGCCACAAGAGAAGTAAGCAACAGCATTATACAGCTTGTGAGAGAAAGTAGAAGCAACAATTGCTGCAAAAAGGAGTGCTCTGAGCATTAGAGCTGGAAACAAAGGCATGAAATCACAGGTCAACAGCTTACCTTCAACTGCAAGGACACTAGCTAAGGGGAAGTAAATTCTCTATAAGCACATAGGAAGCAACATAAAAAAAACCCAAACTCATACTGTAAAATCCTTAATTCGTGCTGACATAACTCCATTATTCCCTGCAAATTTCAGCAGGTATCTAGATTGGTCAAGAAGCAGCTGGATCACACTAGTATTTCAGCCTGTCTTCAACACTGTATTTGGCAAGAGGCACTATTGTCATTCAGGAAAGTGTTGCCACACATCTGCTCCAGGGAAGTAATTCAAACAAGAATGACTTTAAAGGTCATTGCTGAAATTATTTAAATTTTTGCTATTTCACTGTAAATCTATTCTGCAATAAATGTGATTATGGAGAAACTTACCAACATGCAGAACTCAATCAGAAGCAAGTATCACCAGCAAATTTCCAAGCAGAACAATTACAGGTGTGAATTAACACTTGGGCTGTTCTCAGTTTTTTTACTACACAGCAAAACTTTAAACACCAACAAGTTAACTGCACCAGCTCTCTTCCTCTTTCCAAACCGTGGTGTCACTTGGCTCTGTTCAGAAAATGGGAGCAGACATTGAGTCCCAGCCTCCACTTTGCTGCCTTGCAGTAGAGAGCCCAAGAGCTCTGGCAACAACCACAGACACATTATAGGAAATAGCCTGACACAAGACCAAGCCCTCCTACCCCAAATAGTCACCACTTGTTCATGCATCAAAACCAGACTATGAGCTGCTTTCATGCCTTCCTCCAATAACTGAGGGATCTTTCCTGGTGGGAAGAAATAAATACTTGACTGAAAATCCATAGTGACCACACTAGAAAGGGTCATTAGCCCTTCTACACTTCTGAAGATGCAATACAACTCATCAGAACTACCATCTAAAACTATGGAAGCCTATGGCTGGGAAGCAGATAGAAAAATCAACCAGGAAGCACTGTGGGGCATTAGCTACAGACTACTGGACAAATACAGAATAAAGATGAGAAAATTCAACACTGAACATTTGTTTTAGGGATAAGAGTGGCATTTACAAAGGATGTGTGAAAACAAGCCTGAGTGGAGGACTCTCTGTGTGACCAGTTGCAAATTTGTCTTTTACAAATGGAGGTTTTTAATCCACGCAACCTTTTAGAAAATGACCAAGTCAGGGTCCTCAGCCACATACCCCTCCTTTTCCACCCACACATTCTTCTCCCTAAAAGAAACCTTAAAAAGGAAGTGAGTAGTGTCCAAGGAGCACAGGAGATCAGGCGAGCAAATAACATGTGATTTCAGAAAGTATTTACATTGAGGTTACGCTTCCCTTAGCATCAGGCAAAGACCACAATGGCAGGTACCTTCTAAACTGAATTACCAGTGACCCAGTTGCATGAGAAACTTGTGATGCCATACGTCAGATGACATCTCTACTTTTATTCAGAATTACAGACCATCTCAACTGAAAAGATGTCACATTGTTATTTTACAGATGGAATTTTAGATAAATCCGGAAGCTTCTACATTCAAATTTGAAAAGAAAAAGAAAATACAGTAAGGAAGTCTAAGATATCTTGCAAAACCTTGGTGCCACAGAAAGCCATAGGGCATGGTAGCAGCCATGACATTTTGCTTTCCTGTATATATGGGTTAAAATACAAAAGAATAACACTGGGAACAGCAAGGACAGATCTGCCTGCATCTAGAATATTTGGAATCTTACTTTTTAAGAACTAGTTGTTGAATGTCCTAAAGTCTTCTATGTATGTGTCCCTGGAGGAATTAAACAAGTCAGTGCCTCACCATAGCTACAGACTGTTGAACTTTGATGCTCAGATCTTAGTGTGAAATACTTAGTAGCAACATAAGAAAAGATAAACTGCAAGTCTGTCTCGGTGCCTTGCTGGCTGACAAACTGTTTAGGTTAGTTGGATGTAGGGAGAACAACATGAAATTCCAGAAAAACAAGTGGGTGAACTGACAACTGAAGTAGAGAGAGTTCAGATGTTGAGGAATGTTGAATAATATACTGAACAGGACAGTTTAATCTCTTCATTCTCTGCAGGGTTAACATACACACTAATCAAACACACCCAAGCATCACCACCAAGCATACCTACTCCAATCAAAGAATTTGTCCAAAGTGCTGATTTGAAGTTTTGCCATGCCCAAACTTTGTAATAATAACTAAAAAAAAAAAAAAAAAAAAAAAAAAAAAAAAAAAAGAGGCAAACAAACACCAAACCTTAACATTAATATATTAAAAAAACAAAAACAAACAAACCACAATTCAGTATGAAAAGCTCATCTGGAATACCATACACAGTACAGGTCACGTTAATTTAGATAAACCTTACAGTTTTATCTTAAAAATACTTCCTTTCCATGCAAAGTTCTCCCTTGAGGAGAATTTCCATTCTGGCTACATAGGAATTCATCCAGAGCAGCAGCAGTCAATGAAGCTGCATCATTAACAGCACTTCACTAGCTATAGGGAACATCTGGAAAAGTCCTGAGAAGACAGAAGATGCTGCTGCAAAGACCTTTCAAAAAGAGACGTTCTTTGGCTAGCTGGGCCCCACTTGTTCCACCAAAGCGGCAAGAGCCATAAGCAGCAACCAGAAGACTGAACCAAAGTCACATCAGATGCTGAGGAAAATCCCCAGCAGGCACCATTCTGAACAAAGGTTGGGTCTGAACATCAAAAGCTTGTCTAAAGAGCACTGCAACAATCTTAACAGCTGTTAAAAACTACAGCAGCACCACTAATGGAGCATGGACCTTACCCTGTGCACACTGTTGCAGCAAAACCGTCACATCTCCCAGACCAGTAACCTAAGATGCAGAAGCACAGTACACACGTGCTGCCTCAGAAACCCCAGTAAACCCCCAGTGAACAGGCAGCGGAGCAGACAGGCTGAAGGTTGCCCTCAGGGAACACAGTACTGGGGTGAGCAGTTTGAGCTCCAGAGTACCATGGAACACCCCAACGAGCTACTGCAATGAGGGCAGTGAGAAGCCCACCTGATTGTCTAGTCCCTGACATGTCAAGACAAGACCCGCTCCATTCCCCGGGTGCTGCCTGCTTCCTCATTCCCATGCACACACCTCCTCCTTGCATTTCAGCAACTGCAGAGCAAGCCAGTTCTACCAAATTACTATGATAAGCCCCACCTCACAAAGAAGTTACAATTATTGCTTTAGCCAGCACCAAGCTGACTGACCCAGCACCACCCAAGACAGGCCTCCAACCCAAGATATTTCAAAGGAAGGAAACTGCATAATTTGTAGAGCTGCATCCCATGTGACAGGCAAATATTCTCAGTTATCATCCCCACCCAATTCCCTTTGAGATCATTTGAATAAGCAGATCAAGGACATAGTCAATCTTTCAAGCAGTCCAACTATAAGAACTTAAACTGCTCAGTTTGAAGCTCTCAGTGAGAAAAATTCTTCTAATTCACGCAGGAATTAGATGCCGTGGTCCAACAGGTAGCTGGTGCCAACCTACCTGACTCCCTCAAAGATGTCCCACACCACAGGATCTATGCACTGAATGGTTTGGAGGCTGCAAAAGCAAAGGAACAGACTGCACAGCTGGGCCACCAGCATGCCTTCTAGCAGCTGAAGAGGCTTAGCTGCCATGTGGAATCCAAAGTTGTGTCTGGCACAAGTAAAATAAACTGGAAAGTTATCCACAGCACAGCTATATAAGGGCAGTTCTGGGGCTACCTATGATCTCCTCTGCTGCTCTGAGGGTCCAGATGATTATTTTGGCCATTGTTCTCCCTCCGCAGACCATCATCCTGTGATAAAGTTGTGAGGGATAAAATAGCAGAGAGCACTCTACTTAGCAGGGGACTGCCCTTGTTCCCAGTACAAGGCTACTAAGGCATTTATGGGAAACTTTCAAGTTGTTGCAGGGTCATTTCAGCAATAGTTTCATTATATTTTAGTTCAAAATAGTTATGTGACTACCTTGCATCTCTATTCTGCATAGAGTAGATATGAATGGCTGCCTCTTGCAAACTGATACTGTTTATTGCATGCTTTAAATCAATAAAACTTGCCCCCACAGACTAAACTCTTCTATAACACTGATTAGGCATTCAAGAACTAAACAGTTTCTCTGAACAATACCGTCAGTCCTAAAACATCAGCTTGACATACCAGCCAGAAAGTACTTTGTCAGAATTAATTAATCCCTCACAGCACCTCGATAAGACTAAGAAAACAATTAATCTGCTTTTTAAATGTGTTGGGTACTTATGTTGCAGAACATCATGTCTGAGGTGGAAGCTGTAAGTACCAGCATAAACAGAATAAACCAAGCCAGCAGTACCCATCCAAAAGCATGAAAAACCAGAGAACACTGGCAGCTGTAGGACTTCTTTGCATCTTCCTGTTACACACCAAACCTCCTGTGACTATCTAGAGAGTCTTCCAGATGTCACTTGACTGGATGAGTGGCAGTGAAAAGCAGCTATTATTCTACTGGGAGCAGTTCTGTCTGTTGTTTGTTCAGCCAATTATTTATGCATGTAGCTTAAAAAGGGAGGGGGGAGCAGTAACCTTAGGCTTTGTGAACAAGAACTCTGGGTTTTATTTGAGCAGTTAAAGCTAAGTCTTTATTACCACAAGCAAAGCACAGAGCTTTACTAAACAGGCCTCATGAATAGCAGCTAGCCAGTGTGAAAAGCATTTCTCTCCAAGGAAGCGGTCAGCCTACACAGCTCTCATATGTGTATGTAGTAGCACTAGTCTGCATTCTGCCACCTGACCTTGCCTACCTGCTGCCATCCTCTTTTATTCATTTATTTTTTCAGCTAACACTTGCCCTGTTGATGGGATAACAGCCCCTGCCCAAGGACACCAGCAAGGCTTTCCCAAGCCAGCTGTATGATCTCTCCCTTTCTTAAAGAAAGACTTGAAGGTCTCCCATACTTGACACAACTGAGCATCAAGCCCAGAACATTTCATTCCCATCAGACAGTGAGATCAGTAGCTTCTATAACACGTTCAGGAATGTGTGTGGGGTGGCGACACTCCTTGGCATGCTGAGCAGAGGGCAAGGCTAGTCTTGGCAGTGCACAGTCACCTTCAGGAGTACAGAATAGTAATCAATCATTTACTAATAGATTCCTCCAGTAACTGAGATAAGAGCCCAGTCTGGAAAGGTGGTGTGGCAGGTCAGTGAGAGAAATCAGCCAACTAGCACACAATTTCTTTATGTACAAGTTGTTTCATTAAACTTTTTTTTTTTGACAAGTCTTTCCATGTCTTCTAATAAATTTTCTGCCATAAGTCAGTGTATCGGTTCAAGTTTAAGCTTCCCAGGGGACTCAAAATATAGCTAACAGAAACCAATACATGAATAATAAGATGCCTTCCCCTGTCCCCTCTTTCTGGAAAGAAATTAATTAGATATAGAGAGGAAAGGAGTAAAACACTTAAAGTCTTGCTTCAATTTGGAAGTTAAAAGAAAACAAACAAAACCAAGTTCGAACAATAAATAAAAGGCATTTAAGGTAGGGGAGTTACAAATAGGCATAGGGAAGAGAAAACAAGATACAAAATAGATATACAACCAGATTGATGACAATGGGTGGAAGGGATGTCCACCATGTGGTAGAAAATGGTCATGTGGTAAGGTGGGAACAGCAGGAACAAAGGGTGGTATCAAACAGCTAGGCAGGCCAGGAGAGAAGAGAAATAGGAAGTTCCTCTGCTTATATAGGGGGTCCAGACAGAAAGTGGGAGTGGGCTAAACACTACACCTGGGGTCAAGTTCTGACCACTCCCCCCACCTAGGAAGGTTACCCCCTTACAGACAGAGAAATTTACATCAGATTCAGACAGGGAAAAGTATGCTGCAAACTCAATTTCCCATAACTGTGCTACCTATGACAGAAGCAGTGCAAATTACAGCTGTAGATTCTCTGTCCCAGTACTGGTTTCATCTGGGATCAAGCAAGTGAAAAGCCACTCTCCCTATAAAACTCAGTCAGAAATCACAGGGTAAAAAGCTAAGCACCTCCAGCTCTGGAAACGCCTCCTTGGTTTGACTGGCCAAGGGCCTGACCAGGTCAAATGCCTGGGGATAGTTTCAGAAGTGCACCCTCAGCAGCATTCCTGGGTTGCCACCAGAGCCACTCCCACACCTCCCAGCCTCCTGCTCAGCCCCAGCTGTGCTAGGACAAGTTTCTGCACAATCACAAACAACCTGGATCAGCTGTTTCTGTAAAATAAATCCAAACAGTAAAAAAACATTTTTCAGACTGACTAGCTTCTAGACCTCGCTCATTGCACTGATACAGAATTTTACTCTGGCAGCAGCTTAAGGTGCCCCATCAGCAACACCACCCAGCACCCACCCCAGGCAGCCAACACAGGAGTCACCTCTCAAGTGCCATACCCACATCTTCCGGGATTTACTAGCCAATTTTCTGCAACTCCAGTGGATGCAGACCAAGATAACTACTTTGATATGAAAATACATGACCTACATAGGGATGAAATTGTTGATCCTCTTGCCAAATAAGCTTCCAGTCTGCAGCAGTGTCACTAACTTCACAAACCACCAGTCTTTGAGGCAAAATTAAAGACAGATCCTGTGAGCAAGATGACCTTGCAAGAGCAGAGGATGAAACTCAACCTACATATTTCTAAACAATATGATTTACAGAGATTTCTTCAAAAGCAATTCTGATCTTTTAAGACTCAGAATTCCCCAAGATGCATTAAAAAGTTGCTGAGCTGAACAAAGCTTCACATTTTTTCCCCTCATCTTCCACAGAGAAGATAAAGTATTGCTTTCAGTAGTTCTAAAGTCACTGACAACATCCTCTGCCCCTATTAAACCTGTGCATACTGCACCACTTAACAGTGATACCCTTGTTAAAAGGCACCATACTTGTTTCCAGCTACCCTCCCCAGTTGAAGGAAGTTTATACATGTGAAGAAGCACACTGGTTGTGCAGGTAATGCCTGTAGTCTCCAAAGAGATCAGCACAGCCTACACCAAGGTTCATTGAGAAAGTCTCAGGAGAAAACAAACCATGACATAACAAAGTTTGAATTTTCAAAGCTAAAGAAGTCTGATTTCAGCTCCAATTCACTTTTTCCAAGTTCAGCCTTAAATGTTAATGTTATGGTAATCAATCTCTGAAGACTTTTGATATTAATAAATTTAAAACATTTCAAGTGTTGCAATAATCTATCTTGCTGTTCTTGTCCCCCTATATGTTAGCACTTATATAAATCAATTAATTCTCATGTACTGTGGGAAAGAAATGGTAAGAATAGCACAAGTCCTACACATTAAGACAACTGTTCCCAGAAATGGCACTGAGATGACGAGGAAGGCTGCAGTTCTGTCATTCACTTCTGTACTTGTTGAAAATGGTTATCAACAGCACACACTGAATTGCCTGTTCTTTATACAATAACCAGCTATTTTGGGGAATGTAAGCATGAAAAAGCAGCAGATTCACACACACGACAGGGTGTTTGGCTAGCTAGCAGTAAAGAATGGCAAAGGCAAGCATCAAACTAGCAGGCTTCAGCTACATGGCCTACACTGCTGCCTGTGATGAAAGCAACCTAGGGAAGATAAATGTTCTATATTTGGGATTTTTTCTCTCTTTTCTTTATGCATAGTGATTTTCTTCGACAGAAAGACACAGCTCCTTTTAATCTTGCTCCTCTTCATTGCCCTCCTTTCTTCAAGTCTTTTCATAATTTAACTACAACATGTAGTGGCTGTATTTAGCTTAATTCCAACAATCCTAGTTATGCTATAAGCAAATAATCCAAGAAGTGGACACTTACATATGGAATTTTAGCATGATGCTCACATTTCCGTATCTTCAATACAGGAAGTTTAGAGACAAAACGTGGAGAGAAGCCTGGAGACAAAAAGCTTCAAGATCACAAAAATACAGGGGAGATAAAATATTCTGCAGGTTTTCACATGAAACGTAGAAGGCAGACCTAAAGGGGCATGGTTAGGTGGTTGTGTTTTCTGCACAGTATTCCTAGCTTTTCTTCAGCAGGATCCTCAGGCTCAGCAAACCCAAATCTACCTCAGAAAACAGGTGCCCTTAACTATTTCGAATGCACAAGGTCTTCTATAAATGACAGCACACACACTGGTATACACAGACCCTGAATCTTTGGAAATCTCTTCCCTAATTCTCTACCAAAGCTCTACGTCAGACATTCAGACTGGAAGAACTACCATATGGAGAAGGGATTTCAGAATCTGGGTTTTCATTTAATAAACATCTCCAACCTTTTACATCAATAAGGACCTCCAAGCCATGAAGGGCCATTAACTGAGGTATTGCTGCTTCCAAAAACTGAAAACACCTGCTGCTTTTATCCTCAAACTCAAGGTAGAAGTATTCCTATTTCACTAGCTTTCACTCTCAACAGGAGTTCAATGATTGGGGTACAGTAAGAAATTCAACGAACTCCACCCTAACGCAACCTAGAAAAATCTGCTTATATCACCATGCCAGCAGGAAGAACACAAAACAACAAATACTGGGGAGTGGGGCAGGTTATCAGACATTTCCAAATCCTCAGTGCAATGCAGAAGCTTTTGTGTTGAAAGGGAAAGAGAAGTAAAAAAGGGGAAAAAAAAAAAAAACAACAACAAAAAAACCCAATCAACAAACCAAAACCCACAACCAAACAAAAAAAACGAAAACAAACCTCTCCTCTTCCAAGACAGTTTGGTGGAGAGTAGAGGTTCTAAACACACTGTAAAGAACCCACCAGAACTCAGACATCCACATTTAACCCTCATGTCTGGTGAGAGAAAAAGGGGCACTTGCTGTAATTCCTGAATCACACTGACATTTAAGAACAAGCAGCAGTTAGTGCTAAGGTCTGGAGGCTCCATTCTCCTTTTCTATTTGGCCACGAGCAGCAGCTTACACTGCAGATGCACGCTCTGTGCTTAGAAAGCAACTGGGACAGCTCTCCAGCACGTGTTCCCAAAGGGCGTGTATTGGGGCATACTTCAAAGGCAGATGCTTGCTTTTAAAACCAGGAATGACAAATTTTGTCCCCTAGCTCACTAAGGTTTGATTCTCCCATTACACTGCATCCAAGTCCTGAATGATCTAACATCAAACAAATCTACAAAAAGAAATCAGCTATGTAAGCCTCCTTCAACACAAGGAAGGACACAGCAAGGTTTGGGGTTTTCCCCACCTAGTCACTAGAACTGCCATACAGCTTTTTACTCTGAAACCCTTATTACAAAAGAACTTCATTCTTCTCTGTTACACCATAACCCAGATACAGTAATGGTTGGGTCACAAAATTCTTAGATGATTTCCGAGCATGCTCTAACATCTACAGGTGTCCCACGACTGCCCTGAAATCTAGTATGCTCAGAAGAGGGACAGCTGCTTCAAGACTTCAGATATCTGAGCATCACACAAGACAGCTTTACAAAACAGTAAGATGCCACCAGATTCCAATGACTTCCTACTGGACAAAGTTTTGAGTTACATGACAGCTAGAAAACCACCAGCACCACCAGCCCCACCAGCTCAGCTTCTGATTTCACACATACAAGGCCANCTACAGCCAGGCCTGCTTGCCTAGTAGCCTATTAAAACAACCTTCAGACAGCAGGACTACAAACCTGACACCAACTGTTGTGACAAAAACAATGGACAAGCTCATGCCCTGAAGCTAGATGGTATCCCTGCTCATGTTTATTTCCATGAAATTAAGCTAGAATGAAAGATTTAGGGAAGGTTTAAAAACCCATGTCCCCTATCTCTATTTACCAGTTGTTGCTCCATGAATAAACTGATCAGGTATTACAAAGGCCCAGTCCCAATGACAAGTAGCTGGCTTCAGAATGAGCCCTAACACATACATCTTCCTCCACATCCATCTGACTTGCAGCTTTACAGCCACATTTCCCAATATCTCTTGCTTTTTGATGGGTAAAAGGCATGGTGTGTAAGCACAGAAGAGGGCACTGCAGCAAATACAGAAATCAGCCTCTCAGCTCCGGCAGTTCTTAAGATTACTTGTAAAAGGCTAGGCACACAAATATTTAAACTTAAAATGCATAATAAAGGTTCAATGATCAGTGTGTAAATTCCACATCACTGCTGAGTAGTTACGACTTGACCTGATCAGAAAATCCCCACCAGCTGGTTTTCACAGGCAGTGGTTATTAGTTGGAAGAGATATTTCCTTCCTGTATGTCAGAGTTGGGTTTCAAGTCATATGAGGTGATGGGTAAATTATCTGTCACATAGTTACTCCAGTGTTGGACCAATAAATTATTCAAAGCCATAAGGATTTACAGGGGGAGTGCCCAATTCAACTTGTTTTCTTGGTAGTACTACTGGAAGATGACTCAGATGCAAAGCTTGTCAGGGCCCTGTGTGTTCAGGTGTATTTCTATGTGCACAACAAATATGTCATGTGATAGGAGTTATCAGGAGGCGTTTGAATGTTCTCTGTTAACAGTGGTGACCAGGTAATGGTTCTGCAGTAGCTCAGTACATGTGTAAATAAGGCACCCACTTAGTCCTTTATGTCATTTTGAATCACTGTTCAAGGACACACACAAAAAAAAAAAAAAAAAAAAAAAAAAAAGAGTCACTATTAGGCCTGTTAGATTCTTCACTTGTCTTCATTTTCTCAGAAAATGAAGATGCCAGGAAAGCTCTCCTCATTTAAGCTTGTATTGACTTTTATGAAGGTTCAAAAACATACCTTGAAACAATTGGGTAACTAAGCCTTCTGAAGCACATTACTGAAACAGAAGCCTCAAAAGTAATTTCAAACCCCTGGCTAGAAGGTGGTTACATTTGTGTGCAGTACACAATAGGATTATTCCTGGAATGCAGAACACCCCTTGAAATCTTGTAAAACTGGACAATCATTCACTACCATGCTTAACAGAAAAAAAAAAACAAAACAAACAATAACCAAAAACACACAACACCCACAAACATTAAGTCGAACTAGAGAGATGGCAAAGTACTGATATCCCACCAATAATGGAAGCCTCTTCAAGAGCTACTGCTGGGGCAAGGGGAAGAAATGAAAACAAATTCAGGAATTTCACCATCTGTCCTGTAACAAGGAGAACACTCACTGTCAGATGAGGGAAGTATGTTAAATTTATCAAACAGACTTGCAGGATTTCCAGCATATCAAGATGGGACTTTTGAGTTACTGTGTCAGGGAACTTCAAATAACTAAGCATTACACGTGGAATTTAGAAACTTCTGGTTTCAACAGCGATGCAGTAGTTGAGTTCTCTGTATGCTCAAACTACTGCACGCTGCCTTACCATAACAGCCTCCAGCATGGAACTGAAACATGCTAAGGCAGTGCAATGCTTTGTGAAAATGACCTGGGTCTTGAACTGTAGATA
Source organism: Eubucco bourcierii (assembly GCA_013396675.1). Classification (NCBI taxonomy): domain Eukaryota; kingdom Metazoa; phylum Chordata; class Aves; order Piciformes; family Ramphastidae; genus Eubucco; species Eubucco bourcierii. Next base: position 1,191,467 of record VWZE01009149.1, on the reverse strand, counting down.
TGTTTGTTTCTCTTACTTTTTCAAGTGAGCAATATAGGGAGAGAGCTCATCAGAACAAGCAGGAGAAAGGGGTGACTGTTGGGAAGCCTGAGGCAGGCAAGGGTGATCAGAAACACACCCTGAAGTCAGCGACCTCCGTCATCGTCACACTCACTACGGCCACAGAGCTGCTTGCAGCGGTGAACCACGAGGCAGGACACGACGGACGGCCACCTCTCCCTCCTCTGTGGGCCTCTTCACGAGAGCCACGGCTGTCGTGGGGTGAAGGGGCGCTGCCCAGCCCCGCCACGGCTCCGAAAGCTGCGCTGGTGCCCGCTGCGGCACGCACAGGCGCGGCAACGGGCAGCGTGCAGTGCGGGTTTGCAAGACGTCCAAGAGAGGACAGCAGATGGGTATGAAAACGAGAGGACAAAGCAGCAACAACAAAACTCTCTGACCTCACTCCGTCCCGAGCCGCGGGCTGGCGCCCAGTGCCCTACTAGGGCTGAGAGTACAGAAATGACCGTCCTAATCTGTCCTCCCCTCCTGCGGAACCAGGTTGGAGCCAGGGACGGCAGCAGTCACCGACCGGACAACGTGGGAGCAAGCCAAGGACGTGTCGAGAAGCCGCGCCGAGGCTGCACACCTCTGACCGCAGCTGCTCCCCGACCCGGGAAAGGAAGAAGGGAAGGAGACCACGGAACAGAGCTCCTCGCCCTGCCTGCCTGCCCGCCCCCCGGTCCCGACGCTGCCACCGCCCACCTGTCGCGGGGGTCGACCCAGCTGGTGGTGCGGCTGCCGTGGTCGATGTAGTACACCTTCCCGTCGTAGTCCCGCGCCTCCTCCCAGCCCTCGGGCAGCGGCAGCTCCTTCCGCGGCATCTTTCCCACCACCGGCCGCGCTGCCCCATTCACCGCTCCGCTCAGGGCGACGGCGGCGGGGGCCGGCCCCGGGGCAGGGCCGAGCCAGGCCTCCCCTCCCGCGGGCAGCGAGGAGCGGAGCGGGGGCCGCGCCGGCCCAGCCGCGCAGGGAAGCAGCGCCGCCGGGCAGCCTCACATGCCAGCCCCGCGGCGGGNGAGGCGGGCCGGGCCGAGGCGCCCGTCCCTGCGTCGCTGCGGGGGGCGGTCCGGGGAGGGCGGCTGTCGAGCCCTCGGTCAGCCTTGCGGCGCGGGAAGCCCCAGTACAGCCGGCCCCTCACGCCTCCGTTTCCTGCTCCCTCGGCGGCGCGGCGAGTCCCGGGGCGGCTCCACCACTTCGACCCGCCCACCATCCCGCGACGCCCGGGGCTGGGGATGCCGGTTCCTGAAGGCTCCGCTCGCCCCGCCCCGCCGCCGCGCGCACCAGAGCGCCGCCTGCCGGCAGGGAGGATGGGGCACCTGAGGGGACGTGCAGCGTGGGATGACGGGCCCGGCGAGGGGAGTCCGGGAAAGGGGAGCCTGTGTTCGGTAGCTCGGGGGCCAGCGGAGGGCGGGAATTACGAGGGCGGAATTTCCACGAGGTGACATGAGTGACTTTTGTATTTATGCAGCCCGAAGAATGTAAGCCCTGTGCAGCTGGATGTGCACATACAGTAAGACCAAAAGGCAGGATTATAAAAATAAGTGAAGGGAGCACAAACAAATCACAGGTACAAGACGTAAGCCAGAGGGGGAGTGATGGTGCCGGTACTGCACGGCTTGCTACCCTTCCCAGAGCAGCTGCTGCCATGGCTGTGACCAATACCTGAGCATAGCTCTGGCACAGCTGCAGCCAAGTATGGAAGGAGTTATGGCGACATAACCTCGCTAGCCTTCTGTCCCCAGATTTAAGTAATTTAGACTTGAACGGACTGCCCACGACAAACTGTCACAATGAAAGCTCATGTAACAGCACGTGACCGGGCCGTGAGCTGACATGGGTGCCCTGCACAGCATGGTGATGGACGGAGTTCTGCATGAGGCAGCATTTTCCCCAGGGAGCACCAGCTGACCGCTTTCCTGCTGTCAAGGGTGAGGGAAAACCAAGAAGTGTAGAGCTCCAGCTATTGAAACTGCAGAATGATGCAGGGATCCGTGCCAAGCACAGGGATGGAAAAGGAAACTGGAGGATGGGAAGAGGGGAGCCCTGAAGCACTTGAGAGAAAAAGTAGAAGTGAGAAAGACAATTAGAAATAACATCTCATTTTTATGCCAGATTTCAAGGGTAAGATAACTTCTTTCAGGTTTCCTGACAACCTGCTGGGAGGCAGAACTGCTAATTCTCTGGAGGCCAGAGCAGAATGCAGTAGCAGTTGGCTGATGAAGTGGTTGAGCAGGGAAGAAAATGAAGACAAGTAAAGCTGAAAGTGAGGCATTTGGAAAATAGCCTGATTTAACCTCATTTTGTCTGAAGCCAAACTTGGAGAGGGACACTAAACGTGTTTCTTTTATGAACAAGGCCATACACAGGGATTTAAAAGTAATAATCAAGAATAGTGGAATAAACACTCTATCTGTCCACAACTCTAAACTAAGCTTGTGGTTTCTTTTGGAAGCAAAGGCTGGGAGTACAGGGAGCAGTGCCGCTCCAGCGAGCAGACAGCAGGACTGCTGGGAGCCTGGGATGATGCCAGCGGTGTGGAGAGGATTTCTGTGGGGCACTGGACTAGTCTCTGTCGTGCTCAATTTCTCTTTATTGCTTTTAATCTCATGGATAATGGTATTTCTCTATTTGTAAAACACTCTGCAAAGTACTTTAGATATTTAAAAGGGAGAACCCTAACAAGAGGAAAAAGAAATCAGCAACAACTAGTGTTTTGAAATATTTCAAGAGAAGATGCGAATAACAAAGAGATAACAAGTTAATGTGTTTTCATGTTCCTCTATTTGTGGACTTACGTTCAAGTACAGAGATACTTCCAAAAGACGTGCTTTATTTTAAAGCAAATTTTCAAGTTTCCAGAACACTGGTAGATCATATAGAGAAAGGTTGTACAGGGGAAAACTGATCGAATACCTCTTCTTTTCTAGATGTCATCAGCTGTGATTAGCAAGAAAGTAATTGTGTACTTTTTTTTTTTTTTTAAAGATAATTGCTTTTGAACTAATACTTTAGAAAATATTTGCAGGTAGTTCTGACCAAGTCAAAAGATCTTATTTTCCCAGTCCTCTTTACTTTTTTACCTCAGAAAAACAAACAAACAAAAGACAAAAAAACCCCAAAACCCACAACAAACCCCCCCAAAAAACCAACAACAAACCCAAACTAAAAAAACAAACCTTCTCGTTGAACCATATGAAGTCATGAATGTAATCAGGAATGTGCATATGGTACCTTACTCCCTATTACCGCTTACACTCACAACAAAAGAATTCAGCGTTATCTGAGTCTGTTTGAACTTTAAAGCAATAAACAAACAGGTGATTGTTTTCTCATGAGCATAGAAAGGGAAGGTTTGCTTCCTCGTTAAGCTCCTAACCTATGTGAAAAGAACAGCTCAGAGAACAGTCTGCAGAAATCTCTTCTGCGTGGTTTGGTTTTTTTTTGTTTCGTTGGTTGGTTGGTTTTTCCCCCCACCCCGAGGTCAATGTCTCCAGCACGACCTCATGTCCTGCCCACCAGAGCCCAGCCATTTTCAGTTGGTGACTTCTGTTTCAGAGAAGCTACTTGACTGCCGTTCAGGACTGGTTCCTCCCCCCCCCAAGAAAAGCAGTCTGTGTTTTTGTACTCAGCACTCAAAGCTCTATTCTTGTCTGTGAGTATTAAAACCACACTTGTAAAAACCTGCTAGTACACAATATTGATCTCTTAGCCAATATCTTCAGGTGTCTGAACTGAAACAGGAGGAAATTTTGGTTGTAATTAAATTGCCAGAGAGCAATTATGTTTACCTGGAATACCACATTTTAGTTAAAAACTCCAGCATTTTCCAACTTGAAGGAGTTAAGGAGTTATATTGTTTCTGTGGAAGGTTACCTTATCCTTTTAGAAAGCCTCTTCCCCACTCTGCCCACCCCAAAACTGTATGGCTTTTTTTTTTTTTTTTTTTTTTTTTTTTCCCCCCAGTTTCCAAACAGCATTTTAGTATTCTTTTAAGAGTCAAAACTAGCTTTGGAAAAATGGAAAATCTAATTTTGGAAGTAATCCAAAGCCTTCTTGCTTTCAGAAGCCATTTCCAGCCCAGCGGGAAGAGCAGGGATGCCACAAAGAGCACACACAACCTGCTGTACTTTCTAGTCCCAACATGAAAGGAACTTACTTTAAACATTGCAAAGTTGTTTCATTGTTTTCTGTCGAACTACTCCTTAAAGACTCATTGCTGGAGACCTTCAAGAAAAATAAAGTAGCTGCCATCTGCAAAGCTGTTCGGTTGCTCTGGCAGGTATTGGCTGTGTCTTGCCCGTGTCTCTGCACCCCTTGTTCCAGATGAAGCAGCTGTTGTTTCATTCTGTATGCACATTGTGTTTGGTACAATGCTTCCTCACACACCATGCTGTGTAGTCTAGGTGAGATGTGAGGAATGGTGAGAGTTTCAGGTTCCTCTGGCAAGGTGACTATTAAATAGGCCCCACACAGCAGGCTGAATTTCTCACTACTCTGGAAAGTCTTCTGGATAGACTTGTGCTGCATTTTGAGTTGTAAGAGGTCCCTGACTAGTTTGTCTGTGAAATAAGATGCTATGAAATTATAGAACCAGTTAGGTTGAAAAGACTTTTAAGATTGTAAAGTCCAGCCATTAACCAAACACTGCCTGGTTCATCACCATGTCCCTGTTTAAGTATGCCCTGACTGAGCACTCTCTAGAACTAATTTCACCTGGGGCTTACTCGGTGGGAAATGTACTGATCACTCTCTCACAAAGTGTGTCTGTGCAAGGAGCTGCTGCTCTGGTCAGATTTGCTGCAGGAGCACAAGGCTGCTTAACTCTGTTGTATGGAAAACAAAGCTCTGGGATATTTTGCCTGTTTGGGTTATAGTTAAGGTCTTGTTCTCTGAAAATTTGATTTTTTTTCCTCCTATTTTTCACTTCACATTACTGAGGAGCAAAGTTGGGATTTCAGCAGTCTCCCAAGGTGTCTTGAGACAGTATATAGACATATCGCTGTGTTAAAACAAAACCCACTTTTTGTCATTATGTTTTCCAATTTAAGGTTTCATCCATTTTTAGGTGTCTGTAATGACAGCAGAAAATAGCTGCATTTCAAGCTACCTTTGTCATTCTGTTTATCTTGAACAACATTAGTAAACATATTGCAGTTCTTTATACTACTCTAAGTACTGAAAAAATAGCAGAATCCTTCACATTTATTTATTAAGTGATAAATATATCACTTGCTTTTGTAAGCCCATAGGATAAAATCATATATCTAAGGGAAAAGTGAAAAATATGGCACAAAGCAGCTAAAATAAGAATGAAAACTAAAGGTAAGAGAGCTAAGGCTGAGTCTGGAGGCTACAGCCTTAAGAAGCCTCATCACTGCAAGCCTTCTGCAAATACAAGTGCATTCTCAGCACCAAGTCTGCAGGACTGTGTCCGAATTGACCCCTCCCTAACCTTCAAGCCATGACTGCCTCATGTGACACAGGAGGACACAGGAGTTCTCACCTGACCAGATGTTCTTTGAGCTAGAGCTCATCACTGCACACTTGAACAACTTGCCAGGTATAAAATAATCTTTTTCCAGTCCTTTGTTCCGTGGGGGTGGTTTGTTTTCAGTTTTGTTTTTGTTAGGTGTGGGGTTTTTTTTTGGTGGGTTTGTTTTTTTTGTTTGTTGGTTTGGGTTTTTTTGGTGGGTTTTTGTTTGTTTGTTTGTTTTTGTGACTCTTTAGAAGTAGCTTGCTATGATCTGGAGCTGATTGTGTGTGTGGGGAGCCAGTAGTTACACAGGGCTCTTTATGAAATACAGTGAGATACTGTGGGCTTAGGACAGTCCACATCCATTGCTGAATCAGGGTCAATATTTACACCAGCACAAATATTCAGGCCACCCCCTGCCACAGGCAAAGGCTGCCTCTAATGTGGCAGTACCGTTAACCCCAAAGGCAGGAAAACCTGTCAGCTGAGCTCTGCCTCCGAACGATGTGATATATTGCAGGACACTTGTGTCTGGGACACACCTTGTAATTCCTGGGGCTGTCCAGGACTACCACCAGCACTTTGCTGAGCCACTGATTTACTGTATGCTGGCTTTCCTGTCCGTGGCACTTTGTACACCTGCAGCAACGATGTTTATCTTTCAGCAAACAAGCCTGCAGCAAGAGGATAAATTCCTAACTATGACCTTTGAGTGTGCTGAGATTTTTTTTTTACCTACAAACAAAACAGGATTTTATTTTTCAAACAACCCTTATCTCTGTTATTTTATTAGACCCTTGTGTGCCCACTGGAAGCTCTGCACTGCAATCTTCCCTTGACATTGCTAGGCCTCTGTCTTTTCTGAGTGTGTGGACATTCCTTGTAACGTACACTAGGAGATGAATGTGTGTTCTCTACCTTGCAATAATTGGGAGCTGCTTAACCTGAATGGAAGACCAACTCAGTGAAGCTGGAGCTGCTCTCATAGTGGTAAGAGCCTCTAATTTCAGAGTGGGCCACTGTGCCAATCTCCAGGTTCTTGATGCTCCTCATGGGGCATCAGCAGCTCTTGGAGCCGCTACCTATCTGCCCACCCAGCCACTCAGTGTGGGGCTTTGCTGAACTTGGTGGGAGCCAAGGCTAAGGCACCAGTGCTGCGGTCCCTCAGCCAAGTCGCAGGCAGGTCTGCCCTCAGCAGCTAGCTCTGGAGCTGTAGGTGGGAGTTAGGAAACAGGCAAACAGTCACTTTTAGTTATTTTAAAAGCTTTTCCATTTCCATCACCCTGTCATGGAGAACATATGTGACAGAAAAATCAACTAGTTTGGTACCAGTTGCTGTTTTTACCAGCCCATTATTTTTTCAAAGGTTAGAGAGGCCTTGTGCCATAAGCAGATTTCTCTTGATTATGTGTCAGCCCACCACCCACAGAGCTGCCACAGCTCTCTACCTTTCTGGCCTGAAAATATGATCTCTTGCATTACTTGTGACACCCAAACCCAGTCACCTAACCTTATGTGAGTGTTCCATGGTAGTGGAGCAGAATGATGGTGTGTGCACAGGACACAGCATGGCTAGAGCTTGTCCTTATCAAGCGTGGCGTGTGCCTTCCACTGTACGCAAGGAAGGACCAGCCTGCACATGCACAGGCTTGTAAAATCAAACTTGTCCAATACCACTGATCCTTCTTGAGGTGTAAAAACACCACAGTGCCATTGTCATGCTACATCAAAATGAGCTAGCCAAGTGCCACCAGGATGGCAACATCCAGGGCAAGGGGAGCAAAATACATTTAGTTTGCCAACATGCACTGTATTTCTAATCTGTAGATCTGATTTATCTGTTGAGGCTCATTTGTCACTGGGAGAGTCACAGTGGGGCCCTGCAGGTGAGATTTCTGTGTCTAACATGAGATGCTGCAAAACCTCTACTTTCCATGAGCCTTAAGGAACAGCTTCAGAGGAGTTGGGGGCAGCAGCTCATAGTAATGAATGGTGAAAGGACAGGTGCCATCGTCTCTCCAAGTAGGATGCATTTAGGTGAGGGACACCAAGGCTGCTCTCATTAGCCAGGTGCTGGTCATCAAGGTAGGAATGAGATGAGAGCCAAGAAGCTCAACAGTCTGTCCTGCTGAAGACACTAAAGAAACAACTATCCACTTAAGGGAGCTTAGTTTCGCTTAGAAAACACTAAACAAATAGCTAGAATGCTGAAGACCACTTATTTTAGGATTTAATAATCCAAATGGTGATCTGTAGCTGCTGCTTGCCCTCATCCAACTAAAAAGGCAGCATGGAGCTGTTCTGGTGGAATGGCTGCCATCCAGCTTTCCTCTCAGGTTTCTTGTGATGCCAGGTGAGGCCTGAGGCCACAGGGACTGCAGCATTTACCTCCTTCCTGTACCTCTCACCTCTCAGGCCCAGCACTGGGTAGAGCAGTAGGAAGATCTGCTGCCAGGGGCTTGTGGGAGCAGTTGTTGGGAGGGAGCTGGAGGCACAAACTGCAAACCTGGCAAACCGCCCAATTCCTGGGCAAACAGGCAGACACCTCAATAGCAGAACTGCAGAACTCAATATGAAAGCGACCAAGAACAATCGTATGCCTTTACCTGTGTGAAACCTCGTGAAGAGCACTGGGGCTGAGGAGAGCACAGCAGTGCGGCAGCCTGATGTTCTGCTGACCAGGCAGGGGCAGGCTGGAGCAGCCATCTTGCCCAGCAGTGCCCAGTGCCGCCTGGCGGCATCTGGTGGTGGTCAGTGCAGCCTGTCAGTGCCTGAGGCCTCTGCTCTGAGCCCAGGTGTGAGCAGAGAAGTCCGCGGGGCTGAGCACACAGGGGCTGAACACAGGGACACGTGAGCTCACCGGCGGGGCCCGGCCACCGCCACAGCTGGAGCTGCTTTGTGTAATTGCCTGTGGGGCTTAGCACAGGGCAGGACAACGGACACCTGGTGCTTCTGCAAAGATCAGCATGCTGGCGAGGGCTCTATGCTCAGCTGCAGCGGGGGAGCATGGTGACACAGAAGAGGCTGAGATACTCGGTGGCCTCTGTGCTTTCCTGGTAGGATCTGCCTTCAGCTTACTCAGGAAGAAAGTCTGGAACAGGGAGGACTTAACCTCGCTGGAGAAGGATCAGGTAAGAGAGCAGCAAATGGGACATGGTCGGGTCTACAGAATAGCTGAGGGACCTGGTAGATGGCACTACCAGGCCATCGCTCAAGGGTCATGGCAATTGAGGGAGTTTCTGGGTAGAGTGGCTGATAAACCAGAACGTCTTCTGCTGTCCAGGGGGACAGGCTGGAGAAATGGGCTGACAGGACTCTAATGAACATCGACAAAGGGAAGTGCAGAGTCCTTCATCTGGGAGGGAACAACTCCAAACATTAGTACAAGCTGAGGGTAACTTTCAAAAAAAGGACCAGGGGAATAACGACTCGATCATGAGGCAGCAATGCCTCTTAGTGGAAAGCAGGCCGACGACATCTTGGGTTGCTTTAGGCAGAGCACCACCAGCAGGTTGAGGAGGTGATCCTTCCCAGCTGCTCAGCATATGTCTCTTATCTCCCTGTATAAGACAGGTATGGACATGCTGGAGGGAGTCCAGCAAATGGTTATGAAGATGATGAAAAGACTGGAGCATCTGACAGAGGGGGAGAGGCTGAGTGAGCCTGGACTTCAGCTTGGAGAGGAGGTGGCTCAGAGTGGATCTTATCAGTAGGAATATCTGAGGGGAGGAACAGCAAAGGAGGCGGCAAAGCCATCCCGGTGGTGCACTGTGACAGGACAAGAGGCAACAGGAACAGGTAGAAACACAGAAAATTCTGACTAAATATAAGAAATAGTCATTTTACTAAGAGTGACTAAGCACTGCACCAAGTTGCCCAGAGTGGTCGTGGTCTCCATCCTTCAAGATATTGAAAACCCAGTTGGAGACGGTTCTGAGGCCCTGCTCTTAGCAGTGGGTTTAGCCTCACCTGTCTTGTCATACTGTAAAACCTGAAGAAAGGGGTTGAACTCCAAGCCCTCTGTCAGCTTCCGCTCTCGGTACCCCCTGCTTTTTAACAAGGGCCCCATGCTGTGTCAGATGTGAAAACTCATCTCAGATGCTTTGTGACAGGTTTTTTAATGGCTTGCATTCCCCATCCAGGCAGATACCAAAGCATGAAGATAAGAAATTCTTCAAAAATACTACTACAGAAATAAGAATCTGTGAGGTTTTTTTATCTCTAGAAATAACTTTTGACAGATGACAAAGTCTGACTTATCAGGAAGAGACTATTAAGTCATGAGTATTGCTGATCACTGAAAATGAAGGGAGTCAGACTACTGATGTATAGCACAGTTTCTTAATATTTTATTTACATGATTGCTTCAGTTAATAAAGTTTGGGAAGGGAGAGGTATTTGAACCAGTCACAAGGCCTGGGCTTAGGCAGAATAAGCAGTACTACAGCCAACACAATTCTGCTGGCAGCTTTGTATATATGCAACTACAAAATTAGGCTAAAGCCTGCCAGAAGCTGTCATCTAAAGATGTAAAACTTCTGTAAATATAATTTCTCCAATAGCAGTGCTGTTGAGCTGCTGTAGCCCAGCATAGCCAGTGTTACAGAATACTGTCTGCCACGTTCTGTACTCACGATGACTTTTAACTGCCACTTCCATTGTAAATCCTGTTTGTTAAGGATTTATAAATTGGCTGCATTCACTTGCTTCTCTTGAAAAGCTGGCACACAGCTCTATCCCATGGTGTTTTACCACATTTGCTGTATTACTTGCATTTTTCTTTTTTTTTTTCAATTTTGTTAGTTTTTTTTCTCCTCCTTGGCTCAGAAGTACCACAGAAGTAGCGTGACTGTAACCCCAGAACCACTAAATCCTCAGTAGAGGATAAGACATTCCACAGATACTTTAACAAACAAGAAAATAAGAGCAACTCTAACCTGTTACATTAGATAACTATTTTGAAGAGATACTGCAGAACTTCTGGGGAAAGGAACACTGCCACTGGCAGTGTGGGGAAGTCTGGGAAGGGTCAGTGGCACCAGCTGAGCTCCCCATCACTAGTTGCAAAGGCATCTGCTGGGGCAACGACTCTTGCTTTGATGCAAAAGCTTCAAGAGTGGCTCTTGGGGCCAGTGGTCGCGGAGATTGACTGGCCTGCAGCACATAGGGTGCTCACAGGCAGTCACTCAAACAATGTGTGGGAGAGGCTGGCAGTGTCGAGTCCCTGTCTTCTGTGTCAAGCTGTTTCCTTGCTTGGGTTATCTGGCTGAATGTCTGACTCAGGTCTCTGAGCATATCACAGTGGTGTTTTCACCTCTTGGTTACTTATTTTTGGTGATGGTGGGGAGGCTGAGATTAAAATTACCAGCCTGGCCCACTGCTGTGATGGGTCCAGTTGTGAGGGCCTGCAAAATACATTGTGATGATTGTTGTGTGACCCAGTCTGGGATGCTTGTTAAATACCATTTGCTCTGCCTTGCAGTTCAGGTAATCACTCATGGCTGTAGCTACTGCTGTAGACACGTGGTCTGTGACTGCAGTTGCCCAGCACCACTGCATTGGGTTAGGCAGATCGAGAAAAAACTTTATCAACACAGGAAAGTTTGTGTGACAGTATTTGCCTCTAGAGATCTTGGTACTGTTTAAGCTTTGGATAAAAATACATTTATTAAGGAGATGGCAGACATACATGGCAAGGGAGAGAAAAGGAACCTTTCTTGTTTGCAGAAAAATTTAAAGGCAGAGGTGTCCTGGTATCTCTTCATTACCTCCCTTAGCTAAAACAAGAAAGCCTGTTACACTCTATAGCTGTCTAGTAAATCCCCATACCCACATTCAAAATTGCCAGGTATGTTTACCCTTAGTTCTCTTTGGAGAAAAAAAAGATAGCCATAGAACGTCTTGTCTTCTAGATCAGATCTGTATTTATGGAGATTACAGGCCTTTTGCTTAACACTTCAGTGGGGTAGACACCCTGCTTTAGTTTGTTCTTACCTTTGAACAAACACACACTTATAGGGCACCTGAGTATATGACTACCCTTAACATATTCTCATGTAAGATCACCAGATGAACACAGGACAGTACAATAGGGTAACACAAGCTTTATCCTTTGATTTTTTTTTTTTCCTGTTGCTATAGGCTCAAAGCTGAATGGCAAACACATTCCCATGTTCAGTCATCACTGAGTACTTCAGAAGCGTTTGCAAGACTGTTGGCAAAAGGGTAAACCTGACAGAAATCACAGCACAAACCATTTAATACACTCGGTTCCGATGTGGTTTTCTTGGATTCCCAAGTAAGGCTTATCTTCATTTGCTCAGGAAAGTTCTGACCAACAAACATGAGAGAACCTTGGGAGAGGGTGGTACAGCCATGTCCAGGGCAAATGAGGGATATTTAGCTCTGCTGCTCTTGCAGAAATGACGAGCCGGGGCTACAGGAAGATCAGGGGCTTACAGGGTAATATTGCAGAGCCAGAATGCTGTTGGTACGTTAATTTCTGGCAGGAAACATCTCTGAGGCTATATTAACCAAGGGATCCGAGGAGAAAACTAACACTACCAGAGCCAGGCTCCTATGCAGGTTTCAGACTGGCTTTGGCCATTCTCAGAGTCCAGTGTGATGCCTGTGTCAGCCCTTGAGCTCTAGGTAGCAAATTAAAAACCCAAACCTCCTAAATGCTTCATTCCCCACATTTGTTCCCATTAGGGTATTGTGGATCCCTTGGCCTGTCCCAGCTTTAGGAGAACCTTTTATTGATACCTTTATTTGGGACACACAAGGCCACTAAGGAAGGCTAACATGGCATTGGTGTGGACTGGCATGGGCAGGGCATTGCAAGGAGGCAAAGGCCAGCATCTCTGAGCATCTCATGGGCAGAACTGATACCATGTTACTAAAATGCCATGGTGTGCAACCTCGAGAGGCAAAACACCAGTGGTGAGGTGCGCTGAGACATGTACCTATGCTGACAGCCAAGTCCTAGGCTTTGGACTAAGTTAGGAGGCAAACCAGCATTTTCAAGCTGAAGTGCAGAGTTATAAATATCAAATTCCTTCAGTTACAGCAATCCAATAGGAAAAACAGGAAAAGTACCCTAATGCTGATCTTCCATCTGGTTTTAGCTTCAAACGGAAGCCTGGTTTTGGATTTCTATTTGCTCTGCAGACACCACAGCTTGTGCTTGCGATAGAAGGGCAAACTTACATTTGAAGCTCTTGGGCTGGCCTGGGCTCATGTGTTGCACCTTCCTGCGATGACAGATGCTTCTCAGGACAGGTCCTTACATGGCTGCTGTCAGCCCATCATGGTCACAGTGCTACTGTGGACACAGCCACCACATCACTATTGAAGCCACTGCTTAACTACTCTCCCTTATGAAGGATCCCAGTTCATGTCTCCTTGACAATTCTCTAGGTTAATCACCTACTCCATACAGAAAAGTGTAGCAAAGAGAAGACAGGAAAAGCAAGAGCTTTGAGAGGAACAGGAGATAGCAGTTTGAGCAAGGAAGGGGAGTGATGTAGAAAGGAATAGTGAGAAAAATATACCTCAAGTAACAGGAGAAACTCAGATGTGACCACAGGAGAGGAGGCAGTAAGTGGTTGGCCATGGCTACGTCAGTCCAGTTATAGCCACCATTTGCTAAGTAAAAATCTCTTTAGCATAGCTTCTAACAGCTATGCTGTTTTTTTCTAGGCACAAGAGCATCTAGCCTTTTGTCATAATTACAGAACACTGCATCTCTTCAGTCTCTTGGATGCAACACACAAGGGATTTCTAAGTAACTGAACATGTTATGTTTTCTATGCCAAAAGGACGGGGCCACAAGCATGTTCATGTAGATACAACTGCTAAATGCATCTCTATGTGTACACAAAGGAAGTATTGCAGCAGAGCTGAGAGCTGAGGCTGGGAATCACTTTGATCAGATTCAGCACAGTATCTGGCTGGATTTAAGAGTTTGAGTGTATTGGTGGAGCTCTCCATGGGACAGAGTCGCACACAGAATTTGGAAACTGTAGCTGACCTTGGATAAATGGTCTCTGCTGAGTGGTTACAGCTGGACCACTTTCAAAAGGTGCATTTAAGAACATCCTGAGGATACATATTATAAGGGAAGAATCTAGGTAGGGAGTGCATCTCCTGCAAAACGTCCTCTTGTAGTGATTTATATTTAAAAAGGGAGCTCCACTTTTCATTTAACTAAGATTCCTTTTGAAGCAGCAGAATCTCTGATTCTGGAGAGTTTCAGATTTAGGAGAATAGTAACAGAATAAAGGACATCAGGGACTGTGCAGCAGGTTCTCATTTCACCACTTTCACTTGCAAGAACAACAACAAAAAATCAATTGAAAAAATAACCTAATAAGCTTTCCAGTATGTGGCCATGGTAATCCAGAGAAGTTATGCTAATGAAAAATGTCTCTGCCTTGTGATTTCATGTTTTATGCCTCTAGTAAAAAAAACCCCAAAACCCCCAAAACAATACTTCATAAAGGGTTCACTTGTAAAGAAGAGTCTGAGAACAGAATAGCACCTTGTTCATCAGCACAGAAAAACATCTGCAGTGCTTGCCATACAGGGCTTCATCTGAAAACGTACCCAGGATGAAGAACAGCACTTGGGATTCCAGTGTGTGTGCTGCACAGGGCAAACACAGTCCTAATGCTCTGGTCAGAACAGGACAGTTCCTGTTTGCACAGCAAAAATTCAGTGCACTTTGAGTGCTAGAGGTGTTACAGGCACTGAACTGTTCTATTTTAAAAATGACTCTGAGTGAATTAATGCCCATAATAAACTCAAGCATCTCTGTCGATATCATGAATCATTAAAAACCTCATTTGTAACCCCAAAAGCAAAACTGTTCTCAAAATTAAGTGGAGCTCCCTAGCTACACAGTTAAATGAGATAAAAGCAGCAGGGCTCTGGTTGATGGATGGTTCACTTTTAAGATCATCAAGAGTGAGTGTTTGCTTAAGAGAGGCTCTTTGATCTTACCTCCAGTTTTTAAATGTGGTAGAGAAATAAGCAATCTCCCAAAGAAGACAGATCTCATGGAGACTTCCTGACTCACAGCACAACCTTCCATGTGCCAGTTAATATCATGTTACTGCATTTTCCAACTGTTTGGATGTTAGTTTAGTACAATTAAACTAATTCCAAGACTAAACCATGTCAGTTTCAGGGTTGCTACTCATGAGGTGCAGAGAGGGAATTTCTAAAGCATTTACCAGCTTTCTGCTGTGTTCTAAACAGAGTAGGACTTTGCTTACCTAGAGATCAAAAGACCAGCCTTCTGTATTATCCATGGTACTGCAGCAATGAATGCCATATAAGATGCTATGTGCATTAAGTGACAGTAAGACACTCACAGTTTTTAATTTTTAAAAGATTTCACAATGGAAGACAGGTCATTCACAGGAGTTTTAGAGACTTTATTTATGTATAAACAATTTAAACACTTTGCCATAAATTATCTTTGCCTGTCTCTAGTCTTTGCTTAGCAGCAAATTAAAATTAATATAAAAACTCAATGAACAATTCATACATGTATATTACAAAAAAGTTCTTGTACCAAAGTTCTTATTAGACTTTTTTTTTTTTTTTTTTTTTTTTTTTTTTGTGGTGACTGTAATGTGATTGTCTCAGTTTCTCGACCAAACAAACACACTAATAATTTTTAAATCTGAAACAGTGATTGTGCCTTCTGGCTGATGTATGTACAGGGTGATCTGACGTGGTGCCCATTTGCAATAGTGTAACACAATGCCCACAGCTCTACTGGAACTGATACCAACAAACTACTGAATCTAAACAGACTACACCCTGTAACTGTGTTATACTGTCCACAATGGAAATCTTCAAAGACAAACAGAGTATGAGATTTATTTGTAGTGATTTATAGCCACCATTTTGAATGTAACTTTACACTCTGCCCTCTTTGAATAAGTTAAGCCTCAGGCCAGACAAGTGGAGGGTCAGAGTGCAAGTGTAGTTTCGTTACTTTTAAATATATTTTTTCTTTACTATTTCCAGTGCGCTCTCACTTGCATTCTCATTGTCCTCCAGTTGCTGCACACAAATCACCCCAAAGTCATGTTTTAAATGCACCTGTATTTTGCTTTAAATGAAAACCTCTTGGATATTTATCAAACAAGCAGTCTGAATCATCTGTGTTTCATCAGCTGGTTAGTGAAAGTGGCCCACTTGGATTTCCTAGTTTGCTCACGTGTGAATGGAGTGAGGTAATACAATACGAGGCCTTCTTTTTGTTTTTCTTTAGACCCAGAACAAGTGGGTAATATTTCAGGGGTACTTTTTAATTTGTATGGTTAGAGTTTTCAGTCTGGCTTTAGTCCACTTCAGGATGTGGTTTTTAATCACTTGAATAGTAGCATTTAACTCAAAAAATATGAGCTTTTTGCCACTTACTATCCCAGAGTAGCTCAGCCTAGTGCCCCCACTTAGGTCTTCATCTCCTTAGGAGAGGAGATAACAGTTACGACTACTGATTCATCCAGCAAAGGATGACAGCAGGTTAATTTGTTACCTCTTTCCCATTTCATTCTGTCTTAAAAACTGGATGTTGCTGCTACTGTCTGCTAGCTCTGGGTACTGCTCCACAGGCAGGACATAATATCCCTCGTAACCTTGAACCCTTCCTGTGTTCAGAAGCTGCTGCTTCTCTCCGTCTGTCCATATGCGGCTGCCTTCCCGGCCATCCCGTGCCTTCTGCTGCTCTTTGGCCCAGGCCGATCCCAGGGCTCGCTGCCGAGCCTGGTCTAACACTCTTGCCTTCTCCTCATCCAGCGTGTCGGGGGTCAGTCCATAGCGGATGTTGATCAGCAGGGTCGAATACTGAAACTCAATATTTGTAAACCTTCGAGTCCTCCCATTGACAAGGAGAGTGGGCTGTGAGACGGTGACATTGACTCCACTGTCCAGGACCTTCCGCCCACTGGTCATGGCGAGGGTGACAAGGTCACTGTCAGCCGAGCCTATCTTGACAAAGTAGTGGGTATCCTTCCCCTCAATGCTGTAGTGCATTTTTTCCAGGTAGTGAGCACTGTTAAGGACAGAAGCAATCTTTCTGCTATCGTCTGTGGCTATGCTGGAAATGCCAGTGGTTACACGGCCTTCCTTCACAGCAAACATGATTCCTTTCCCAATGATAGGAATGGTTGTTGCAAACCAGTGACCTGCTTTTTCTCTAATACTGGCATGTAATCTTTTAGATATCACCTGTCCCTCCAGAGCCATGAAAGCTTGATTGTGTCTTTCTGTCGTCTGCTGAACTCCTGTAATTAGCTGGGGAAAGCAAAACAAAACAAGAAAACACCAAAGAAGATATAGATCTGCAAATAGTCATTTCAGAGACCAATGCTATCTATCAAAAGCATCAGACAGAAAATGATGAGAAATCCTGTTAGAGGGTGAGAGAAGTATTTCTTAGCAGTCCTGCAAGTACAGACCTAAGTTTATTGCAATACATATGTTACTAGGATGGCTTTACCCAAGGTACAACAGATGATAAATTACCCTGACAAAGTCTCCCTTTGTCATTGCTAATCAAGTTAATCAAGTTACAACTTGTTAATCAAGGAAGAACTCAATAAAAGACAAACTAATGACACTGTAATTATGATAACAACGAAGGCTGGCAAGAAAGACATATGTTCATTAGTATAAAATCTAGCTATACTCACATCATTTTACACTGAAATAAATACTTGGCCTTCTGTTAGAACTACAGAAAAGCCAGCAGCTCTATTCATAGAGAGAGGCAAATTTGTCGAGAAAAAGAATTTCATATTTCTGCCTACCTGTCCATTTTCACACGCTTGACTTTCGGACAACTCGTATGGTGGTGACACAAAGTACATTTTTGCTCTAGGGAAACCGGGAATAATGTTGCTAAGCTGAAATCCAAACATCACCAACCAGCTTTTGACATCTGTAAGCACACAAATGAGAAATGAGTATATGTAATAAATACAAGAAAGAAAATAATTTAGGAACTCCATCTTTGACCTCCTTAATTTCAAGTAGCAATGGAACTCATTTCTACGATAGTGTGGCACTTTACAGAATTGTAGCTATGCACATTGTGTGGGTGCAGGAAATAGTGCTTTAAATTTACCCTAAATAGTTCATCTCAGATGCTTCTGTCATTCTTTTTTCATTACACCACAAGGATTATCCATGCATTTTACTGACCACTGTAGCCTATGAACTGCTGATTTAGCAGGTTAGCACTCCTGAAAACGTCTGCAAAGTCCTTTGGGGGATACATGGCTCCTCTTTTCTATGTCCTACTTCTGTTAACTGTCATCAGGTCTCAGGAGGCTCTGTTAAATGCAGTGAGAAGCTAGACTTGTAATTCAGATATCTAAATTTAGGAACAATGAACAACTTCCCCAGCCCTCCAGGCCCAGTACAGTACTTTTCTGAAGCTGCATGGGTGGGTTACAGCTCAGCTCTGGGGTGAGCCTTAGGAAGTTCCAGCTCTGGGTTCAACCAGTGAAACTTCAGCTTTTTCATCTATATATGAAAACAAGTAACTAATTAATAACAGTAATTCTCAGTCAGCAGGTATTAAGAGCTAATTACGTATTTTAGTTACCAAAATGTTTTTAACAAAAAAAAATGCCCATGATTCTGTTTTAAATTTCTGTTTCCTGCTGCTTCTCTTTTCGGGCTGTTATGGAGCTAAGAGGCGCATGGGCACTTCTCATTTGATTTGGAACTATGTAACTTTTGTTTAAAAATCTGTCTCCTGTCTTTCCCAGTGGCCTGCTCTCCTAACTGGCCTTCTGATGCTGC
This sequence comes from Eubucco bourcierii, assembly GCA_013396675.1. Lineage (NCBI taxonomy): Eukaryota > Metazoa > Chordata > Aves > Piciformes > Ramphastidae > Eubucco > Eubucco bourcierii. The sequence goes on along the minus strand of VWZE01009149.1, from coordinate 1,173,127 downwards.
TACTGCCACTCCTTCATGTGAGGCTCATCTCTATGTTTGAAAAGTGTCAAGACTGCCTTGCCACAGTCATGTCAAGGGGCACTGGCTGAATGTAGACCACTCCAAGCTTGATGTCTACAGTAGCGGAATGCCCAGTGGGCTCTGCTTGCTGCCCACCCACATGCCTGTGCATACAGGCCTCTGGGGCATGCTCAGCCACAGCACATCATCTCCTTGCTCTTGCAAAGCCTCTTTGCCCAAATATTTTAGCATAGGTAATGTTACATCATAAAAACTGTAGTACTTTTTGGATGAAAGCATTTGGCAGCAGAAATCTTCTTTTCTTAGCCATAGTGACACTAAATAAGTAGTAAAATCATCTGCTTCTATCAAGGTGTGTGTATGTATCTCCCACCACACAGTGCCTACTGTATTTTAACTCTAGCTTTGGGTAGCACTGGGTTACTGCTCCTTTTCAAGGCTTCAATTTATTTTGTGGTATAAGGAATCTCCCGAACAACTCGCTTGAGCTGCCCTAATTCCACAAAAAAAACTCAAACACCCCAAAACCCAAACTAGCCAACTAAAAAAACCCAACCCAACCAACCAATCAAAACCACAAAAGAGGAGTACCTATATACAAAGAAGTTGCTGTTTTGCTTTGCAGTACTGCAGTTGTTACAGAAATTCTCTTTCAGCAAAAACCAGGGGTTAACAAAGAATGGACTGGGCTGGGGAAATGGTTTTTGGTTTCCTGTTTGGGTTTGTTTTAAACTATGGCAAGTAAGGTGCCACCTTAATCACTTATTTTTGCAAGCTAACCTGTTTAGTCCATACACTAACAAATATTTTCATCACCAGTTAAGTATTTTTTACAGAGTAGAAGGTGTGTGTGTTACACTAAAACACAACCTCTCTAGATTTCATGCAGTAGATGGATAAATTAAATGAATGCAATTTCAGAACATAACAAAATATCGTAAGATGACACAGAAAATATAAATCAAACAGTAGTGGATAAAAATAAGATTTCTTTAATTTAGGGCAACAGAACTTTATCCCAAGGTAATTTCAGTAATTTCACATTAACATACACAAATGTTACTATCTTCCAATTGCAAAGCAGCTAGAGTAAAACCTGTGGTGTATTCCACATAAAATTAGGTTCTTATGTTCCAGTGAAGCTGACTATGATTTTCTTTGGAAGAATCACACACCTTTGAGTTTCCTGAAATTCAAAGGAATGCTAAAATCAAGATAGCTTCTTTAAACAAAAATTATATCCCTGCTCTCATGACTGCATACTGCATATTCAATTCTGGAGGGGAAAAAAGAAAAAAAAAAAAAAAAAGCAGCAGCTTTTCCTAAAGACATTAATTACCTTTCTTTTTAGAAAGTGCCAGCATCTAGTTCAAGCTCTGTGCGATCTAAGTGAAAAATTATAGCTAATTATGAAGAGGTTAAGAGCTTTAACCAATTCCAACCTATGTGATCAAAACCTCTTTATTGTTTTTCTTTCTCAGCTCTAACATTCCGTAGTCTTTAAGAAGGAATTAATTTTAAAAAGCATCAAGATTTTTGTTTTAAAGACTAAATATTGTTTTCATATTAAAAGTTAAATGAGAAAAAAGAGGTTTCATTAGATCCATTCTTTGTGCTAATTCATAATGTGCCTGTGGGCTCAGTCAGCAGTTAATTTGGAAAGTAGCCCCAAAGGGAAGCTGAGCAGTTCTGGTTCCTGATTTTGTAACTAACATGCCAGTGATTCTTGTAGGTGACTTCATTTTTTTTACACAGAGTTGGAATGAGCAGATCTTTGTACTGCACTAGTTCAATAGGCACAGCAGCACTATGGCATTGCTGAAACTGAATACTTGGGCAATTTTAACTCTTCCTCTCTTCCATAATTTATTGTGTCTTCATTCAGGGAGGAGTATTACCAAAGAAGCAGGGCTAGCCAGCTTAAAAATGAAAAAGGCCCAACCTTTATGGGAGGCTCAGGAGATGGGTAGGTAAGGAAGGAAGTCTGATTTCTCTCCCAAATCAGCTTCCAAAACTGTAGTGTTACTTGTAAAAAAATGTAATGAAGTCTCACCTGTTACATAATTCTTTAGATCCAGTTCATTGCTGAGAGGGTTGTTACTCTTGAACATGTAGAGATTGAAAGGAGCGGGTTCTTTACCAATGTTTTTCCACATAGTGTAATCAGGAGATGTCCAGCGTCCGGCTAGGACATCGTAGTCCCTTTGGGTGAAATGGACAAGTTTGGTTAAAGGATCATACAGCCCTCCATGGAAACCAATAACAAGTTGAAAATCAGGGTTAGAGTCATAATAAATCTCCCCATATGCTGTGTACTGAAGCTGTTTGATCATGAGGCCATTGATGCTGAAGACGGCTAATGGAGTGCCAGTGTTATCAGAGGCCACGTAATATTCTTCCCCGCTGCTACTCTCCATTGCAAAGAGGTGGCCTTGCAGATCGTAGTACAAAGAGGTAATTTCTGAATTGGAATGATTGTAGACATGAGTTATCCTTGTTGGATTGTGAAGATCAGCATAAAAATATTGTAAATGATGCCCCAGGTTAGTCTTACAGGAAGCCCTTCGTCCAAGTCCATCATAACGGTACTGAACACTCCACCCATTTGCTTTGTTGTAAGCTCTTGTTAAGAGTCCTTTGGAGTTGTACTCGAATACATCCAAGCCTCGCTGACACAGGAATCCATCATCATCAATTTTGTAGGGTATGTCACCTAGGCGTGTTATCCTGTCTCTCAGGTCATAGCGCAGAGGCATCAGCCGGACACTGTTTCCAGGATTCAGGAGATGAAGATTTCCATTCAGATCGTAACTGTAACGCCAGGTTGGCCTGTCATTTACTGCTACACTTTGCAGTTGCCCATCGCCGTCGTAGTCATAGGTGTACTTGGTTGTGTTAGCATATGGACCAAGTTTCAGTTCTCTTTTAGTGACCCTTCCCATGCTGTCATATTGTACAGTCATCCAGTACATCAGGGATCTGAACATTTCATACTGAACCTCCTTAATGCGCCCATGGGTATCGAAGTGTTTGCTCAGTGTCATGACTGCTGTAGTAATGATTTGATTTATATCATAATAAATTACTCCGAATTTGCCAAAATGCTCTACTTTTCCAGAAATCTCATCGTAACGGTAAAGATCTACTGGCAGAGGTGTCTCACTTATTATGGGTTTGATGCTTGCGATTCGAAAGCTGTTATCATGATAGGTATAGTCAAACCTTGCATTAACCATACCTTCTTCAGAGAACCTGTAGATTTGTTTGTCCACAAGAGGACCAATTTTACGATAGCGAATAGTACAAGAAAAGCCTCCGCTTTGCAAGTTCACCATTTTTAGGACACCAGTAGTTTCATCATATCCAAAAGTAACAGCTGTGCTGTCATAAACAATTTCAGACAATTTAGATAGTTTTCCATACTTGTAGAAGACTTGTCGGCCAGTACCTAAAAATGACGTTTTCAAAATCCTCCCATCATCACTGTAATCAAAAATCACGGAAGCATTGCTTTCAGGAGGGTTATAAATATTCCTGATGTAGCCCACGGAGGTGTGAGTTGACATGCTGTGCCGAGCAACGCTGGGCATGGTGACGGCGTGAAGCCGGTCTGAAGAATCGTACTCAAAGATGTACTGGCGTTGACTCTGAAGCAGCAGCACCATCGACTGTAGGGAAAACATTTAATACACAGTTACTAGCTTTCGGCACTTAATCTCCTAGAGGGCATGAAAGAACAGAAAAGTTTACTGAAGAGGCTCTAATTTTAATTGAATAAAATGAGAATTAAATACGTGAGTTGGGGACACAAAGCTGCTCAGGAATGTTGTCAGATTGCCAGGTGTTGGGGTCTGCTACTTGGAAATCAATATGCTGTCACTCCAGAGACAGTGAAGGTTCAGAACCTGTTAGCTACCCTCCCTTTAGTAGGATTTCTTTTTTCATCTTTTTCCCCCAAGAGATGCAGAGTTAGATAAATGACACTATTTATCTTTCTGCTAAAAGTTGTAATTCACAACTGTTACTGTGAAACACGTGAGCAACTAAGCAGAGAACATCAGCTCTGTTTTGCATTAAACAATAGATTCAAAGAAGGAAAAGGGGAAATAGTATGCAGTTTTGTATTATTAAAGACAACGTTATGATTGAGGTGTCTTAATTAGGCTAAGTGGAAATGCATTATGATATTTTCACTTAATAACAATTAGAGCTGAATTGCCTCTTTCTACCTGAACCTTTTGTCAGGTTTACTCATGTGTTTTTTGTCTTAATTAAGCACAATTCACTGTGTTAGTTTATGCCATTATATGACAGCATAAGCATTTTCAGGAAAATATCAAAAGACACAAGCCATGAACAAAGTATTTACCATCAGAAATTAGTTAAGTTCAGCTGATTAACTGAAAAACAAGGAAGTCTGAGACCAAGGTCAAAGGGATGCTTAACAGGTGGAATATTTCACATTTTAGATAGTCATCTGTGTGTCTGTCACGTACAGAGCTGAAAATGGAGCCAAATAGTAATTTGCCTCTGTAGCTGTTGTCAAAAGCTGAAACATCATCACCTACTTTTTCTAGATAGGTGTAGCTCCAGACTTTGCCATCTGCAAACATGCGTGATACGATCCTGCCTTGCTTATCGATGTCTGTCCTTTCACTCATGGCACCGCGCTGCAACCCAGCTAGGCGCCCATTGAAGAAATAAGACACATTGACAGCAGCCAGGCCACTGCTAGGTAGCCAAAGAAAAGGTCGACCTAGCTGGTCATAAATTATCCTCAGCGTAAATTTCCGGTGATCATCATAGATTTTTTCTGTGCGTATGTTCCGGTCGTAATCAATGGATAGTAAATTTCTTCCATGCACCTATGGAATGAAAAAAGGCTGCACTCAGTGAGCAGTGGGCACTATGCCTCTGTGGATTTTCAGTATGAAAAGAGCATGCACAAAAGAGAACTCAGTTTCCCTCCAGGATGTCTTCCTGTTAACTGGCTTTTGCTATCTGCTTCTCCATATATTCAAATATGTAACCTCCTGGAGTGTTTTACTGGGCTGTATCACATTTCCCTGCAACAGGGGAGCTGTCATCTTACAGAGAAAACCTTCCCTTGCATCAGAACAGACAGACATACTGCACACCTAGGTCTTAAAGGGCAAAGCGTTAGCGTTTAGCAGAGAAATAAATTAGCAAAGAAAGGAACTACTTGGCATGAAGGACTTTTTCCACTGATGCCATCAGCAGTTCTTTTCCCCTACAGTGACTCCAAGAACAATAGAAGGTCCTAAAATGTTGTGCCTTCATTGAGGTTTAGCCACTTAGGTTCTGTAGCTGCAACACCTTGCTTATGAATTCATTCACTTAATGGTATCTTCATTTACATTACAAATATTTAATAGCTCATGTGGCAACCTCATCACTTGGAATAGGTTTAATTTCTTCTGACTAAAAATTGTGGTCATACAGGCTGGGAAAGACGGAGTTTCCATTTAGAGGAAACAAAAATGTTAAATAATTAGGTTTTCTGTTTGTTTGGTGGTTTGTTTTTTTTTTCTCCTTTTTCCCTTAAGTTTTTCAGTTATAATTTTCAAATGAAAGTATAGCATGAAGTACTTCAGTCCTGGATTTTTTTTAGGTTTTAACCCTTTTTTTTTTAATAAAAGAGCAAAACAGAAACAAAAGAGCATTAAGAATGCCAAATGGAGAGGCTTCTAGTAAGAGTGCTATAATGAGAGATGCATAAATTTATTCACTGGAGGCTAAGCCACAGAATTCAGGCTAATGCTGTAATCTGATAAAGCTTCTTAAGTAATTTAATTGTAGATGCATCATTAATAAAGTAGAAGTCTTTAAATTAGAAATAATTTGAGAGCAATGACTACTTAAAAGTATTCATCAGTTTCTGGGAATTTGGTCTTCAGCTTATATTTTGCAGTCGCTTTGATTAAGCAACGTTTTCTCTTATCCAAAATTAAACTGCACATCAAACAATATGTAAATTAACCCTGAGCCTTTTTGGAGGACATAAAAGTTATTCTGAGATATTTTCACTGGCAGGAGTAAACCAAATTCCCATCCCATCAAACTCTGCAGGAATTCAGTTATACAGAAAGCAAATTTAAAATTAATATGATTTTGTGTTTGCAAAGAAATAATTATTTCAAATTATCTCTCATTATCCTACTTCTTTTCCATTAATAAAATTTAGGTCTTTAACAGTTTGCATTTCCTCAGTGAGCAATTATTAGAAAAAGCTCATTTCTGTAGTTTTTCCCAAAGATTAGCCCAGCAACATCTCCTGTGATTCAAAGAAAAGACAGTTTGTTTGTTTGTTTTTCAGAACACACTGGCAAAATAAATAATATTCTGTCTTCTATTGTAATGGAAATAAAGCCAGGGAAGCCAAACTCAACAGCAGTACTTTCTCAGTTGGTTACTCTAGGACCTACTCCAGTAGGATTAATCCTGATGTCAGAAATGCATCAGAACCCTTTCCTTCACCGAGCTCTTGAAGCAGAAAAGGTCTTTCACTTTGCAAAAACATTTAGCTATGACATGAAAGGATTACTATACAACTGAAAGTGACCAGTTTCTTAAGGACACAGATTTTCTAAAAAGACAAAAAAAACCCAAAACACTTCAGAAAGATTACAAATGGAATTTTAGCCTCCATTACAGTAGCTGTAAGTGTAATCTGCATGTAAAAATCCAGCTATCCTCCCTTTTCTCAGAAACATTATAAAGGTTATCAGTCTTCTTGCCATAGAAAACTGAAGTGTTAGCATTCTTCTAATGTCTACAGAGACGAGAGCTATACATGCACACAAATCACTGAGAGATTAAGAAGCATTTGCTTAGATAAATCAATAACTTAATTTTGATTTGTAAAATAAGCAAACCCAGACAATGTAATTGTAGTGTCACATTAATTAATAGAAACCCATGCAGAATGAGTAACTCCCACTCTACCTGGGAACACTAAGAATACTACTACAAGTGTCATGACTGAAGACTACCTAATAAGGTCTTTCTTTGTTCTGCTACCTACATGTGCATCTGGTTTTCCCTTGGCTGCTGCTGAACAAGTGGCCCATTGTGCCTCAGGTAAAGGTCTTGCAACTTATGTGATGTTGCACTGTAACAAAAACTCTTCAGAAGAGAATCCTATCAAGACTTCACCTGAAGCCACCACAAGACACCAAAAGTGTCATGCATAAAATAGTAGCAGACATTAAGTGGGATAATACAAAGGTGAAGTGCAGGTCTTCCTTTCTCAGCTTAATGAAATCTGCCGAGATATGTGTGCAGAAGCCAACATGTGCCGCTGTGATGTGCCTACATCACAAATTAGCAGAGGTGGGGGCCATGGGTAGCAGCACTACCTATGGTTTGTGATAGAAAGGGCCTTTACAGGTCATCTTGTTTGACCACCCTGCAGTGCACAGGGAGATCTGCAACTACAGCACACATTGCTCAGAGGCCCAAACAACCTGACCTGAAACATTTCCAGGGATGAGCCATCTACCACCTCTCTGAGCAACTCATGCCAGTGTTTCACCATCCTCACTGTAAAAAATTTCTTCCTTCTATCTAGCCTAAATCTTCCCTCTTTCAGTTTAAAACCATCACCCCTTGTCACTTCAGACCCTATTAAAATGGCCATTCCCCATCTTTCCTGTAAGTACACTTTAAGTCCTGAAGAAAAGGGCTCTGGGCTCCAGTAAGTACTTGTAAGAGGTGAGACCCATGTACTGTCAATCCCTTTCAGTAATACTTGACTCTGAACTGGGGATTCAGGAGATGGCTGCACACACTCTGGGTTAGTTCTGCACCAGTGTACCCTGTCTGTGCTGCTTCGTGCCCCAGCTGTCCCAGATGCCGCACCCACCCTGCCTGCCACCTGCTCCCCACAATGTTTTAACTTGCTCTGTTTCATTCACTAAACCATTTATAAAGATGAATTAGAATAAATGAGATGCAAATAAATTCTCTGCTTTCTCCCTCATTTTCAAATTTCATTTTCAGTCCACTCAACCTGTTATAATCTCTTAGTGATTTTCATTTAAAAGAGCTAAATGGATATGTGATTATTGTTACAGGAACTAGCACCAGACAATTAAATGTTGAGGTGTTCCTAGATAAAGCGGTGTTTTGATTTACATAAACATGATGCAAGAAAACCCATCTCAGACAAGGTTTCAGCTCTAAGACGTGTTTAACTTCAGCTAATTACCACAAGTACCTCTATTAAATTTTTAGTATTGAGAGTTAGGATTACAGCAATTTCATTTCAGGACCCTATTTATTTTTATTTTGAACATCCAGTCAAAACACAGTGCTGATCTATTTTCTACTTATAATCAAATTCTGCAGGTCAACACATCAAAAATCAATTACATGTCCATGAAATTTAGTCATTAAGGATTAGCTGCTAATCTCATTCCATTTCTCGTTCAACCTTCCCCTTCTCCCCAGTAGGTGCATTCTGAGCATTTGTGAGAAAAAGGAAAGGCTTGTTAACTCAGCACTGTGAATCAGATGTTAAGCAACAGGAAAATACCAACATTTAACATCTGAGTCTTAGTCTTTTTTTTTTTTAAATTGTTTACACATATTGCATTTAACACACAATCTTTAACACACAGAGCTGTATCTTATGTCCAGTCATGTTGAAAGAATCATTAAAAGAACCATGTCTGGCTCAGTGTTACCTTTGCCTTCTGCCCAGTATCCCAAAGCCCTTCCAAACCCATGCACACTGAAGCAGCAGTGAAACTTTAGATACTTAAGGGGTGAAAACCAGGCCAGCTAAACAGAATGGGATTAATCTGGCTGCAGCAGATCTTTAATTTGGCAGGGGATGGATTACATGACCTGAGTGTCTTTCTTATCCTATGCTTATGACTTTGTAATTATGGCAATTATTTTCCAATGGTGCCATTTGGGAAGGGAATAAACACTATATGCCGGTCTCGATGAATCTGTAGGGGGATTTTACAGAAGCAGAATGTAACTGTGCTCCCCAGTACTAGCTGTGGGAAGTGTGCCACAGCATTTTTACAAATAGTGAGTGGTCAGTTATATTTTTTAGCCCTCACCTTCAGAAGCAGAGTGACTTGCAGCAATATTGTGGGTATTTTTACTAGCCTCTTTTAGAATACTTTTAGTAATTAAGCTTCTATAGCAGATTGCAGCAGATTATCTCATGCACTCAAATGACCTCTCAAATAAAAGAAAGACTACCATATCAAAGACAATCCCTGAGCTGTACTTTTTTAACAACCAAAAGTAGGAAAGACATGTCCTTTAAAATGGAAAATTAATTTTCTGTTCACAGAAGAAAAGATCAGATTCTACTTACCCTGAGCTTTCTTCCAAACACAGTCACTTTGCCTTTAATCTGTTCCTTCCTCAGACGCCATTCAATTGAGTTTAAACCATTTTCCATTGGTAGAGAAATATTACATCGTCCTATGGTGGGAGTCACAGTCCCAGCCAGGACATGAGGTTCGCTGTGAAAGCTAATGCTCATGCCATTGGCATACATCACTCTCAAAGTACCATTATTACAGAGCTGGTAGCTGTTCCTCACTTGATCTACAGCAATAATGAAAAGAAAATAATTTAGCTGTTCCAGTCATAAAGAAAACATATAGCTTAATTTGATTGGGATTTTATTGCACTCCTGTTGATGTTAAAATGAAGTCACCTTGCAATTACCACTGACATGGTACTATGGTGGAAATTGCAGATGTTACTGATTCGTGTAAAGAACAGTAGTGTAACAGTGAGCCTGCAGAGAGATACTGTGTTTATTTCATTATGTTTTCCCTTCAGCCTTAATTGTGAATCAAAATGCACAGTGATATATGTTCAACCACATAATTTCTTTCTAAAATAAATAAAAAGTCCTGTAAAACTGAACTGATGGGTGAACAAAAAAAGCACTCAACTTCAGGATTAAAAAAAACCCAAACAAAACCAAAACACTGCTGGGAGTGGGAAGAAGTAAGCACCTCTTCTTGTTCTTTCCCTTTGCCCTCCATGCAGAGGCTTTGTCCAGAATTGCTGTTTGGCTTTAAACCCGCAAGGTGTGAAACTCCAGCAATGCAAACTGGCACCCACAGTTCTTTAGCTTCCTGCCTTCTTGCCACTGCGCCAGAGATGCGCTGGCCAGATGTGCATACCCAACCTCTTGGCTGTCAGAGAAGAGGTACCAAAGTAATCCTGAGTATATCTGTGTAGTTCTCCATCTGTTTGACACAATCAAGTCCATTTTCTGCCAGGATGGACAGTTACAGTGTGCAGCTGTCACCAAGGTATCAATATTTGTCTAACAGAAGGACAGCCTCTACCTAATTAATAATTTGGTACAAGAGAAATAAAGCCTTTGTAACCAGATGTGTCAAGTATAATAGTCTGCAAGTACTGACACTTATGTCAGGAGACTATTGGTCAATGATGATATTCTTATTCCAGTGATGTAACATCTTAGCTAAAAATACCCATCACTCACCAAATTTCTTTCAGTCCATCTTTGATAACTGTTTTCACTTGATCAGATACAAAGCTCTATACAAACATTTAACCACTTCGTCGCTGATGTCTCCTGCAGTGCTTGGGCTGTAATATTGTTCTTGGAAGTGCCAGCTATGGTTCAAGATCATCCACTGCCTTGATTGTTCTATGTTTTATTCAGTGGTGGTGCACAAATTTGGAAAACTTCCTTTCTAAGTGTAGAAGGGGTGCCTGAACCTCTCCCTAGAAGGATCTTTACCCTAGCAGCCAACATTCAGCAGTCAGACTGCATCTCTGTGGCACTGAAGTCAGAACCAATTTTGCACTGAAGTACAGAAGCTATGCCAGTGGGTAAAGCAAAACTGATTCAAGAGGCAGCAGCAGGACTAACTTAGACCAGCAGATAATGATGTATTTGACACAAAGCATGACTCTTACCTTTCCTGGAGACCTGTCATGTTAGGAATGAGCTTTATGGGAATTTTTCTTGCAAAACTTACACATTTTACCCCTGTTCATAAGTATACTAATGACACAAATCTTTTGCGAATTGCTTTCTCAAGTTGTATGTGTGGTTAGCAGATGTGCTGAGAAGTGTGCTTTGGTACCTTGAACAACTGTATAGGAAGCCTCCACAGAGGAGAGATTTGTGATGACCGTGACATCGTCATCCCGATTAGAATTCTCAATGTCGATGGTAATAGACTTTTCCATCTCTCGATGAAGGCTAGTTACCACTCCAGTGGGACGTGTTACATTGGTCAGACGCCCTTCATGATCATAGCTAATAGAAAAGTTAGTGAGAGCAAAAAAAGCATGAGGATATATGTTCATTTCAATACCCAATCTATTTATAATGCACCACATTTGTGCAAAAAAAAAAAAAAAAAATCAAGTGAAACAGATTTTCAAGAACATCCTGGCCATAGCTATTTCTCTGTTCTTGAAAGAGTCTCTAATGGTGAATTATTTTTTAGAGATACTGATCTCAACTACACAACTGTAAATCCAAGCCAGCATCTTTGAAATGATTTAATTATTACAGTTATACAGGCTGATATTTGGCTCAAATAATTACAATTAGTAAATTAATCTGTATTTCACTAGTTACATTTCACTCTAAGGAGGCAGACTTACACAATTGCATTCATTGCACACTTGCAATTGAGTACTTAGTGGAAACTATTAAGTATGGTCTTAAGTGACATATCAAGGAATAAACTTGCCATAAGAGATTAGAAAAGGCGTCAGCTTCAGAACAGAATACTTTCATTTAGATCTTATCTGTGGTACTGAACTACATTTTGGGGTCGGTATTTTGACTCATAAAGATGAACGATGAGAGGTCAAAGCACAGGATAGGTTGGAGTTGCACAAAAGGCAGCAGCCAGCACTCAGAATATACCTTAGAAAAGCAATTAAGTGCTCCAGATGCATAAAGACAAGAAAACCCCACAATCAAAGCAAAACAAAAACCCTCAACCAACCAAGAAAAAAAATAAGAAAAAGAAAAAGGGCTCTCCATGAGTTTGTTGAGTTACATTTATTTGGAGGTATAAAGCCAGAGGAAGGGGGAAAGAAGAAAGCTGCCTGGAATTGAATGATGCTGTTCCTCCCTCTCCTTTAGTATGCTACGTATGTATGCTAAAGAAGCAATCTCTTGGGTCTTAAGGGCAAGAAATGTGGACCTGAAACAAAATCAGTATTCCAGTCTGACACTCTGCTTGCTGCAATTCTGTACTTGTGCAAGAGTCTCTCACCCAGCCGCTACCAAAGTGCACATACTTCTAAACAGCAGAAAGGCAAGAAAAAATGTCCTGTGTAGATAAAAGAAAAAGTTTAGGTAGAGATTGAAACCAACTGGTCATCTTTCAAATCCAGAAGAAATCCAAGGAGTGGGAAGCCTGGAAGAGAACTGGTAAATCCATTGCACTGTCTGAGAGTAACAGAAGAGAAGAGGATCACATTTAGTGTCACGCAGCTATCTGAGTTCTCTGTATGTTGTGGTTAGCTGTAAAGATGAAAAAAAAATATAAATGCTTTCAACATGACTTTTTAAACAATTAAATCATTTAGAAACCTTAAAACAGGTCACCTGAACTGTACAGCACATCTCCTAAATTAATACACAGATTGTCTCCTCAGTTAATACAAATACAAAATATCACTTTCAAATCCATTGCAAATTGCTGCACCTATTCAACTGAATAGTGAGGAGGAAGGAAAAAATAAAGTGACCTGTGGAACAGCATGTCTTACCAGACCCAATGGAATATTAGGCAAATAATAAACCAATAAAACAAAGCATAATGGAAGCAATAATATATTGTAAGGATTATAAAATGTATCATAAAAAAAAGGAATCAATAATATGTCATCTTTTAAGCAACTCAGGATCAAATAAAGATTGAGGAGCCTGATTTTTCCTACTGAAAGTCACAAGTTTCTACATATACATATATATTTATGTTTTTTTAACCATATTGACAAGATACTGGATAAAAGATAATATGCTGAGATAATCTATGAAAGGGCATTGGTTAAGCCTATATAAAAGTCTTCACAAAAAATACTGCAAAGCACTCATATAGCAGAAATGAGAGAAGAATCTAATCCAGACAAGCACCCATCTATTAAGGCAAAAAGAAAGAAGTCCCAAAAATGGACAGTTTCAAAAAATCTCAAGGTCACTAATGTCTCTATGTGGAGTGCTTTGGTACACTTTGCAATTAGCAGAGCAATCAAGAGAATATTTAGCTGTCAAATATTACAGAAGAGACAACATTATTTAGGAGAAACTAGTAAAGCCTGGGAGTGGCTTCAGCATGACTATGCAAGGCCTGGTGAACATCCAGAGAAATGGTTGGAGAAGTGCTCCATCAGCAAATATATTTGAGGCAATGCAAATGAGATATTAATTTAAACTCTTCATTGCTGGGGTTTTAATTAATGCAGAAAAAATTCCTGGGGATTGCTGTGGGCTACTCACTGAACATCTCTGTTCAAAGTACAAGGGCAGTCTAAAAAGTAAATATGGATGAGGATGTACAGAGACTCAAACCGAAAAATGAAAATATTCTAATGCTATTTCTAGAAATTGGTGCTTTGCCCTATGCTGTGGGGCATATTTCCCAGGGCTGGGAACAATTTATGAAATCAGCAATGGCAGAGAATTAAAATGGTTTATAAGCAAGGGGTAGACTTAAAGTGATATGTACACTCTTTAAAGATCTGCAGATCATTTACTTTACAAGCTAGACTAAAAAAGACTACTTAAATGATATATACACAATGCAATACCAATGCATAAAGCAGCCATTTCTACTTTATCAGCTGCATCAGTATTAGCCTATTTAAAAAAGCACCTTGACAGCAAAAAATGTAAAATTTATAAAAACTTTTATGCACTAGACAATTTATAAGTGACACATAGTTGAGGGGATGTAGTTCTAAAAAATGTTGAGCATTATGTGAGAGCAATTGCTTAGTAGAATACAACACCTAGACATTGATCTGAATAAAAAGAATAAAACTATATAGGTATTAAATGGTTATACCTTTCTTCTTTGTGACATGAACCCAGGTCTAATGAAGCTTAAAAAAACCCCAACCAACCAAACAAATCACCAATGGAATTTTGCAACAGAAAATACACTGGTCGATCAGGGACAACTTGATGTCCTTCAGAAGCAGCCACTACAAGTCTGTGACACACTGTCAGGCTAGAGGGATCAGATCTGATAAGCCAATCTTCGTATCTTCAACTGAGGTGGGTTCTGGATACACTGAAATTTCTGAGCTTTGGATATTGACTTCAGTTAGAGTAAGATTCTGTCACAGGCTTTTCTACTAGTAAAATTACAAAGGGAGAGATCCTTTCTTAATTCCAGTGCCTTACAAAAAGTGTCACTTTGTGCTCACTAACTCACTAACATATTGCTAATTGTGACCAAGTCCATCAAGCAAGTGGTGGTTTCAGAGATGGTTGCCAGGACGCCTCTGGTTAATGCCAGCCACCAGTAGACACAAAAGCTGTGGTGGGCTGGTTGTGCCTTCAGCCTTGACATTGGGCCTGACAGCCTGGTGACACTGAGCTCACCACAGCCTGCTTGTGTGTGCTGGACCACCAAATGCAGCTCAGACATAAGACACCGCTGAGCACACTTGTCTGTCACCTTCCCAGATAGCTGTGTCTGATGTGTGCAGCCCTTACTGGGCTCGTGGTTGCACTCCCGTGGCCAGTATTACGGCACCTGTACATTTGATGCAGTTTTTATTGTTAGCATATCAATCACCTTTGAGGTTTGAGACCCGTGTCACATACAGTACTGCAGGAAGCAGCAACAGCAGCTTCTGGCTTACCACAGAGCAGGGCAGGGTGCAGGTCCACAGACATTTACATATATCCCTATTTTCTCTCCCTTATAAAAACCAAGCTGATTAAAGAAGAAAACTGCAGCATTCTCTTAGGATGCTCCCAAGACCAAGTGGAATACCGCTGAGGACCACTTCAAAGATCTGTGCCTCATGCCCAAACCCGAGCTTAAATTACCCTATGTGAGCCTGCTGGTAGCTGTTACATTATTTAAGAGCCTTGCCTACTCCTGCTGCAAATGAACTCAGTGCATATACACATGCAGTATGTAACTAATACACCTATGGAGTGTGTATCCACATCCACACAGAAGAACAGTTTGTGCATGCATTTCTCCTAATTACACATGTGTGCCTGGATATACTGCACCAATTTAATTCTGTGAGCGATTCCAGGGCACAGTTTCAGACAAAGGCCTAGACCCAGTAAGATAGCACAGCACTTCAACACCTGGTTGATAAAAATGCACTGAAATACATTTTTCATAAGAACTCTAGTTCATGTAGTATTTTACTACATCAAAGATACTTGTTCTTTTCCAGTTCTGCCACATTAACAATTTGGGGTATTGATTTGGTGTATGAATGTGTGCATGTAATGGTACAGGAATATACCTTTTTTTGGCTAGGGATTTATTTAATCTTCAACTGATATTAACTTATAGCTACTAAAATAAACTGCATAATGATTAATACAGCTCCCCTTAGAGATACTTTGAAGAAGAAATAGGACCTAGAAACCAGTACTGAATGATTATGGACTGTGATTGCTTAGGTTTGTACATTTGATTTAAATAATCCTTATAATCTTATTAATAAATCCCTAAACTGCAGGGGGTCCGTGAGATGACAAAGCATATTAAGCAAGTCAGCTGCTTAGGATAAACCTAAAGGAGATGCCTTTATTTTTCTGGTATTTTGTAATTAGTATGTAAAGTTTTAAATTACTGAAATTACTCAATTGAGTAATAAGCAATTAAGTTACTCACGTAGAGTTTAAAATTACTTTGTTATTTAATTTTCTACAATTAGTTACTAGTGTTTTGAGAAATAGCTATTTTATATGAATTCTTATCTGAACCTTGAACTAGCTATTGCGGGAAAAATAACAAAAAAAACCTACTTCAGAAGGGCATTCACCTCTCATCAGCAATAACGTGAGATTTCACTACCATCTAGTACAGTGAGCTTTTACTTGATCGTGTAATCAGTAGATAATACCTTCACGCGTTCACATAATTGCATTATTTTTGTAACTATGCGTGCTAAAGAAATACTTTTTGCAAAATACGAAGGAGAAAAAACCCCAAACCCTCCGTATCTCTACCCAGAGCCTAGATGAAAAAGCGCAGCGTTCCATTTCCAGGGCCACAGCCGAAGAGGACCACGAGAGGGCACTGCTTTACTTTTTACAGAAAAAAGCACACCGCGGCCTAAACACTTGATGTGCCGATGCTGATTTAGGTAACATTTCCAGCAGACTGAATTCACACAGCCCTTTCTATTCCCGCACGGCTTATACTTTTCTCTAAAGAGAAAGTAAGTGATGGCCAAGCTGAATGCATTCAGGAGCTAAAAGAGGTTTGCATCATTGCTCATCATAACCTTAAGAAGGCTACCATTTAAAATTAAACAGAAAGCTTTATCCCTTCTTTCTACCCACTCATCTGAGAAATGGTATATCGCAATCATTAACTAAAACAAAATGTATTTTTCAATATATTCTTTAGCTTCCATTAAAAAAACTGTTTTGATCAATAAATGGTAGTAAGACCACTAAAAGTAGAAAAAACTATTAGTAGAAAATCTAGCTACTGTTTACAGATTTTTAATATACTTGTAAACTTTATTTCTGATGGATTTGATTTAAAGAAGAAGTCCTGCCTTTTTTAATCTACATGCTCAAGAACAGCAGTGTGCTTTTGGGTTATCTATAAATTACGGAAGTTCCATCAGGGGTCTGACAGCCTAGCCAGGGATCTCATTTCCTCACTTGTCTCCAGAATGAACAATCAGTGAAGTTAATCAACATTTTAACAACTATGAGTAATCTATGAGTCTGAACAGAAAGATCTATAATTTGAATTCCAAAAGAAACTACACACCATTAGGTTCCTAGAGAGAGGCAGCTCAGTAGGAGCCACTGATTGCTGGGGGCTGTGTCTGGATGTGTTACCTGCAGCCTTGCTGATGACTAAAAGCAGAGGCTCAATTTGGGAAGTCAAATACAGGTTTCTGAATGTGGTACATGGTCCTTCGTGCTGGAAGGGAGTGAGCTTCCCCACTGGCCCCACACTGCAGGTGAGAATTTAGGTAGTTTGGTACCCAACCAAAGGATGCAGCAAAACTGATGAAACCAAGAAGCCACTCTATCATTTCCAGTATCACACTAGACTAAGATGTAATGGCCTTACTCAGTATCAGTGAAAAGCCTACAACAAATTTCAGCAGGGCCAGTTTAGGGCCTACTCACTAATATTTGAAAAATAAATGTATGCTTAATATATCCAAAAACATTCTTACTCATAAAATGTTGTCCATCCTGTTTCATCACTCTTCGTTGCTAAGAGACCACTGTTTCCGTTATATGTCATTAATCCGAGCTCCAGGGTCTGTGTTGAGACTAGCTTGAGTCCACCATTAGTGCCAACAGCCAGCGTGACAATCTGATTATCCGGCATCAGTAAGTGGCGGGGCATCCCACTGGCATCCCGACGGACCTTCAAGGAGTTGCCATTGTTGTCCATCACCTCCGTGACATCGTTATCGCTGCTATAGGTGAAATTGTACAAGTACTCCCCGGTAACGAGGCTGAGAGTGTATTGGTGAATCCCATCAGCATTGAAGACATACAGCTCCTGTTCTCCTGGAGATGCAGCTTCATATTGGTTAAAAGAATTAAGAATGGGCCTGTTTTTACTGACAGCCCTAATGCGGATGTTTCCGAGATCAGCTATGTAGATGGTACCGTCTGGGGCCACAGCTAAGGAAGATGGTGAATTTAAGATGGCATCAGTGGCATACCCATCATCCCCAGAATAGCAATTACAGTTGACATCATTTTTGCAATCGCAGTCTGAAGCTGCCCCTGCAAGAAGGCATATTTCTCCATTGGTAGTTACCTGGCGTAGCCGATTAATTTTTTTTTCATCTGTCTCACTGATGTAAAGAACTCCTGTGTGTGAGATGGCAATGGCACTGGCTGATTCAAGTGCAGAATGAATAGCCAGTTTGCTAAGAGAGTAGTCTATACCAGGAACCTGGCAGTGCATGGGGCGTCCAGCAATAATGCTAACTTGATGATTTTCTGTGATCCGTAAAATAACATTGTTCTCTAGGACATAAAGTGAGTTGTCCATGGGATTGACAGCGAGATCAGTAGGCCACTCCAGCCGTACCTATGAGTTGCACAAATTATTACTGTAAAACTCGTAACTGAAAAGAACACTTCTAGTGTTTAAAATTCCATGTGTAACAACAGCAAATTAGTGAGGGGTTTATCAGCACAAATCATGAAACCGAGTCATGAATGGCAACTAGTTCAAACAATGGTTTTGGTTTTTGGAAATATTAAAGCTATGCGCAGTGGTAACTCTGGCTAATTGTGTTTCTGTGCAAAGAATGAATGCTACATTGTGAAAGCTCTAAAATAATTACAGGAAAACAGGCAATTAAGACAATAACTCCCATTAGCGCAACCTTATTTCTTTGCAGTTGCATAAATAACCTGTGCTAGCCACAGTAAAAGGATGGTTTGCTCATTTCAATAATGAATCAAATATGCTATCATCTTGTACTGAATAATGCATTTCTTAGGTGGCCAAGAAGTCATCCAAAATAGATGCCTAATTTTTCTAAGGCAGAGAAAAAAAGAAATGCAGTAAGACTCTACCTGGGTGACATCCATGCTGGAATCACAGCTGAGAGGTCGCACAGCAGTTAGGTCATTGGAGCCCAGCAGAGTTGATATGATTCCATTCTGATCCACTTTTCTAATCATTGTGGCATCAACAAAATACATGAGGCCATACTTATCCACTGCGATTCCTGCAAACATAAGCCCCAGGCATCAGTGAAGCAGTGAGGCTCCTAGCTTCCAGGCATGCTTCAGCTTTTTTATTAACAAGTTTACAAGATGGTGACATTTGTTCACTTCCCCTGTTCTCTACTCCCTTCCAACCTGAGCACAGGTCCTGGAACCCTCCACATGCCTGTAGTTTTTCCTCAATAAATAGCATCAAGCAGGTTTCTTTTTTTTTCTGGGCTTTAACGAAAAGAAAACCACCAAAATCTGAAAAAAACCCAACATGCTGAAGAGCCAACAGAATGCAACAGCTTATTTCTACGTTTTTCTAAATTCAAACTCTGTATGAGATATTACATGAACCAAATTAAAAGTAATTTAATTTTTCATCTCAGAAATTGGAGGCACTGCTTTCTTTATGTGAAAAGCTCATGAAGGTGAAGAATTTTTAGAAATATTTTCAAATTGCTTTAAATATTTCAAAACATTAAAAGGCTGTCATATTCTTTCAGGAAGTTTTTTTTTAATTCTTTGACCTGTTGAAGTAAGGAACATGGGAAGAACATCTAGTGTTTCCAGATGAAGACACAATGGTTTCCAGCTTAGAAAAGAAAGAAAAGGTTCAATGTCTTTCACATTGGGAGTCCTGAGAGAGGAAAGACACAGAATGAAAGGGTCCTCCCTTGGAAGAACAGAAGGATGCTGCTGCCTCTTGTGAGGAGGGGGGCAGGCTTTCTCTCAGTTGCCTTTCCCGCTTTCATTTGGCACACTGTCTTGTCTATTTTGTGGGCTGAAAATAAAATATTGATCTAAAAATTCTGTCTTCCAGTGGTTGCAGTGCTCACGCTACTGGGCAGTGAGAGTAGATAGAGCTTTATCTTCCTAACTTTATGCAGAGGCTTGAAACACACGAACAGCTCTGTCTTGTTAACATACTCTGTATTTGCTTTTACTGTCATGTAATTACTTTCAGCATTTCAGTGAAATCCAAATATGTTTGAAACACGTGGCAAAACACCTGATTAATTAATCCTTACAATTATGATGAAACAATGGGGAAAAAAAAATCTTGAAAAGAAACACATCCCAAAATCTCTACATCATCTCGAAAACATTTTGTTAAAAACCAGAAACTGCAAAGGACAAAAAACCTTTGATTTTTCCTCTGCCTCTGAAGAAAAAGGGGATACATAAAATAAAAACAGAGAAAAAAGCCACAGCAGGCAGTTTTTCTCCCCAAAGACAGCATCTCAAACAGTAATTTGTTTCCCAGTTTACATGCTTGCTTCTTGGAGTAAGTGGTATCTTGCTAATTTGTGTTCTGTTCTCCTTTTGCAGTGTTCAGTGTAGGGGTAATAAAGTTTGCTTTAACTAAACAAAGCACGAACACTTGCCAATCCACTGTAATTAAGGCCCAGAATAAAAATTACTGAGCAAGGAGTGATTTAATTGCTAGATAATTATTTCCACATCCAGCCTAGCCTCACGCAGTCATTTTCTCCAGCTTCTTTTCCTACTTTACCTCGAGGGCTCATTAGAGTTGCGTCCACTGCCTTCCCTCCATCCCCACATCTGGCTTCATCAAAGGGCAGGCATTGCTCTCCAGTCCCTGCTACCACTTCAGAGTTACCAGCTAGGTCTTTCGTGCCAGTGAGGGACTTGACTTTGTATATCCGCCGGCTATTGGTGTCCGATACGTATAGAGAGCCTGAAACAGGGTCCACGGCCAGATAGTATTTATGAGCGGGATTGTTGCTTTAGAGAAAAAGAAAGCATAAAACAGAAACAGCTGAGCAGTCTAGAAACTTCACAGGCTTTCAAAGCTTGGGTACTCATCAGGCACAGAGAGATCTGGAAGGAAAGTCTGACACCTTCCTACAGAGGTGGGGTCTGAAGGACTGCTATCTGAGCACCAAATGTGATTAGGGTCTGGTCAGTGTTTCAGGATTGTCATTTAAAATCTCTTTCATCCTACTATACTAAACCTTGCACAGCAGAGCCCAATAAGCCAAAGCTGCACGGCAGACTTTCCTCTTGATCTCTTTAGCCCTTCAGATCTGCTCCAGGTCAGTTCTCTTTGGCTTACCACTCTTTACATGTTGCCCCTCCTCCGTGCCACCTTGTTTAACTTGCTTTGAAAGCAGAAGTCACAGGAGTAAGATCAAAGAATCAGCTTTTGAGTTGAATTATGCCACAAGATTTGTGAGGTCTTATATAAATAGAAGGCAGAGGCATAACAAATTTATTCCTCAAGCAAATTTGTTCTCATTCATTCTTATCAAGAATCTAATTTACAGCAGGTGAAGTCAGTTATAGAACTAAAACCAGAGACCCCAAGTGTCTGACTTTAACTCCAAACCTTCTGTTATTGAAAAAATGGTCCTCAGTTTGTGGTTAGGATGGGTACTCATATGCAAAGCTGCCTCTCTTCTGTAATATATGGTTTGTGACAGCTTGTTGTATTTTGGAACTACTTTAGCAAATCATCTGCAAATTGAGAAATGTCAATCTTGGCAATATATGTATATATATATACATTCACACACACACACAACTGCAGTGCAGAAGTATTTTCAAATTCTTGCCTAGCTATTTTAACTCAGTTTAGTTGGATTTTAAGCATGATGTGAATTTTCCAGCCTTTGGTGCCTATGGGTGAGTGTAAATAAGGTCAATGATGGTTTCAAAGCATAGAAGACAAATGAAGACAGGAAGAAAAAAAATGAAGGTTACTTACCAGTAACCAGAGATATTTGCCTCCAAATATCCACACTCCTAGTTTCATGTGGCAAAAGTGCCCATCTCCAAGAGTGAGGATACACAGAGGTCAAGTTATGATGGACATAAGCCATTTCTTGATCAAACTTGCTGAAGCGATAATAAGGCCACTTTTGGCAGATGGATTATCAGCAGTGCAAAGATAACTGCCTTCACGTGGTCATGACCAGATTTGGAGGAATGAGGAGGCCCCAAAATATCGCTTTCTACAGTTATCTTCCTCTACAGCAGTCTTTGACATGTCATGATTTTAGGTCAATAATAGTTTGTTCTAAAATTGTAGAAAGTAGGAAGGATATTGGTTTGATCAGAATTCGGTAAGCAGAGATAATACCATCCGCTGAAGTCTAGGAGTGTAGAAATTAGAGATGAAAAAATACAATAAACAAAAAATACTTGGCAGGTTTCTTTCATGCATGGATCTCAAAGTACTTTAAAAAGATGGGTATTACACCCATATTACAGAGGAGGAAACTGAGGCACAGAGAGGTTAAGTGATATAGACAAAGTTATGTAGGGAGACTAGTGACATGCTTGAGATTAGAGCACAATCTTTATTTCCCAAGTTCCCTGACTTATCTTCAGCAGCAGACTGCACATCTTCACTAGGCCCTTATCACATTGCTTCTCATCCAAAACAAAGCTTAATATTCTTTGCCACACAGAACAAGACTTCTTTTCACTTACTAGATTTCTCCTGTTTCTTGAGTACTTGAGCCGTAGAAACACCTGCACATTTGTCATTATTCTGTAATTCTGTTCTCTTCTTGCACCGCACTTTTCCCTTAGACTGACAAACCAACTTTGCTGTAACATTAGCCTTGTGCCACATTTTACAAATACACCCAAACTCATCTCAGGGCTTTGCAACACCAGGGGATGAGCCAACAACTGAGTGCTGCAGCTGCAGGCTTGCTGCTGCTGCCTCTCTGCTGGGCTCCAGCGCAGAGTGTCTTTTAAAAGCCTGCCTCTTTTTAAACATATGGCATCCCCATCATGACCGAACAAGGAGAACCTGAAGGAGGTACAACCAGAGCTGGGGACAGACATGGCTGCTTGCTGCCAGAGGCAGGCGCCTAAATTGGTCTCAGTGGTAGAAGCTGCTCATAGCAGTGCCTAGGGGAGTTACTCCCTGACAGGGAACAGCAGCCACTCTGCGACACTAGAACAGTCTCTTGTCTTTTCAGACATGATTTTGCCAGTTTGTGCCTACCTCCCCGAGTGAGAACTGCATCACAGAATAGTAGGGGTTGAAAGGCACCTCTAGAAAGGTTGCCCAGGGGGCAGGCAGCCCAGGATCACAATGTCCAGGCAGCTTTGGAATCTCTCCAGGAAAGCAGACTCCATAACCTCTCTGGGCAGCCTGCTCCAGTGCTCTGTCAGCCTCAAAGAAACAAAACACATCCCTACTTCCTTTCTGCCTGCACCTAGCCTCAGATGGGTCCCACTGTTACCAAGATGGTATAAGGTATGAAGTAAAGAGACATGGCAGAACACGGGCTCTCTTTCCCCAAAGTCATTGGTGTGTCCATGTTGCTCATCCTGCCCTTTGCTCCCTGGCATCTCCCTCCTGACAGTTTTTCCAGACAGTCATCGATGAACTATTGTTCCAGATCAGGGGGCAACACCCTAGAGCTGCAAAACTGTTGCACACTCCTTTTCTCCTTCCTGAACTCAGTAAGGGAACAGGAAGACGCTTAATGTAAAATATCTGAGAGACTGGCAGAAAACAACCAGTGTAAGGAGACAGGCACTCATTGTGACCCCAAAGAAACTATGTGATTATTACCTCAAAGAGGGATGTATTCTATAAATGAGATGTAAATATTTCTAGAACTGGCATCTGACCAATTAATGACCTCTGCCTCTCTTTAATCAGTGCTATTGTAATGTTTTAAGCGAATTATAGGAAGCCAAGAAGTATACCTTCTTCTCAAAGATTTCCCATAACATTTGGTATTGCTTAGAGGTATCTGCCAATAACGCCCCCACCTCCAGCGCTCCTTGGTGAATGCGGCAGGTACCATCCAGAGCAGCCTCACTCTAGACTGTGAGGAAGCCTGGTGCCTGACAGCCTGTGCAGGCAGGATCAGCTTCTCCTCTTTATTCCTCTCAGCTGTGCAGCAAATGCACAACAGCGTAACATTAGTTTTGCGTTAAATGTGACCAAAACCCTAAGATGCCCAGAGATAATTTCAGCACCTGAAAAGTTTCAAGCTTTGTTAATGCAAAGGAGGAGCCTCCAGCATTGCTAATAACCATTAGCAAATTGTGAAGGAATTTGTCTAGATAAGAAAATCTATTGGTGTTACACTTGCTTTGCCAAAATATATCACAAAGCGGAAATCACACAGTTTGGTTCAGACCACCTATTGCATCTGACTTGTATTACAGCAATGAAAAGTATGGTTTCAGAAGGGTGATGCACAGGACGCTACTGAATAGTTTACAGCAGCTCTTCTTGTTCCTCCCCTTGATGTTTTCCAGGGTGAACATCCTCCCCATTCCAGGTGTGGCACGGAAGAAGGTACAAGGATTTCCTATGCTGCTACCACACAGAAGGCCTGCTGCTCAGGTGAGATGATGAGAAATCTGTTCTAATACTTGGAAGGGTTCTGCCTCCCTCATAAATCTCCCAGTGACTGCATCTAGTAGGCACAAACCAGCCCCACATGTTGACTGACTGCTGAATGTATTTTATGAAAGAAAATAGAAACTAAATTATGAAAAAGGACAGAGGGTTTGGAAAATCATTAATGACCGGAAAATTAGTTTTTGACCTATTTGCAGTCATTAGTGCTTTTGTGAACCTTCCTGGCATTCATAAAACTGCTGTGGTAGTTTACCTCAACCATTTAGACCAATTATGGGAGAAGTGTTTATCTAGAAGCTAGTTTGGGGTTCATTATACTTGCATTCTACTAGAAATTTCTAATTACTGTCAGAACTTATTTGGTTGCTTTTTGACTGCATTTCATAATTGCTAACGCTCATCATATTCATAACACACAATTAGCACATAAAAAAATGTTTCTATATATGGTACATGAAGAACATAACAGTACACAAGAAGCACAACACAAAAAGCAAACACAATGAAGCAAACAAACCATATCAAATTATATGGGAAAGAGCTCGTGTCTTACCTATGTTTAAACTCTTTATTTCTTTATAGAAAGGGAACAGAAGAAAAAAAAAGAACAAACAGTTAGCTGAAGAATAGATGGTAAAGCAAACATAGTATTTGTTTTATTTTACAAAAGGACACAGGAGAAGGTATCTCTTTTCAGCACTAGCCTTAGCTTGGTTTACAGATGAAGAGCAACTGGGAGTGANCCATGTATTTGACAGAAAAATTTCTGGACTATTGAAAGAATTTCCACACAGAAATATGTGTAGCTTGTGGGCTAGGAGAGAGAGAAACTGGCAGTTTTCTGAATACTGAACTGGGAAGGTGGAAGCACTGGGCTTAGGATATTGTCTGCCAGCTGGAGGCAAACTCTTTAATCAAAATAGTTTTCCAACAGGCTATTTCCAAAATTTATAACAAACTTCTACCAGCCAGATCATTTTCCTCTCCTCCTTGTCTCTAAAATAATTGCTTAAAGTAAGTTTGGATGCTAACTGTTATCCATTTAAGTCTATCAAAGCAAATCTCAGGGTAAAAAAAATAAAACCCATGTAAGGGATAAATTAGACACTGTACATTGGGAAATGTATAGCATGAATTGTCCCCTAGTTTACTGCCTAGACACGAAGTCAAAGGAAAAACTGTCCTTTACTTCCCATAAGTAAATGACTATATTCTCCACTACACTCTATTTATGCAGTTATCATTTAAGAATATCCACTGAGTGAAACGAAGAGGTGTGTGACTCCTTAGCTGCAGCACTCAATGCACAGCCCCAAACTCGCAATCCCACCGTTAAGTATGACATGCAACACTATCGAATCAAAATTCCTATTAGTCACGCAGCTCAGGCACCTTCATAAAGGCCAGTGTGAAGCAAATATGCACACTGGGATGTTCTGACTTACATAGTTACTGGAGATTTATATTGGCTTATGTAAAACCAAAATTACATCTGCTGTTAAATTCAAATAAAGGGATGTATTTGGTTTGGAACCCTTATGGGACATACTATTTGTAACATTATTCAGGTGGCTTGATACTGGCTGAAGATTCTGCTCTCATCTACACGTACATGGCTCAAATCTTCAAACTCATACCTGTGTAACTCTACAGATTTTAAGATAACCACTGAATCACAATTACTGCTATAGAAGATGTTTGCTGTAATGGACCTTACTTCCCCTTACATGGGGCAGAAGACATCATTGCAAATCCTAAAAATCTATGTGTCAAATAATTTTCAGCTGTCCACCAGCACTCTAAATACAGTAACTCTGTTGTTCACTGCTAATAGTTAGAGCAGAAGCTAAAGAAACTATGCTATGGAAAACGAGCTGTCATGAAAGTGGACACAGGTAGCTTAAGAAGTTCATCTTCTGTTTCACTACTAATGTCCTTCTCCACTTTCCCTCACGTGCTGAAAAGCCCAAGTTCTCTCTTTCATCGAGAGAGCAAAGTAATCAGACTAACACTGTTGTAAACCTGGAGACAACTTTTTCAAATCCCAGGTGCGCTAGGAGCTTGTCACTGGCTGCTACCAGAAAGTGACGTGCATAGAAATGCTTTAAGTATCCCAATTTGAAAAGTTTTCTCTTCACCTAAGAAGCTGTAGTCTTACTTACTAGAAAGCTAAACAGAACTGAACAAGTTAGACAAAAAATAATAAATCAACATATTTACTACAAAGCAAGAATTACAGTGTATACTGATAGAAATACTTCTACCAGGTCACACATCCAGCTACCTTCTGTGGTTCATACTGTGCTGCTGGCAGAAAGCAGTGGATGGTCTATGGTTTCTTCTTCTTCTTTTTTTTTTTTTTTTTTTTTTTTTTTTAATAATATACTGAGGCAGCCTGCTGGTAAGAGTGATTTCAACTAGAATTGGCCTTAATTTGACCTCTTCTCTCTTATACAAAATTAGAATCCACAAAAGTGACATCAACAGGATGACATGAATGGAAGAGAGGTGTAAAAGAGAGCTAGGCCTCCTATTCTCTAGCAGTCCAAGCATTTTGCACTTCCCCCCATTAATTAAAAGCTAAAACTACAGTGGAAGCAGAGGAATTGGTTATCAGCCATACCATTAAAAAAGGCTAATGACCTAAAATTCAGTCTCTGTACTTTGCAGCTGTATCCAGTTTCCAAGAGCACTACCACTAATGGCTGAGCGGGCTGCAGAAGTCTCAGAAGACAGCCAATACAAGCCATTTCCCCTCATTTTTCTACTCAACAGTGCCGTAACTGTAAGGTCCAGTTACATAAGTCACAGTTTGAAGCAATAGCTCATCTCTCCTAGAAGAACGAAAGAAGGAGATGGAACAGAAATGGGTGAAGTGGAACACTCTGCACTCATGCCTTTCCTAGTAAGTGACCAAATCTTAACGCTGGGGGCAGGGGACAGGGATGTGGGACAAGGGAACAGAGGTACCAGCTTAAAAAGAGTTCTGATGACACAAAGTGACTCTCCATGTCGATCTTAGCTGCACTTGTCAATCTACAGAAACAGACTTATGACTATGGGAAAGAAGTGGGAAAGTGACTTTCAAAACCACTGGCAGGGAAATCTCCTTCTAACCTTCTAAGACTGTTTACTTATACTTTTGCCTATCACTGTGGCTCAGTATGTAAGGGCTGGCAGTAGTGTAGATTTCAAACAAAATTAAACGATGTACAGTACTGAGGAGAGATTGTATCAAATGGCCACCGACAAGACACAAGAAGATGGCTTATACTTTTTGTGCAAGTTGGTTTGTACTCTTTAATCGTTCTCTGAGTCATCGCTCTGATAAGCTACAGACTTTGAACTACGCATTTCTGTGCCCCATTTCTCCACTGGAATTTAAATAGGTTGAAAGTGACAATGTTTTACAAAATTATAAAAAGTAATGGCAAAGGCTGATTTGAGCACAGGCTACAGAAATGAAGTGCTAAGATTAATACTTTACCTCAACTCCAGTATACTAGTGACATTCCTGGATGGGAAGATACGCCGAATGTAGTTAAAATCTCCCACAAAGAGACTTCCGTCAATACCCACTGCCAGTGCTACAGGGGCCAAAAGCTTATTTCCTTCTGCCAAACCATTGCAGCTAGGACAGGATATGCTTCTTCGGCGCCCATTCCCCATGATGCTGGTTATCACAGCTGGCTGCTGAGTTAGAAACTGATTTTCTCCGTTGCCTTTGTGCAATATACCTAATACCAAAGAGAAGAAGTGGTTATTACCATCACTCATTGCAGGGGACTGCAGGTAGTTCTCTTTTCACCAGCTACTGTTAAGGACTCTACACTGAAATGACTCCAGCATTTGGCTCTTCAGTGGGGCAGAAAGAGTGAAAGCTTTGCCGTGGTGAAAATAGAAGGTGTAATGAAGGTTTTCTGTATACACAATCACAGACCCAAACCTCACCCCACAGTCCTTTGGTATTCATTATGAAAGAAACCACTGCCATAAAACTGGGGTGCCTGGTACAACAGTTCAGACTATTTTACTCAGTGGGAAGTGAGAAGACAAACAGCACAGGAGATGCGTTTCTTATTTGTGTTGCCCTTCTCCAATTTCCCGTGCCATGCTTTGTTTGGACTTTTGTGCCAGCCTTACTGTTCTCTTTTCACCTCTTAGTCTTTCACAGTATTTTCATGGAAAACTGAGAATGGAGATGCCAGAGAAGACAATAACACAGAAACTGAAAATACATGAGAAAGACAAAACTCCTAGAAGGACAGAGATAAAAGACAAGAGGGAAGCTGGTAGTAAGGATCATTATTTGGCTTCAAGAAATACCTTTAAGATAGGATTTATTTCCAAAATATTTGTTGGAAGAGAAGATCCCTCCTCTAAGAAGGGAGTGGATTCTCTAAGAATGACCATTTTAAGTGTCATCAAAGATTGTAGAAATCTGACCGGAAACTTTCAGCCTCATGTTCTTTTGGAAAAAAACAGTTTTATGACCCTAGTGTAACTGGCTCCACACTGGTGGCAACAGTGAGTATCATTCACTGTACAAATGGCCATCTCAGCAGCCTTTGATCTGCTGCACAACACTTAGAGCATATTTAAATAACCTCATCTTGCCTATTGTGAAGGTGACTTCAGATTTCTTGAGCAACAATATACTTTGCACTTTGTTTATGTGGGGATCAGTGGAAAGCAATACGTAGAATATACTTTATTGGGATCAAATGAAAGATAGACTAAGCTTTGAGCTCTGTGGCAGAATATGAAGAGCAGGAATCTTAGGATTTGTAAAGATGAAGAGAAGTAAGGAAAACACAAACAGGTGACAAAAGGAGGAGAGAAATGAAACTTGTTATCTTCTCACAGACCCATACTCCTTTTAAGCTCCATCTCAGACGAGAGAAAACAAGGGCAGACAAAAGGAAGCAGGAACAACTGTGGGTAATGTCAGCAACACAGAGAAGGAAAACAGAGACATTACAAGGAAATAAACAGCAGAACAGAGAATATAGATTAGGATTTTAAGAAAGTCATGCTGCGCAGAAGAGAAAAAATTGGATGAAATCCTGCTGAAAATGTCTGATAACTGAAACATTCCGTACTTTAGTGAGCTAAAAATGAAACATGGTGGGGAAATTGCATTTTTTTGAAGTGCAAATATGACATATATAAAAAGCGTTCACAGTCAAGACACCGCACAGCACAGAAAACACATGGGATTAACTAACTCACCACTCTTGACATTAAGTACATGATGTTTATCCAAAGACCAGCCTCCTAAATTTGAAGGTTCTAGTTCAAATCCTTGCAGCAGTGCTGTCCTCTTCTCCCATAAAATGAGACTAGGGCAAGTTTCATATTCAAAACCCACAGAAACTGAAATAAAATAAAATCTAATATAGTTGCTGAACAAACACTGAATAAAATGTCCAGAGCACATTCAAATCATTCATCATTCCAGTTCCCCAGCCCTTTCCAGAAGATGGAGTGATTATGTTCAGCATACAGAAGAAAAGACTCCAGGGGGACACTATGACTACCTTCCAGTATGTGAAGGTGGAAGGGATCCTACAATAAGGCTGGAGAGGGACTTTTTGTAAGGGTGTCTAGAAATAGGACAAGAGGGAATTTTTTTTAACTGAAGGAGATTAGGTTTAAACTGGAACACATGAAGAAGTTCTTCAGTACAAGGGCGGTGGGACTCAGGAATAGGTTGCCCAGGGAGGTTGTGGATGCCTTCTCCCTGGAGGTGTTCAAGGCCGGGTTGGATGAGCCTTGAGCAGCTGAGTCTGTTTGTCAGGTACCATGGAAGGGAGGTTGGAGCAGATACTCTCTGAGGTCTCTTCCAACCTAAGTCATTCTATGATTCTTTGAATAGCTGGTGTTGAGAAGTGACTGCATTGGTGAGATTTGAGAAAGGCAATTTAAAAACCAGAATTATTCTATCAGGCAACAGGACAAGATCAAACTCTTAATTTGCCAGATGCTCACAGCATTTATTTAGTGTGTTCATTTTATATACCATATACCACGGAGCACTGAAAACTTTGTGTGCTTTTAAGCACAGATGCTCTCTGAGCATTACTCAGAAAAGGAATGTTCTATGCAATAACATAAGAAAGAAAAGCTATAGCAAAGACCATTTTAGAAAACAGAGAAAATAAAGTATATTTTAAAAATAAGTCTTCTTTTTTCTACATTGTCACAGCTCTGACACCCATTTTTAGTAGTGTTGTATCAAAATTATTCTGAAACTCAAATGACAACTTAAAAATATTTTGATCACCACCCTTCTCTCCGCCCACTAGAATCAAGTGAACAAAAAATAACTATAGAACTACAGAGCTGAACGGTGTTAGTAAAACACCATTTTCACTTCAAATGTATTATACCACAAGAGGCTATAACAACAGCATGCATGAAAGAGTGCACAGAAGAGTGCCAGCCAGTCCAGCATGAGGTTCATTTGTTAAGTGAAAGAAAATAAGAACACAGTGATGGACTAGCTTTCACCTAAGTTCCTATAGCCAGTTTTCCCCATTGTCTGGTCCTAATCTTCTAAATCAGCTACCAGTCAGGAACCACAGGCATGTTGATGGAGTTTTCACCACGTGAATGTGATCTTTCATGTGTAAGAGAAATATAATACAAAGATAAATTGTGTCAGGAACACAAGAATTGTTTTGTCTGTATTTGCTTCTCCGTAAGAAACCTTCTCAGTTTTCTTACTATAAATTACAGGTGTTAGAAAATTTTGGATCTTGTGTAGTGATAACTTACCTACAGCATCTGATAACCCATAAACCTTCTGCCCATATGCATCCGTTTTGTCCCAGATAAACGTATATGCCAAGTTCGGAGATGCCTGAAATGATTTTTGAAACAAATGCCCTTCTACTGCTACCATCAAATGAACTTTGATTAGATTCAGAGGCACAAGTGATTGGGTCATGGTGATCTTAAGCAAGG
Source organism: Eubucco bourcierii (assembly GCA_013396675.1). NCBI lineage: Eukaryota > Metazoa > Chordata > Aves > Piciformes > Ramphastidae > Eubucco > Eubucco bourcierii. The sequence continues at coordinate 1,141,853 of VWZE01009149.1, read as the reverse complement.
ATTTGTATCCAGAAGCACGGGAACTCAGGTAGCTGAGCTTTATACTAGAGCCAGGGATCTCAAGTTCCTCATGAAGAACCTGAATAGGAAAAGGATCATGCATTTCACAATAGTGCTTTATTATTGTTTTAGAATAAAACCCCACACCTTGTACATTCTTATGAACTCATGACTTTCCACTACTGGCAATAGTTATCCTCAAATGACTGCAGTGATGCAGTTCAGTTGACATTTCTGGACAAATAATTATCTAATCATCTTATTTTTAAGAGCCCACTACTGCTAGTTGTACTGCAAGCTATATACAAGGGGATCATAAGAAATACAATTATAGGAATCTGCAGCTTTCTCTAACAGTATAAAGACTAACCAAATAATGAAAGAATGGCACCAGCAGTTTTCCTTCATCCTAAAAAGCACACAAGAAAACACCCTGTGGTTAGCATCACACATTAAGCTTTTGCAAAATGTCTCAAAACACCTAAGCTGTCAACTGAGATACAGAGATACACTTGATATACTGTATGACAAAGAGAAGGTGCAAGTCAAAGACAAATGTGTCTGGGTGACTTATACCTAGGATATCTCCTGCAGACCTCATTAGAAACCTTGGTATCTGTCTGAATGACTGCAGCTCCACAGAGGTGTTACAACAATTCCAGGGGAACTAGCGGTGACTCTAGACAGCACTAGCACCTGACCATTGACTCTAGATCCTTCTCACTCACACTGTTCTTACCTGAGTTTCTGGTACAATAGGATTCCGGCCAGGAGCATCGCTGAAGAAAGTTGAAAGTGGTGATGAAATGATGACTGGGTCAGGACGGACAAAACCACTTAGATCACAGCTGGGGATGGAGTTCTCCTCTGTCTTCATCATAAGTGTGTCCATAGCATAGAAACTATTCCATGGCAACCATACTGTCCTCTCCTGACTCAGAAACGGGGCTCGCTCAAAGTGCAAGGTCAGGGATGCTCCACCATTTGCAACCAAGTCAAACCTAGAAAAATGTGGGCTTCAGAAGCAACAAGACTGAATAATTCCAGTAATAGCATTCCTGGCTAACGAAAAAGGTATACAGGTATGCCTAAAGCAATAGGTATATTTTAAGTGTCATGCTTCAAATGGGATATGATCTTTTGGCAGCTAAACAACTGATATCCAGCCAAGACAAGCAATGATCTAAAGTCACCCAGATAGGCCTCATTCTGATATATTATAAAATCTGCATGAAATAATAATTAAAAAAAAAATCCCACCACATTAGTTATTACAAGTCACCTTTACATAGAGAACTAGCAGAGAAGCCAAGTTCACTGTGAGCTGGACACTGAACGATCCCTTTCCTAAAAGATGCTATCCATCCAGCACAGAATGGGACATGTGACCATAAGAGAATAGCAATGAAAAGCTTTGCTGTTTATGTTCTACAAATAGAGTAAGAATTCCTTTCCCCAGGACAACTGGCCTATCATTTTTCAGAGAGACAAGGTATTTACTCCCAGCCTCCTACAGCAAATCATCATAGCAGCAGCATGGAGTTGCACAGGCCTTTTGAAAGCTGGCCTGTGCAACTCCAATGAGTACAATACTGCAACAACAGCAGGCATCAGTTGTTCCATGTAAGTGCTGGCAACATAACAAATTACTCCATGGTTTCAATAATCTATGCAGATCAAAATATAGTTCAGCTCACCATTTACTGTTTTATTAAAGCACTGAAACCAACAACATTATACTTTTATTACAACAGAGTAACAATCTGGGAAATGTGGAAATGAAATACTTCTGGTAGTTGAGCTGACTCGCATTAATTATTTCAATTCAATTGTTTGCATGCTAGATGAAGATAAAATGGCAAATATTTACAATGCATGTGTCACAGATATACTGGTTTAGTTACTACAGCCAGTAAACTAGATAAACCATGACGCATTGCTTCTTGTTTATCTGACTTTATGTGCATTTCAACTCAGGTGATACAAGGGGGGAAAAGCTTTTTTTTTTTTTTTTTTTTTTTTGCACAGCAGGAAATTGTCTAAGTATGTTCAATTAGAATAGTTTGATTGCATTCTACCCTGAAGAAACTCCAAAGACAGTGATCTTCAAAAGGAAAGAGAGGCAGAAGGGAACTTTTAAGAAAATATACTATTCTATAACAGTACTTCTGTGGTTTTGGTTTTTTTTTTTTTTTCCCTAGTTGTGTTAGCCTGCCTTGCGTTTTAAAATGAAATGTTTCTGATCTCAGCTGGGTACTACTGTAGTCCAAAAATGTTTTCATAGATAGAGAGAAATTTATTTGAAAGGAGTCTGCCTGCTAACACGTTATTATCAGAAGTCAGCCTTTTCATATTTACTTGCAGTTAGTATTCAAAATGCCACATGAAAAATTACTTTTGTGTTTACTTAATAGCTCTTTGCCCTGGGAGGAAAGCAATGCATGATGCCACATGGTTCCATTAGATCTCACCATCTGTTGATCAGCAAAGATACTACACAAGAAATAGGGACTCAGTGAAGCAAGCAAACTCACGTGCCATCCTGACGAGTGATGGTATAGCCATACTTTGGATACTTGACAAATGATACATTGACCCCAACTAGAGGAGTTCCATCTGTAGTTACCACTTGGCCTCTTATGAGAGACACAAGACTGAAAAAGAAAGATAATTAAAGGTATTAAAGTTACAAAAGCAAAGTTATGTTGTTTATAAACTGAGTAGTGGAACACCTGTGCCTCATTTACTCTAAATCCAATTTAACTCCACAGATTTTTTAGTCTACTGAAGATACCACAATATTGCCCAGCTCCTCTACTGCTTAAATCAAGAAACTGCTAACCTATGCAGTGAGATCTGTATATGCAGAACGGCAGCTAGTGCCTTCCTTGTCTAATGTGGCTTTGTCTTATCGTCTAATGAGGCTATGCAGAGTAGAAAGTTACCTCACATTCAGCCAAGGCAGAGCTGTAACCCCGATGCACTGCTGAAATGATGACTGGGCACTTTTCAAGTCTCCCTGGATCCCATAGCGAGGCTGTGCATGCCTAACACTTGAGAACTGTGGTGTAATGCCATACATCTTTTTTTCACACCAGCAGTTTTCCAAATTAAGGGTCACGTTCCTTCATCTTCTGCAGTGACTGATGTTTGTACACTGCAGTTAGTCCTGATTTACAAGCATTGCTTTTCTCAACAGGAGAAAAGATTTGGCTTTAAAACCAGCATTATGCACAGGCAAAAGAAAGAGTTTTCTTGGACAACAGGTTAAGCAACTTTGTTTAACCCAAAGGAGATGAAGATGGCTTATTCCTGTCAGAGGGATGGGGAGTGCTTTGCTCTTTCTAAGCCCACTGCAGGCAGAAGCTGCTGCTGCTTGCCTGGCTGCATTCTCAGACTCCAGAGCACTGGAAGCAGAAAATTCCACTCCTCCCTCTGCTCTCTGTCATGGCCAGGTTGCTCCTGCACTTTTCTCCACCCCCGGCTCCTTTCCCTTCCACTTTCCCTGTACATTGAGAGAAGTAGATTGCTGAGTAAGGGAAGCTACACAGTAACAAGAGAGATGGATAAGGAGAAGCTCCTTGAAGATGGATTCCATTTCTGAACTGTAAACATGAAAAAAGGAGACGGCAACATTGGGAAACAGATAAATCCTCCTGCAACCCATAATCTCAGGGATTGCATGTTGCAAAAGATTCCTATTTCAGCACTGTATGTTTTCAGCATGAGCCACCAACTTTCATCTGCAGTTATAGAGAGAGGACGAAAATGAGAAGCTGTTTCTGAACTAGTTCTGTGCTGGCAGGACTGGAGCTGCCCCTGCTCAGCAGGCTTTAGGCACATCAACAGGCACAGCATCCTGACACCACAAATTTCTGGACTTGGTCTGAGCTGCAGGACAAGGGGATTAAAGTGAACTGTGCTTTGCTGAATATAGACAAAACACAGTTGAATTGTGGGACAGCTAAACATTTGTATCATCCCACAGCAGAAAACATCTGTTTTCATTAGTAATATCAGGGATTGTTTTCAGGTCTTGTCTATTAACTCTGAAATGTTCAAGGTGCTCTGATATAGATTTCTGTGTATTAATGGCTGTATAGCAGTTACTTGCTCAGAATTTAATTCCAAACAAGAGTCATCATCTATTTCAGTATCACACAGAAGAAACTTATCAATGAAAACTGTCCATTTCTGGGTTTTTAGAATTTTTTTATAACTTTCAATCATTTCTTGACCCTCCAGGTCCCACTTCAATTTGTGAAATCAACATTTTGTAACAGAACATGCAATTTACTAGAGCTTGGTACCTGTTGAGCAAATCTGCTTGGAAACACACAACTGTCTTGGTATTATTCAATTTGCTTGAAGAATTTTGTGTTGCAAATAGAAGTAGTACTGGAAGGTAGGCACCCAAGCTGCTATAGAGGAACAGTGTCCCTCCAATGTCCCTCCAGTCTTCACAAAGGTTCCAGGGAACTATCAACCAGTCAGCCTCACCATCTCTGGAAAAATGATGGAGCAACTCCTTCTAGAGGGAATCTCAAGGCACTTGGAAAAGAAGGTTATCAGGAGTAGGCAGCATGGATTTGCCAAGGGGAACTCATGCTTGACTAACCTGATAGCATTCTATGATGACATAACTGAATGGATAGATCCAGGGAGACCAGTGAATGTAATCTACCTTGACCTTAGCAAGGCCTTTGATACTGTCTTCTATGACATCCTAGTGAGTAAGCTCAGAAGTGTGGGATGGAAGAGCAGACAGTGAGGTGGGTTAGGAACTGGTTACAAGAAAGAGTGATGATCAGTGGTGCCAGGTCCAGCTGGAGAGCTGTAACTAGTGGAGTCCCCCAGGGATCAGTGTTGGGTCCGGTGCTTTTCAACACCTTCATCAATGCCATTGATGAGAGACAGAGTCTGCTCAGCAAGTTTGCTGATGAGACCAAACTGGGAGGCTTGGCTGATACAGATGAAGGCTGTGTGGCTCTGCACCCAGACTGGATCTGTGCCTGGGATTTGCCCAGGGCAGATGCAGGACACTGCACTTGGAGTTGTCACGTGCAGCTGGCACTAGCACAGCTCTCAGGCCTTTTAGCCCAGGCTCAGAATATGGCATAAGAGAGCTATAAATGTTCATGGTTTAGGTTTTTTTTACTTCAAATTTTAGTATCTAGAGAAATCATATGAATAAGAATATTTTGGACAGTCATCTTCCTTTTTATCTCTATGATGCCAAAACATGGAAGGCCATGGATTTTAAACTTCATAGCTAAAAATTGCATTTATAAGAAGTAATATCTTGACTAATAGTCACACATAGGAGAACCTTTTCTTTGGTACTTTTTTCATAGTGTGTCTGACAAATTAATTGGATACATTCAGTCCTTTTTTACATGGATGTAAAAATATGTAGCTACTTTTTTTTTTTTCCTCTGAAAATGTTTAATCTTGGTTCTGCACAGAAATAATCATCAAGATTCAAACAGCTTTGCAATCAATGTATTTTGTTATTTATTGCTTTAGCAGGGTAAGAATTAACTTCTGATTTTTTTTTTTTTTTTTTTAATGCTAGCACTGGAAAAAAAATCGTAACCATTATTTTGCCCCACTTTGTCTCTTTCAACGGAACGGGAGGTTGAGCTCTCATTAGGAAGTCATTATATTTTATGGAGCTACTTCTCAAGAGTGTGGCAGCTTCAGGATATGTGAAACTTGGGAGTTTAACCCTGTGGCACTTTTTAAAAGTCTAAAAGCTTACTTTTAAAACTTCCAGTTTGACAGTATACATTAGATTCGCCTAAAATTGGTACCAAAAATAACAGCTCAGCTGTAGACGTCTCAAAAGCACCTTCACAACTTAGAGGCTAAGGCAAATTTTACAATGTCATTAATATGCCATTTGCAAAGGTATGTTAAAATGCATTGATGTGCTTCAGATGAATAAAACAGAACTGAAATTGCTGCTACCAGGAACCCTAGAAAATATATTTTAAAACAAAATCCCCTAAAATTTCCAAAGGCACTTTTTCACAGGAGCCACAGGACTGAGGTGCCCAGCTCCCAGTTAGTCTACAGCCCTAATCATTGAACCCTTTAGAAGACTTCAGAATATATTTACATGTAAGCAGCTTGATTAGGCTTGAGAGAGATTTTTCATAAGTGTCTAGCAATAGGAGAAGGGGGAATGGTTTTAAGCTGAGGGAGAGTAGGTTTAGACTGGATTTTAGGGGGATATTCTTCATTATGAGGGTCATGGGACTCTGGAATAGGTTGTGGATGCCTCCTTCCTGGGAGTGTTTACGGTCAGGCTAGATGAGGCCTTGAGCAGCCAAGTAAAGTTGAGAGGTGTCCCTGCCCACGGCAGGGAGGTTGGAATTGATAATCTCTGAGGTCTTTTCCAACCTAAGCCATTCTATGATAAACAGCTTGATTATTTCTAATACAATTTCTAATATTCTTTGGATGGCACAAGAATACCTGCATATCACTATACTAATCTGGATATTAGCAATGATAATGACCTGCTTTTTGTAAAACAAATTTTGGATCATGTTAGTAACAACTAAACTTTATCAGCTAATAGTGAGATACAGAAACAGGGAATGCACTACTTTTTATTCTGGGTGGCCTAATAAAGGAACAGCTCAAAGACTGGCGTACTTACAATACGTAACAGGAAACTGTCTGCTTCTCTTCACTAAAGAAAATTTTGCTGCCTGTAACATATCTATAAAGCAGCATGTACCAACCAGATTGTGGGCTATGTACTTCTTATGCTGTAGTCTGTAATCCTTCTTGGACAAATAATTCAGCCTCAGGAATTAGTAACCTCTCTCATTTTCTTTTTCATGCAACACTGCATTTCCCCCATTTTATTTTTAGGGAGCTGACAGGGGAAAAAAAAAATCACAACAAATTTAGAGGAAAGCAGAACAAATTTCTTCCATTTTTCCCAATTAACTCCATGTGTATACACACAGAGTATCTTACAGAATAATGACCGGAATATGGAAATAGTTTTCAACTGGAGCAAGGTAGATTTAAACTGGAGAGAGGAGGAAGTTCTTTATAATGAGAATGGTAAAATAGTGGAACAGGCTCTCCAGGGGTATGGTCGAGGCCCTATCCCTGCAGACATTCAAGGTGAGACTTGATGTGGCCAGGGTAGCCTGGTCTAATTGGAAGTGCTCCTGCTAACTGCAGAGAGATTGGACAAGATGACCTTTGAGTCATTGTCTCTTCCAATCCAATGGAATCTGTGAACCTGTAAAATTACTGCCCTCTTGGGGATTCATAGGAACAAATACAATGGAGACCTGCCCGGTGTATCCTGAACATATGATCCTTATTTTAGAGACAAGTATTAAGTGATTTTCTACATCACTTAGCGGCATATAATGAAATCCTGACTGAAAAGAGTTTCCTATAATGACGTCGAATCTTTTGGATGTTATCTGAAATGAAGTTCTAAAGATTTAACTTTGGCAATATGAATGTAATTAACATTTTCAATTTCTTAGCATCTTCCCATGGAGACATATTTAAATAACATTGATAAACAGGAACACCACTCTTCCTGTACGTATACAATGTCATCAAATATTAATGATGTGCTGGCTTTTAGATTCATTAGAAATATATAATTAACAAACATAGGAAGAGCAGACGCACAGAATGAAAACTAAGAAGAAAAAGAAAACCTAGTCAGATGTATTGATGATGCAAGTAAATAAACTAACAAGCAAAACAGTTTAGATATAAGGAACAAATAATAAGCTTTGCAACAGACTTAAAAGTTAATTTCTCTTTAAAATAGAAATGGTTTTCTATTATTGAAAGTTGTGTTAATGGCACTAAACAGAATTCAGTTATCTTTTTAACTGGAAACTGGTTTGCATTTTGCTTTGTTGTAGATCACAGTCTTCATAAAATATAAACCTCAGAAGCTGCTGCTCAGTGGAAGGAACTCTTTGGTGTTGCAGTAAGTTAAGCACTAATAAAACTCAGTGTTACATAATAAAGGCTGCATTGTGAGCTGCAGGACAGTGCCCCCAGTGAGACTGATGGCTGTGATTCAAACACGTGAAGCACTTGAGAGAAGCACCTCATGTTAAAACATGAATAAAATCTCAGGGAGAATTTTTGCCATACAATGCAACTGCACAGATACAGCATCATATTTATAGCTGCTACCTGCTGTTGAAGGGATTTTCTCCTGGGATGATATGAGTGCTGTCCTTCCCCACTAAGAGCTTGATTCGATCATAGAATGACTTCACAGCTGGTGAACCAGAATGGCTCTGCTGTATGATGTCAAGAGGATCACGTGAACCTCGGCACAGCAGGCTGTTTTGACAAGTAGACTGGAGGCAGCAGTCTGGATCTAGGCAGTCAACCAAGCCATCTGAAAGGGAAGAATCATCAAGATGCAGCCAGCTGCACAGTGCTATCAAGCAATAACATCTAATGGAAATCATAAGGCACTGGGAAAAAAAACATTAATACTGTAATATCTCTACACTATAAAAGCAGTAATTGAGCCAATAGTGCTATGGGGATGAGACTTCCTGAAATGCACTGGTTAAACACCATTACTGTCACAATTCATTTAAACCAGTCTTAGATGAGAATCAATCCAAAAGAAATGCTTAGGGCTTGAAATCAGAAGAAGGAATAGTGGAAGGAGTACAGGACATTTCGTTTAGGCTTGTTTGTTTGGGGCTTTCCCCCCACCCCGCCAAATCTTTCCAACTATTTTTTTCATGAATCTTTTACATTTCCTTGCTGGGCTGTAAAAGTCCTGAGAATTATGTTTTATGTAATTTGTTCCATCTGGGGAGATGAGGGAAGGAGACAGGGGTGTCAAAGTAAGTTATTACTTAAGTATGATAAAAATTAAATTGTACCCATTTTGGCAATTCACAGGGAAGTGCTGCTGGAACTCCCACTCCCCACAGATACCTGAATCAGGACTCGTTTGGATGCTTGTTTAAGGAAAAAGAGCCTCTGGGTTCAGCCATCATATTACATCATATTAAGTTGTCCACTGAGAATATTTCTTAAGAAGCATTTTAAAGAAAATACAAAATTTAAACACTAGGAATTGAAATCCTCAATGGGGAGACTGATCTGTATAATCAGGTAAACCACAACTGACTATTTCAGCACACAGAGTAACAACTTCTAGCATCATCCTTTCCTTTGGTATTATCATTCAACTAAAATGTGCTCTCCCAATGGAGTTCTACTCTAATTTAGAAATTAATAACCATTTACTTCAAAATATTATAATCTCTAACAATTTAGAAACATTTGTTCATCTACTTTGGCAAAAATCATTACTTAAGTCAGTAAAGTTTCAGAGACTCCCCAAAGCACATTCATCTGATTCTTTAATATGAGTGTGGCCTGGGCACATACTGAATATCCTACATAAGAAAGAATATTCCAGTAGGTTAGGTGAGAAAAGTACCTTCCAGTAAGATTCTGACTCGTGTATTTTCAAGATTTTCAAATGCATAACAGAGCAGCATTACTCTACACAGTGATAACTGGAAAAACAATGATAGCAAACAACAACAACAAAAGAATAAACAACCCACAGCTATAAAAAGTGTTGTGATTTTTCGACTAGCTTCCTATTTCCAATAGATTATGTGTGCTTGAAATGAATGTTTGTGATTTAAAACCAAAATTGCCAAGGTATGCTGACAATGTTTCATTCAGCCCTCTGAGGAAATTTAAGTTAGACAAACTACCTTGTTGTGAGAGCTATACATTGCTCTAAGGTCAGTCGCCTACTCACATTAAGAGCTCCATTCATCTTGAAATCCTCTCCAACTTGGAAGAAGGGTTTTTTTTTCTTTTTCTACAGCCCATTTTCAACCCACATTATATAACCATGGTAAGGACATCAGGTTCAGATCATAAGGCAGCTATCCTGTCACGCTCCAAGAACCTTTTCTGAGCATCCTGCATTCTTTCTCAGTTTGTGACACCTCTACAACCATGAACTTACAGACGCCACTGTTCAGTCTGTTCAGTTCTTTTATTCTGGTGATCACCAGTCCTGAGAATCTTTTCAATACAATGGAAATAACAGAAGCAAAACACAGGATATAAATTATGCCCTTGGATAAATTTACATTTACCTGTTCAAGCCGTATCATATTTTTGCTATACCTGTTATTAGAGGCAAGCAGGTGTTATGCTTGTAATGACCTCATCATGCAGCAGATTATGGGATGCTGTGACCCAACACTTCTGATGGCACTATGAACTTTCAATTGGCATATCATTCTCTCAGCCTCCTGTCAGTCATGCGATTCACATCTCTATGCTCGCAGGCCCCCCTGGATATAGTCTGACATTGCAATCTTCAGTAAATTACCCTGTCACTGCCAATCTCACCGTTATCTCACAAACAATCCAGCAGGCAATCAAACTGCTCTGAATTGCCAGTTCAGGACCTGGGAGGCTAGAAACATCTCCATTCAATACCAAGAAGAAACCTCTGTATGATTCCTTTCATGTAGGAAGATTTTTATGCAGTTTTGTGAATTCTGACTTGCATACTTCAGATGCTTGCAAGAATAGTTAGAAAAGACAGGCATAAAACCCTGACATGAATATACACAGGATTTACTTGTTTGGAACATTAGTACCTAAAATATATGGCTATATTCCCCCATACTAATTTATTCCCAGATGGCAGGATTTGGGAGCTAGGATATTTTTACTTCATGCCAACTAGGTGATCCATCTAACTGCAATGGCAGGACTGAGGTATGGATCTGTTCAGCACAAGCCAGAACCTGGACACTGCTCTTTGGTGTTCAAGGCTCATACACCACTGTATTGTTTGCATTCAGTTGCACTGCTGCTATATTTACTTCATTACTCTGCAATCTCTGACTCTATGTATGGAAGAGCATTGATTAGTGTCAGAAAGTATTTGTTCCTAGGTCATGTTTGCCTATTTTTTCTCTCTGGAGGTATTATCACAAAATGTCTGAGGTTGTCAGGGACCTCTAGAGACCATCTAGTCCAACCTCCCTACTCAAACAAGACTACAAAGAGAGACTACTGAGGACCATGCCCTCACATCTCCAAAGATGGAGATTCCAAAAACTCTCCAAGCAATCTGCTCCATAGTTCAGCCATCCTCACCATACAAATGTGCTTCCCAGCACACATTTGTGCCTGGGGTTGTTCCTCCCCAGATGCAGGACAGCACTTCAAGAGGTTCCTATCAGCCTGTTTCTCCAGCCACACTGCACCATTACAGATGAAGTAAATTGTTACAGAATCATTTAGTTGCGTTAGACTAAGTTGATTAAAACAAGGGCTTGAAAAAAATATACCTTCTGTAGGAGAAAACTCTGCCATAAGCTTGAATTTTAATTAGAATTCAGTACTTTATATTTTAATATATATTTCAGAGCTTGTCGTCTTCCAGATTTCCTCAGGCACACTGAATTATTTATATGGTTAATTCAATGACAAACCCCTCGCCATTAGCTTCACCAAGATAGCGCTGCTTTTCATAGCGTACACATCTGAGTTGAAAGTAGCCAGTTAGCAGCTCTGCCTACTAAAGAGAAGAAACTGTAGAGGGAGTTAAGATGGTGCTAAACCTCCTTCAGCAATTTGAGACCAGAAGGAGTCCAGGCTTGGCCTTAACTGAAAAGAACAAAGTAGGAAATCTTGATGTGATTTAAACTGGCAGCACAGGATTAGCTATCCACTGCTGTTCCTAATTCTTCTGAATTCCAATCTTTTCAGAAACAAAGCAAGCGACATAGCATTCCTCCTCAAGGCTTCACCTCTGCTGTTGGACACACACATTTCTTGACTTTCTGTGAACCACTTCATGAGCTTTTTGGCAGAATTAACAACACAGCTGAAGAAAATTTTGAAGTATTACATGTAAGTAGAATAATCAACCTGTGCATGTCATGTTTTAAGATAACCTTATAACTGTGCTCCTCTTGAACATCAATGTAAGGTCTAAAATGCTCTCTGTAGAAACAATGATACATTTTACTCCTAATGTATTTAGAGTCTCATCACCTGAATCCGATGAGTTTTCGTTCCCATCAGATTCAGGTGCCTGGATTCCAGAACTGTGCCACACCTTTCTTTAGAAAGTTGACACTTGAGCTGTTGAAGGCTTTTCAAACTCTTGTAATATTATTAGTTATCTCTTCATCTGATACTTCCACATTGTGCTTCAGGTTCAAGTCATGATGCATATGAGAATGAGTTAACTTTGGCCTGACATCCAGCTGCTTGAGGAAAGGCAATTTTGTTTCCCAAGCCAAGCTTCTGAGTACATGCTCAGTAGAGGGCATCCTCACACTTCACTAGCTTCGGGAGCTGGTGGCTTTCAGAGTGTAATTCCTGGAATTTTTTCTTTTTTCCAATAAACATTTTAGTCTGATGATTAAAATGGAAGTGAGGAGGGAGGGAACAGCAGCTACTATGAACCCTGAGGGCAAAAGGGCCTTTGATCACTCTAAGGGCAAATTAGTTAATTTATCATGATCCGATTTTAATTATGTGTAGTATTAATATACCCAAGGTGAAAGAATTAGAGATGCTCTATCAGATTATCAAAAGAGCAGGCCTTTTCTCTGCCAACACAGAAATATTTCAATTGAACTCTAAAACTGCACACAGGAGTGTTTTCTACAGACAGGCTAGTACACAGCCCAGGATATCTGATTACCAGGAAGCTTTATCTAATATTAAACTCAAATTTTCACTTCTGTAGCTCAGTCTAATTACTGTTAGCTATATTGGCATACATCATTCAAAATAATTCCTCAGAAGTTCTTGGTGCTAAGAAGCAAGGAAATGCATCTAATCCTTTTCCAGCCTTGTTCCTCAAGTAGTCAAACTGGATAGCTTCACTGCAAGGTGTCAGGATATCCAGTACTCTGCTGGCTTTTATAACAAACTCTCAGCATCAGAGTGCTTTCAGAACTGTAAACCTAAATCCAACCTGTCTTTCAGGAAAAGCTGGATTTCAAATCCCAATAAGTGAGGTAGAATAAACCTGGCATCAATGAAAGATGAATGTCTGTTTGACTGCCCCCAGAAAAATTCCCAAGGTTTTAAAGTACCCTGGGATAGAGCTTTAGTAGAACGATGGCCCTGCTTTCCTTATCCACTTAGGATCCCTGTGCTGCCCAAAGTTCTGGCAGCTAAGTAAATCCTCATCCCTAAAAGCATCAGCTGGAAGAAACTACAGCAGGTGTAGCTCAAGGTATGCAGTTGGTGCTTGGTGGTCCTTAGAATTTGTGAATACTGGTGGATTACTGATGCTCCAAAATCAAACCACACATCGCCTTGAGCTCACTGAGAGAGTTCCAAGATTAAAATAAGCTTGAAAAAAAAAAAAAAACCACAATCCTGGAACGGCTTCATTTGGAAGGAATCTCAGAGATCATCTACTCCAGACTCCCCCACCAGGAGGCAGGGATGCCTCTCAAACAGACTCTGCAGCTCAGGACCTCATCCAATCTGGCCTTGAACACCCCCAGAGAGGAGGCATCCACAGTCTCCCTGGTCAGCCTTTTCCAGAGTCTCACCACCCTCATACAGAACAACTTCTTCCTAAGAACCAGTCCAAACCTATTCTCCCTCAGCTTAAAACCATTCTTCTTTGTCCTGTCACTGGACACCATTACAAAAAAGTCCCTCTTCAGCTTTCCTGTATGATCCTTCAAGTATTGGAAGGCAGCTCTAAGGTCTCCTCTGAGTCTTCTCTTCTCTAGGCTGAACATCTTCAGCTCCCTCTGCGTGTCCTCATAGCAGAGGTGTTCCGGTCCTTGGACCATCAGAGTATCTTCACTCAGTTCGAGTGTACACTTGGATAACTATGCAGGAACCAGCTTCTCAAACGTGGAATGTGCAGTCACTGAATTTCTTACTCTTGCTCCTGCACGGGTTATAAGAGCAGGTTCCTGCAGTGACACATCCCGTGAGGGATGGGGCAGGGATAAGCCGGCTAATGTGCGGAAAGGCGATTAGAGCTTGACATGAGGCTTTAACCGCATCGCACACAAGCACACTCATTAGCTCCTGTCAAACTTACACAACGTCTACTTTTGATACAGATTTTATACTCATGCCTTCATGACTCATTCTGGGTCCCATCCACAACAGATTTCAAGTACTCATTACATTTAATGTTCTAAAACTGACTATTGTGCAGGCTCTGGGAAGGTATTTTCTGCGCCAAAAGTATTCTGGGTATTTATATTGAGAACTTCATAAAATCTTTTGTCTGTGCTGAATTAGAGACCCCTGCTGAGGCAATGCTTGTTGAGGCAAGCTAAATTACATGATTTGCTTTTGTGCTGTGAAATACTTGTATTATCTTAAATGTCACGAGCCTGATGCAGCATCAAGGCACAGGATTTGTAATTTTCTAAAAGCAATTTTTTTCTAAATGTTTATTGCAGGAAGACACTTCTCTTTTCTTTCTATTTTCTTTCTGTCTAATTTCAGAGATGAGTTTTCTAAGACAATTCAAATAAGCAGCCTTTCCATCAGTCAAGTGCACTGTCCTGACAGTGAACTTCCCTAGAAATGTTATTTTTCTTGTGAACTGAAGAGAATGCAGACTGGAGCAGATAGCTGGCTTTCTCTCATTCATTATCTTTAATGTATTGTGCCAAACAGAATTACCACCAACTGTACTTCTTGGTGGGGTTGCAGCTATATTGTAACAAAGTGGAAGGCAAAATCTGCCTTCTGAGAGATGCACAAGTCTCTTTGGAAAGCCAAGTGGAAGGAAATTAAAACACATTTTAAAAAGAATATCCCACTTTGCATAACAAGCAAAAAATTCCTCATTCTATTTAGCTTAGTATCTGTACTGCTATGGGTTCCTTCCTTTCCTTCCCCATTTTTGTCCAGAAAATTACACTTTGAGTAGAAAATGTGATCTGTGAAGTGATATAAGCAGTGACTGCATTTAAGCTGCTGCTGCTTCTTTTTTAACGTGCCTGCACCCATCCTTTCCACCCTGTTCAAATCTGAAACAAACTAGTTGAACAAAAATTTGGGTTACCATGTCTTTGTTTTTCTTTCTTTTTTTTTCCCCCAATCTGAGATTACACGATTTAACAGTCTTAATAAAAATGATATAAGTGTAATTTTGAATGGATGTGAAAGGTGGAAGAAGAGATAAAGGAGAAAAAGCTTAGAATGAGCAACCACGGTGGGGAACATTAGCTGCTGGCTGGGCTGCAGAGCTAAGAGTTCTCATATCTCTCCCCAATTTCCCACTGAGTTCAGGACAGAGACCGCTCAAACATGAATTCTTGGTATCAACTGCATCCAGCATGCAGTGAAACTATACTTCAGAAAACAAAGAATACTTTTGCTATGCATGACATTGTACATTTCACTTGGGAGGAGCTGTAAGGTCTAAGATGAAATCTAGTTAAACTGAGAGACTTGAGAAGTGTGTCAGGGCCAACTACATGAGGTTCAACAAGTCCAAGTGCAATGTCCTGCATCTGGGTCAGGTCAATCCCAGGCACAGATCCAGCCTGGGTGCAGAGCAGGCTGAGAGTATCCCTGAAGAAAGACACTTGGGTGCATCTGTTGATAAGAGGTTCAGCATCATCCGGCAGTGTGCTCATGCAGCCCAGAAGGGTTGCTGGGCTGCATCAAGAGGAGTGTAGCCAGCAGGGCAAGAGAGGGGATTCTGCCCCTTTGCTCTGCTCTTGTGAGACCCACCTCAAATACTGCATTCAGTTCTGCTGTCCCCCACCTAAGAAGGGCACAGAGGTGTGAAGCAAGTCCCAAGGAGGGCCACAAAGCTGATCCAAGGGCTAGGACACTTCTGCTGTGAGGATAGGGTGAGTGAGCTGGGGTTGTTTAGTCTGGACAAGAGAAGACTCTGGAGGGATCTTCAAGCTTCCTTCCAATATCTGGAGGAATCCTACAGGAAAGCTGGAGAAGGATTTTGCATAAGGGTGCCTATCAATAGGACAAGGGAAGGGAGAGTAGGTTTAGACAGGATCCTAGGAAGAAGTTCTTCAGTACAGGGGTGGTGAGACTCTGAAATAGATTGCCTGGGGAAGCTGTGGTTGCCTCCTCCCTGGGGCTGTTGAAGGCCAAGTTGGATGAAGCTCTGAGCAGCTTAGCCTAAGTTGACAGGCATCCCTGCCTCTGTTGGGGAAGTTGGAATAGACAGTCTCTGAGGTCCCTTCCAACCCAAGCCATTCAAGGATTTCATGACACACAATTTATGAAGGCTGTTTAAAGATACTAATAACATTTTTCAGTTTAAGAACTAGCCAATTACTATAAAATATTTCTTACAAAAAGATGGCTATGAACAGGCACTGTAGTGGTTTCCTTATGGAATACGTCAAAAGAAATATAAACCTAAAAAGTAACCTGCCTTTTCCTATTCCTCAAAATATCATTTCTAATCCCTTAATTTCCTAAACTAAATCCATGATGAATTAAATGGGTTATACATGTCTGTTGGGGGGATTATACATTGTAATCACAATTATGGGTCTTAAAATAAAGCTATTTCTAATCCCTCCAAAAGATGCTTAATAACAATTAAACTACTGAGGGACTGATTAAGGGAAGGGATTAGATTTAGAAGTGGCCACAGCAAGTAAATTATGCAATCCAGATATGTTTTGGAAAACAAACATCTTTCAATTCAAAAAAGACGTCAGAAGTGAGCCAATGCCAGGAACCTTATAAATTGCAGTTAGGCTTCCTCCAAAAAGATAAACAAAGAGATAAATAAGAGCCTTTAAAGTTTTTTTCAGCAAAGTAGCCTACTGAATGTAGTGACCCTACCCAGGCTCATAATGAAGACTCAGTTAAACCTAGACCTAGATTTGACATGAGCTTGTCAGGCCGAATGGAGGCCAATTTCCCAGTGCTGCCTTGGATTATGCACAGCTCTACCTGAACAGCTCTAAGGGGAGCAAAAAACTTGGGCACTCCTCTCTCTGCCCTGCAATCTCCTTTAATTTATGTGAGTAATACACACTGATGTCTCACTTAAAATGAAGATTTGTAAGTCTCAATGAGGCAGGGACACATCTGCTGCTTCAAGGAATAAACTAACTAAAGGACATTAATCTAAAATGGAAAGAAAATATTAAGTATAATCTTTCATTTTTCTTTTTGAACTATGATACGGAGTTTGCATCATGGCAGATAAGAAGACAAAACAGGACAAACAGGAATCTCTTTGGAGTCAGTGGCAATGCTCTTCCTGACATCCATGAAATGAAGACTTGGCCCAAGGCCTTTGAATCTGATTGTGAGATGCAATTGCAGTAAGAATGGCTGAGCAGTGGAAGAGCTCCAAAATATGCTAAACCTGTTGCCACATAGGGAAGGGAGGCAGACAGGCAATGATAGTGTTGCTTCACTGAAATGGAACTATTTCCACAACATGAAGAGATGGATGGAAAAGGAGGAGATTCAGGTCTCCAGATAAGGACGCCATTTCGGCAAAAGACTGTATCTTTAGCTACCCTACTGACTCTTGAAAGAACAGGCTGCACCTTTAGTACTACTCCAGAAGTACCTGTTTATGTTAACAGAGCAATGTTGATGATGGAGCAGCTAATAAGTTCAACACTTCACTGCAAATGAACTCTGATCAGTTTCAAATGAAGAGAGTGTCTGGGAAGAGGGACAATTTCTTTCAATAAGCCTGCACTTTGTGTGAAAATCGGGGTTCTGGTCACTAGATGAATATTTAACATTGATTGCCACAGGACAGTTTCTAGCTTTGTCTAGTGAGAAAACTGAACTTTATCTGTCACTTAAATACATGGCCACAATTACATAAAGGTGCTTCCTGAAACAGCATACATCTCTTCCTCCGTCTTCAGCCTTGCAGACTCCTGTGGTTTCCTCTATGTAAGCATTCAAAGACACAGGATGTGTTTCTGGCCAGATGTGTAGTGAAGCAGTCTAAGAGTAGTGCAGCCTAAGGCAAGGCAGAACAACACTCTAAGACACTAGGTATTAAGTGATTATATTTGGCTTTTGGATATTTTCCTGGCTCCTGTAACAGACAATTTGACAAATGGATGGAAATGACAACTCTGTCCTTACAGCATGTATCGGAAAGACCTGCATGCCATCTGAAACTCAAAATATAATCAAGCAAATTGAAACAGTAAACAACAGAAACCCGTACTGTGGGTACCCCTCAGCCTGCACCACCTGCCCTGTGCACAGAACACAGTGTGGCTGAAGCAAAGGTTTTGCCTGTTTCGGGTTTACCTTGCAGTTACGTGAAGAGAGAGCTATGGGCAGGGGCTGAACATCACCTAAGCTGCCTTACAGAGGAACTCTACAGAACTGTAATAAGGATGCAGCTGTTGGAGAACAGAAATGTTCACCGGATTAAGATCCTGAGCTAATTGTCAGGAGAGGAGATTAATTTCTGCCTTTATCACAAAATCCCCATGTGAAAACATGTGGGTCAAACCGACTTTTCAGTTTGTTTGGACCTTGGAACAGGCACTGGTTTTCAACGGTTTCCATTCCTACAAGCAATAAGCAGTAACCTCTCTAGCATCTGGAAAAAAAAATTATTTTAACCTACAAATGTGGAGAATATCTGAAGAGTTCTCCCCTGAAGCTTTCTAGCTTTCAGCCAGACCAAACTTCTCTTTGAGGTGCAGCCATGGGAAAGGGGAAGGCATGCACTTTGCCTGTCAATGCTGATGAACATTCTGTCTGTTGCATGTCATACCTATTTCATGTATTCTTTGCCTATGGTGAACTTACTTTCCATAAACAAAGTTTTAGAATTCTGCAGTTTTAAATTGTGATGAACAATGGAATGGTCTCAGTGGTTAATTCCCCTCCATTTGCCTGTCTGTTTTACAAGTGCAGAGCAGTGTCTTGCCCGAGTAGCTAAACATCTTATTTCCATATTTCCAAACAATGTTTTCCAAACTTGCTCCTCATTTCGAGGAAACTCTGATGACACATCCATTTTCAAACCTTCCTTAAATTTGTTTAAAGCCCATAAAACTTGCAAACCTAAACAGTTCACCTTTTAGTTTCTCATACTGCACATTAACACAAGTTTAGTGGGGTTTGTTGTACAGTTAAATGCCAACTCATGGCAGTTAAATTCTGCTCTTTGCAATTCGGCAACAGCTCTAAAGCAAGTTCCAGTTTCATGAAGTTTCATGAAGAGCTAGAGTTCCTCTAGCTCTTCAAAAATCTTTCTGTAAGAACTGATGGCATGTGAAACCAAAGACCTAACAGGATTTTCACACCCGTCTTCAAGAAGGGTAAAAAGAATGACCCTGGAAACTACAGACCAGTCAGCCTCACCTCTGTGCCTGGCAAGATCATGGAGCAGATCCTGCTGAAAGTCCTGCTAAGGCAAATGGAAAACAAAGCAGAGGTGATTGGTGGGAACCAGCATGGCTTCACCAAGGGCAGATCTTGCCTGACAAATTTAGTGGCTTTCTATGATGAAGTCACAGCGACAGTGGACAAGGGAAAGGCAGCTGATGTCATCTACCTGGACCTGAGTAAAGCATTTGACTCTGTCCCACATGACATCCTGGTCACCAAACTGGAAAAGCATGGACTTGATGGATGGACCACTCGCTGGATAAGGAATTGGCTGGATGGTCGAACCCAGAGAGTGGCGATCAACGGCACAATGTCCACCTGGAGACCAGTGACAAGTGGTGTCCCTCAGGGGTCAGTGCTGGGACCAGTGCTGTTTAACATCTTTGTCAGTGACATGGACAGAGGAATGGAGTGCACCCTCAGCAAGTTTGCAGATGACACCAAGCTGTGTGGCACAGTCGACTTGCTAGAGGGCAGGGATGCCATCCAGAGGGACCTGGACAGGCTGGAGAGGTGGGCCCAGGCCAACCTGATGAAATTCAATAAGGCCAAGTGTAAGGTCCTGCACCTGGGTAGGCACAATCCCAAGCACAAATACAGGCTGGGTGGTGAATGGCTGGAGAGCAGCCCTGAGGAAAAGGACCTTGGAGTCTGGGTTGATGAAAAGCTCAACATGAGCCTGCAGTGTGCACATGCAGCCCAGACAGCCAACCGAGTCCTAGGCTGCATCAAGAGAAGCGTGGCCAGCAGGGCAAGGGAGGGGATTCTGCCCCTTTACTCTGCTCTCGTCAGACCCCACCTGGAGTACTGTGTGCAGTTCTGGAACCCTCAGCACAGGAAGGACATGGAAGTGTTGGAGCGGGTCCAGAGGAGGGCCACAAAGATGATCAGAGGGCTGGAGCAGCTCTCCTATGAGAACAGGCTGAGAGAGTTGGGGCTCTTCAGCCTGGAGAAGAGAAGGCTTCGAGGGGACCTGATAGTAGCCTTCCAGTATCTGAAGGGGGCCTACAGGAAGGCTGGGGAAGGATTATTTACAAGGTCCTGCAATGACAGGACAAGGGGCAATGGGCTTAAACTGACAGAGGGGAGATTTAGACTGGATGTTAGGAGGAAGTTCTTTCCAGTGAGGGTGGTGAGGCACTGGAACAGGTTGCCCAGGGAGGTTGTGGATGCTCCCTCCCTGGATGTGTTCAAGGCCAGACTGGATGAGGCCTTGAGTAACCTGTACTAGTGGGAGGTGTCCCTGCCTATGGCAGGGGGTTGGAACTAGATGATCCTTGAGGTCCCTTCCAACCTTACCATTCTATGATTCTATGATTCTATGATTTTCAGATTAAAATTAACAGATAATACTGAAACGTGGTTAATAATGTAGTCAAATACACCTCTTTCCCAGTCTAGAATTTGCAATTTTTACACCCTGAAATTTTATATAATAGTACTGTACAATCCTGTAAAGCACTGAATATTCCACAAGCAACAGATGTGCTCTTCAGGTTAATTATTGGCCAAAGCAAAGTAATCTGAAGGAAGAAACTTGTGTCTGATGTTTGATTTTTAATGAAGCATGTGAAAATGAAGGAGTGTGAGACATTCCAGTGAAAGGAATAATGCAGCCACTTCCAATGAAGGAGTCAGATTAAGCAATCTTGTTTAGATGGCACACCTCCTCAGAACTGCTTCCAGCCTACAAGAGCCTAATACACTATTGGAAAGTTCTACAAAACTGAAGCCATCTTTGAAAGTAAACCCAGAACACAAATCTCTATTTAATAGGAACATTCCTTATAGGACTGCTCACGAGTCCATATAGAACTGCTCAGCACACCTCACTCAGCCCTTTGAAGTCTAGGACATGAGCTGTGCAGTATGGCAGCAAGCTACAACCACTTATGCAGGTTATGTGCAGGACAGCGTAACCCTGGCCTCTAGCACAGAGCTCAGTAACTACTGCTAAAGATCAGCTCAATCACAGGCACCGTGACTTGTTTTGCAATCCACATGGGCCAAGAGGCCACAGGAGAAAGTTCTGAACTGCTGGGCCATGCCTCCAACTGTGGGCTTCAGAGGGATGTGGGGTGGGACTGAGCCTGCCTGTCTGCTCCCAGTGTGGGTGCTGTGGGTCACCAGAACTCTCCAAAAGGCCACAGCCTGCTCAGTCTCATTTGTTTCAAAAGAAATGTAACAGCAACACTTGATAACAATGACAGCCAAAGTCTTTCTGAAGGAAAAGGACTCACGAAGAAAGCACGTATAACCCTCTGTTCTTTAGGGACTGGGAATTGAAAGACTTGTGCTCACCTCCCTCATTATCCTTGTTATCAGCACAGGCGGTTTCCATGGCAACATTGCATCCAGGCCCCCTCCAGCCGGTCTGGCAGACACACTGCCAGCTGTTCTGACCCAGCGTGCATCTCCCGTTGCCATTGCACAAATCAGGGCAGCCATCTGGTTGAAGAAATGGAGAAGGTAAGTACGAGACACGCTCATTCACACTGCCACTCAGACTGCTGACAATATTACTGTGCAGACAAAAAGGCTCATTCCTGCACGTGGGACAAAAGCTCTCCTGGCCCACAGCCACAGCTCTGACGCGTGGAAGGAGGGTACAGAAGTGAGACACCTCAGAGAAATGGGGAATTTAACTCAAGCCAAAAGGCGGGAGGAATCCTACCATCAGCCCTAACATGTTTCAGAGCACCCTGTAAAAGTTCAGGTCTTGAGTTGACAGACATTACAGTCTACTGGTAGAAGATCACAGCCTTTTCTTTTTCCCACTGTACACATGTGTACATCACATGTCTTCTTCAACAAGCAGGTCAATGCTCACAGCACCTTTTATGACATGTATTGCATAATCCTCCAGAACATCTCTAAAGACATAGTTTAAATACATTGTTTTGAAAATATTTTCCTTCTTTAAGAGTCATTTTAAAAGACCTAATGTAATGCTGAGCTTGCTTATATAATGATGCAGCATTTCATGTCTTCTGAAAGATACCTTAGAAGAGAGGTCCCACAAAAGATCTGTGACTTTATTTGACTATGGATATGATGTGACTTCTTGTATAAGAGCTTAATTTGGAACAAAAATATTGATTAGCTAAGGTGCTTATATGTTCTAACAAAATGTTTGTAAAGAATAGAATATTTTGGCTACTTGAAACTAAATGACCCTCAGGAGCAACTGCTCTATCTTACTGAACATTAATTATGGAAGAGGGTAGGACAACTAAATTTCAGCCTCTGTATATACACCCATCGACACCTGACCCAAACTAATGTGTATTTGTCTGCACAGGTGACAGAAGATTTGGGAGTCCTGCAGTAGACATCTCATAGCACATTTCATTAGTATGAGCAGCAGCAGCGGAAGGTTTTGTTGCTGTGCTGACAACAGACATTGGATCCCAGCAGTTCAAAAGATCTCTCATTTGGGTTGGAAATACAGTCTAATCTTGCTATCTCTACAACAAGCAGAGAACATGGAATAGTTAATCTCACTGCTGTTTAATCTCAGTACAGCTCATAAAGCTTCATGCTTTAAGAGCATGCTCATTTTTCCCTCCACCAGCAGTGATGGGTCACTGTTGCCATCAAGATATGCAGGGACCTGGTGCAGCCCTCTCATGTCTGAGTGGTTGGATTAAGCCCTTTGCATTTGCTACCATGAACCCAGGTTGTTACTACTAAGTAAGCACTCCACTCCTTTCCCCAGGGATTTGAAGAGCACTAAGGAGCTAATGGGCACTCCACTGCAGCACAGATATTCTCCTCACCAGCTGCAAGTGAGGAGGCAGTAGTGGGAAATATTCCAAAAGCAAGTGTCTTTGCTTTGTCTGAGCCGCATCACTTCAGATGCGTGGCGCTGGAGAAAGACTAAGATGACAGTACACCACCTTTGTCTCCCTTGCCCCCTCCAGGTGACCAGGAATATGAGCAGCTGTCAGACTAGAACAGCGTTTCCTGCTAGTGCTGAAAGGTTGAACAGCCTTCCAGAAATCACTAATTTAGACTGGTTGTGTGTTTCTATAAACCTGTTCAGACAGCCACAGCTCAGTTTGTGTCGCTTTCTACTCCTCCCAGCTGTCTCTGCTGTACCCAGGTGATGCCAGAGAGAAGCTCCTCTGACTCCACAGTGGTTTTCAACAGAGCTGCAGAAGTTTCCCGTGTAGGAGAGCTACTTTGCATCCAAGTACTCACACAACTGGTTTCACAATATTTAAGTATTCACTTTTCCTCATTAGGTTGTTGCCTGATATATTTATGGTGACTAATTTAAAATTTAATAGCACTAAGTAGTCCATAGCCACAGCAATTTTCAATGTAATTCTGAAAGTTTTCTTTACTATTTTTAAAGAAGGTGAATGCTGGGCTTGTGGAAGTTGCTGGTCTGAGACCTCAGCTGTCCTAAAGAAAAGGTTCTCTATATATAACAGCAGCCAAAGTGTTTGTGCTCTGTCCTCCCAAGTGCCTAAGCCTGCATCATTTCTAGCACTGACAGAGCAGACTGATCTCCCCCAACACTGGGAAGTATGACACCAGATCTCTGTGAATGGCCAAGACCACTCAGTTCGTTTCACACAGAAATCCATCAGCAGAGAGAAACAAGGCCCAGAACTTTTAGTTTGATACTATTTTGTACTAAAAAATAATAATAATAATAAAAATATATTCTTTCACAGCACAAAGAATATATGGTAGTGTTTGAGGGGGGCACCATACTGTAGGACAAATTATTTGTTTCAAATGAAAAACAAATAGTGATTGTAGATACACACACAGAGTTGACTTTATACTGAGGCACTGGAGAGAATTAAATCACCAAAGCAGTTTGCTCTGCAGCATGTGAGCAAGATGAAAACATGAACAGCAGGAAGCTAACAAAGTCTTTGAGAAGTTTTATGTGCAGCTGGAGATTAATGGACCTGACTTTGTATTTGGCTTAAAGAGAGAAGTAAGCATCACTGGTGTAGACATGATGTTGCTAGGAAACACTATGCTACCTGTATGGAGTTTATTTTCCAGTGGCCCTCCAAAGATAGACTTTGTGTTTCAATAACAAATATGGGAAGGAAGCAGAACAAGCAGCAGTAGATTCTTACAAGATCCAAGTACTTAGACAATAATGACCTCTTTGGAAGATTAAACTACTAATGAATTAATTTTCAAAACAGCTTTAAATAATGGACAACTATTTAAATATTTCGAATGCCTACATATTTCCATACATGCATTTTCCATTTATGCTTGCCTTTCCTCAAGCAAATACTTACATAGCATTACAGCTTGCTAGACTTTATCCTAACAGCCTGTTGACCAACCAGACACCAGAGATCAATTATGATATATTAATAATAGTTTTCTCCAAAAAGTTTATGTTTAGCAGAGCACCAAGTATCTGTTTAAATCTTCCTACCTGTGCACAGTGAGCACTGATGAACACGCCCTGCACATGCAGCACTGCCACGTGGCAGTGGGTTTTGACAGTGGACAAGGTCACAAAGCGGCTAACTGGAGAGCCTCGAGAGACTCAGCAAATGCTCAGTGCTCACAGCTGGACATAGGGTCTCTGCTGGAAAGACTGTATAAAGCAGATCCTGACACTCAGTGCTTTCTTCAAGAGCTTTTCATTCCGCGCTCCTAGCTCACGCCAAGCACCGTGTTACCCCCTGGCTGTTTCGTGAATTTAGGCAGAGATTGAGGAAGTCAAAGAGAGAGAGAAAGGCAGTCACAGAGGGAAGGCCTATCAACATCTAGCCTCCAGAAGTAATTCGCTATGGTAGAAGCTCTCAGTCACAGCAGAGAAAAGGGCCCTTCGTGCTAAGCAGACAGGTTGCTATTCCTGGTGTGCAGAGAAATTCTACTCATCTTTTCTATTACAGTATGCTTAATGGAAAATGTCAAAAAGCTGGGTTAAAAAAGAAGAAAGTGCTTGTTTAAAGTGCTGGATTGACAACCTATTTATTCACAGAACAGGCAGAGTACGGGCAACAGCAGTTCAAGTGTCTCACACTTCTCTAGCAGTGTCTCTGCACGGGCTGCTGCTGCTGTTAGAGATGAAACACTAACGCAGCCTCCCTTCTCCTGCAGGCTCCAACATGCCAGTGGGACAGGTAACTGGGAACTTTAACACAGGTATGTACACGTTTACAATTAACACAGCACGACAGAGTGCAGTACTTTTCACAATCTAGTGTCAGTAATCTGTGTCAGAGATCATCTGCCAGAGGGAGTTTCAAAATCAAAATGCTTAAATTCATTCCTTTCCATATCACAGACAGACACAGTGCCCACCACTCATCTGAAGTGAATGGTGGGAGGTGGAGGTGAAGAAAAAGGAGAAATTAAAGGCACTATACCTCTGGGTCTAACAGAGAGTGATGTAAACTGGTGTTCTGTATATATGAGATCCCACAACACCTTTCAGCATCCTTGCTGAACAGAACTATCTCTACAATCTTTCAGTTCTGGAATAGTTTTTCCTCTCAGCTTTTTTTTTTTTTTTTTTTTGGTGTGTGGTTGGTTTTCCTTCCCCCCCGAACTAAATTGGAATAACAAAGCAAATTCATTAATGGATTTCACAGTGTTTTGTGCTTCTCTTTGCATTCTTAATTTGCTAGTAGTTATAAAGCCCATTTCTTGGCAAGTAAGTATCATACCACAACTCCACAAGTTGGCAAGCAGATTGCACAAGCTTATCTGTTTCAGCAAACAGGAGCACTTGCCCCCAGTATATCTCCACTGTTTCTCAGCACTTGAAAGCGCTTCACTTACATT
Organism: Eubucco bourcierii; assembly: GCA_013396675.1. Taxonomy (NCBI): domain Eukaryota; kingdom Metazoa; phylum Chordata; class Aves; order Piciformes; family Ramphastidae; genus Eubucco; species Eubucco bourcierii. Next base: position 1,115,681 of record VWZE01009149.1, on the reverse strand, counting down.
TCCTCAGCTTATCCATTCCAGTGTACCTGTGATGACAGTCCATTCAAATGGAACTCTGGTGATACACAGTACAAAGGAACACTCAATGACAATGTGAAAAGACTGCAGCTTAAGAAAAAAACCCACTCTGGTATCTTTGCCATAAAATAGTTGACTTCTTTCTTCTAGGAATTATTTAGGCTTCGGTCCCTTGACTGTGATTATTACCAAGAGGAAGAGAGTCTATTATGGATGCAAAGTAAATGACTGAGTGCTGGAAGAGCCAGACTCAATTTAACAAAATACTATGAGAAATGAGAACATGTCAATATGATGAAGAGCATTTAGTCAGATGCTGCTGTATGTGCACATGGGTGGTGAGACTCTGCAATAAGTTGCCCAGGGAGGTTGTGGATGCCTCCTCTCTGGGGCTGTTCAAGGCTAGGCTGGATGAGGCCTTGAGCAGCTGAGTCTAGCTGAGAGATGCCTCTGCCCATGGCAGGGAGGCTGGAGTAGATGATCTCAGAGGTCTCTTCCAATCTAAGCCATTCTATGATGTATATACAACTATGACATTCATCTTATTTTACATTATTAATATTCATGAAGAAAAGAGACCAAAAAAGTTTCAGACCTTTGGTTAAAAACAAAACAAAAATAAAGTTCCTTTAAGGAACTCACTTGGAAAGCCTTAAAATCCAAAAAGCAAAATGAGTTTAAAATACTTGATTTTGTTATTTGCTTATACAGCTCCACAATGCCACGAGTCCACAAGAAGGTGCCTTAACAATATCAATTAAAATGTTTTCCATAGCAAGAATAGAAAAATAAATAGCCTTGAAAACAACAAACACTGCTGTTACTGAGGTCATTGTGAGCAGAAGTCTACTGCTTCCTCCAGGCCTATGTAATCCTTTCTTTCTATAGTTTGACATTTTCAAAACTTAAAAGGGATCTATGAAAAGCTGAATTTAACAAGAAAATTCAGATTCCTGCAGAATCATCAGGAATAGTAAACAAAAATCAGTATGCACTGTATTTGTTTCTAAGCAGGTGATCGTTCTGGATAGATTTATGGGAGAATCCTCATAGATTTCATCTACAATCAAAGTATTCTAAGACTAAATTGTAATGTGATAAATTAATTTTTGAAATTAATTGCTAGTATCTAGGCAGTACATCAAAAAGTCTAATTCAATTTTGGGGAAATTCTGCAGAGATTTCCTTTTCATTTGGCTAATACTCACAAACTCCAGACACACAAATATACAAGTACCCAGCTACCCAGACACACAGAGATTTTCCTCTGCAAAAGCTCCTTTAGGACTCCAAATCAAACATTTAAAATAAATCAGAATATAAAGAAGTGCTGTCCAATTAATTTATGATTCCAGTCTAAACCTTAATACTCACCAGAAATCCCACTTATGGTAGGGCAAATTAGTCTGGAAAGGAACGAAGAGTAGCTACAGAAATAGAGGTTAATATGGCTTTTTAAGTTTTCAAGCTCTGAAGGCATGGGTAGCCTCTTAGTATAATGAAAGGATGAAGTGGAATAGAAGAAATGGGTGAAAAAAATGTAACACCTCGCCAGATGTTCTCTTGTAACCACTTAGAGAAGCAGAAAATATTTTTAGCCTCTATTCGGTCTGTACGTGAAAAAGTAGATGTGAATCTAGAGGTTACACCTGAGCTCTTCTGATCCAAAGCTGCACCTATCCTCCAAACAGTATATTCAAGCAGTCAGAAAGGGTTCCCAGCACCTCTTCCCCTTTCATGCACATGTAGTGCAACTATAGCCTGGAATGTGTCTCTTTATGCCTGACCTCACTTGACACATCCTCATCCAATGCCTGCTGACAGTCAGCAGAGTCTTCTCACTGACTTGAGTTGACATTGGACCAGGTAGTCCTGTGGGTGAGGATGCCCTGCAGTATGGAGTCTGTTCTACAGTGCTGTGTTTTCTCTCTCACAGGACACAAATGAGTTTCACGAGAAACAACGAAATGATATTTAAATCCTTCTCTTCTCATTACAGCTGTTAACTACAGAACTGTGGCAAATAAAAATAGTCTGGGAAAGGACAGTACCTACAGAACACAGAGACACAGAATGAAAGCAGTAATGATAACAGCCTGTTTAATTTGGACTTTAGAGGATAATCACTGCTTTCATATTTCATGTTCATTCCTTCAGTGAGTTGCTGGTATGCCTATGGCTATCTAGTAAATAATAGATGAGGTACACAGGATGAAGTACCTAGCAACACTGAAAATAAAATTATGCTTTTTATTTGTTATTGTTATTTTTTTAATCCTTTGATTCCAAAGCCTCTAGGGCTTAGGTAAAGCCAAAGAAAGGGCACACAAAAATAACACACAGTATTAAGGTAGGCACATGCAAGTTATTTTCTACAGAGCAATATTTCAGCTCAAACTCAAGTCCAAGCCACATAACTAACTACATATCAATGCAATATGGTATCCGCAGAGTGAGAGGTGAGTGAGTCTGAACAGCTCCAGAACAGGCTAGAGAGCCACACAGAAGCAGTAGCTCAGGTCGACAAAGCAGGAGAGTTACACAGGTTGCTAAGAATTACTACAGCCTTTCAGTCTAATAGCCAAAATTCACTCCTTGGGTACCACAGCCATGCTGCTCAGGTTTCCAGGGAGCGCTCACACACAGCAGGAGCTTCTCCGTGACACTGAGGCATTTGTCACCAAGATGCTACAACTGGCTTCCTTCCTTTTTTATTTTGGGTTTTCCCCCCATTTTTTATCATTTAGAAGAAACTTTAAATTTAAAAAGCAACACCCTAAATATTTTTTAAGCTCTACATCATGCAGAGGAATGTATGGAATAAATAACTATTTGTAGATGTGTCAGGGGAGATGATTATGCTAAAGAATGAACTACCACAATTTCATTTTATGAGCAGGTTGGAAAAAAATGGAAAGGTTGAGAAGTAAGTGTCAAGAATCCTGAATTCCTCCACTCTAACACCTTCTGCGCAGGCAGACAATTACGAACGTTAAGTAAGGTTCCTTAAATTGTCTGGGATATGCATGTCACAACAGAGTTTCCTTTAAAATTCTATCTGCTATGTATCTATGCAAGTTCTGTCTTTCACAGGTAAAGCAAGGAACTCAGAGAACATCCATCTTTCCAAACAAAACAGGAAAATGTGAGAAAACATCTAGGACTGCAGAAGAGAAGGAAGCCTCACACAAAGGGCATCTGCTGTTATTAAAAGGGAAGTCTCAAGAAGGTCACTTCAGTGCTCTGAAAAAAAAATAATCAAAAAACATAGGGAGAAAAAAAAAACATAGAGGAAAACTCATATTGCAATACTGGTCTGAGACTGAAACACTCCCTTGGCTGTCAGAGCATCACACCTTGTTAACAAGGGACTGTTCCCAGCAGTGCATTCCATTTTATCCAACATCATTTAAAATGACTCAAGCAGATGGACTCCCTATTCTTTTCTTGAGGGGAGATAGCCTCAAGGTCTCACTGCTGCACACACCCAATACAGTCCTTTCACCACCACCACCACCAGCTTTTAGTGTGACCTCCCTTCCTGCTGTCAACAGCTGGTCAAGGAAAAGAGGGTGACAGTTTGTGCTATGCTGTCCTGAGACTTGAGGAAACCAAGCAGGTCAATAATCTAAAAATCCAAGTCTGCTCAGAAAGCTGAGTATACACATGGGGCTTCAGGCTGAGCCAAAGAATTTGGGCTGTTTATAACATCTGTATTCATATGTAAAAGATGGCTTCAAGAAGGAAGGGAGATTGGGAAGATTACTCATAAGACTGAGAAACTTTTGTGATGTTAAGAGATCATGTGCTATGTTGTAGCCAGGAGGCCAGACCCAGTCCTACAGAAGTGGGATGTCCACCCAACCCCAGTATCATCTTCAGACTGCAAGCAGGGGCAAGGGGTGGATGAAGTGTGGTGTGCAGGCAGTTGACAGTACTAATCTCAATTAGTGCTGTCATCATGTCCTGCACAGAATCCACCTGAGTGCACAGTGGCTTTATCGGTGATCATGTGACCATCATTTTGGATGTGTAGCCTCATAAAAAAAATAGTTACACAAAATGGACAGACAGAAACAGTGACACTGTTACAGCCCAAAAGCTACAGCACAGCTACAGTCTTTCCTATAGGCTAAAAAGATTATTTGCTGAGATTTTAAGCAAAAGCTAAAATTTGACCCTTGCAGCACATTCAGGTTACACAGTGCATTATTCTCCAACAAGACTCATATTCACCTCGTATTCATAGACCAGATAAAAAGAAACATAAGAGATGCAGTAAAATTTGTATTTAAGACAGTTGGCTCTTTCAAATTAATCTTGCTGTAATAAAATCCATCTAGGATACAATTCTGGGTGAAATTGCATTCATAAACTAATATCACAACCACAAACTTTTCCTGTATTAATGTTTCTGATATGGGATACAAAGACTGGCATCATCCTTTGTAACGTGCAATATAATTTCTGAGAGAGAAGCCTTCTCAAGTTGGTTTTATCTCTAGACTGACATCTATACAAATAGTTTACTGACAGTGTAATGATAAAGTGACCTAGCAGCTAGGATGTGCAAATTCAGCCAGTCCCTGAGTAACAAGCAAAACACTGCCCTTGTGTTTAAAAGAGCAGATAACCTAATTACAAGGTAATTGCTAAAATCCTTACATTAATCACAGTGTTATGGTAGAGAGTTTCAGTTATTTGTTCATAAAAATTAGGATGCACACAATAATTGTTACTGAAGCTCCTTGCACACGATGCAATTTGGTTTTTTTATTATGTGGAATGTGGCAGTCACAGCTTTCAAAAATTCATTTGAAGTGTTTTGAACAAATGTTTTGGTGAAGTGATGGTCTATTGTTAGATAGGAAGTACAAAGTTTCAAGCATCTCACATTACACACTGATGCACAAAGTTGTGTCACACTTCTGTACTCCTTACCCCTTTACCTTCTTTGTGTCACAGGTTGAACAAAGAGGAAAAATCACAATCATAGAATCATAGAATGGTAAGGTTGGGAAGGACCTCAAAGATCATCTAATTCCAACCCCCTGCCATAGGCAGGGACACCTCCCACTAGAACTGATCACTCAAGGCCTCATCCAACCTGGCCCTGAACACCTCCGGGGAGGGAGCAGCCACAACCTCCCTGGGCAACCTGTCCCAGTGCCTCACCACCCTCACTGGAAAGAACTTCCTCCTAACATCCAGTCTAAATCTTCCCTCTGCCAGTTTAAACCCATTGCCCCTTCTCCTGACATTACAAGACCTTGTAAATAGTCCCTCCCCAGCCTTCCTGTAGGCCCCCTTCAGATACTGGAAGGCTACTCCAAGGTCTCCTGGAAGCCTTCTCTTTTCCAGGCTGAAGAGCCCCAACTCTCTCACCCTGTCCTCATAGGGGAGCTGCTCCAGCCCTCTGATCATCCTCGTGGCCCTCCTCTGGACCCGCTCCAACACTTCCCCTGGTTCAAACTTTAAGACTTCTCTGTAAACTGAAAACAATCCCCAATCACTGAAGAGTAACAAGCAAAACTCTGAGTTCAGAAACTACTAGCAGGAAGGAACAAGGATGATGAAGACAATTACATTCCACACAAAGAATGTATTTGAGAATAAGATTGCATGGGTTCTCAATGTGGTTCTTGAAGTGCTATCTGTAGCTGGCAAATGGCAATTTGCTGTAATAGGCTAACCCAGCATTTTACAGTGCCCTGACAGAACTGTTTCCCTTATTTCAGAACTATTTAACAAAATCTTACACAAGAATTTCTAATCCTCTGGTAAGGAGTGGGATGTGTGCACATACTGGCACACACGAGTGTGTGTGTCTGTATACACCATATACACTGTGGTGCAGACATCACACACCACTTCTGTTGTTTCACACGCTGTAAAGGACCCTTAGCTAGGTCACTGAGTGGTGTCTAACAGCCTATCCAACGCACAATATAGAAGGTTGTAGGAAGTCTGCCTTAAAAACTGTGGCCTGAGTCCAGTGTCTGACCTCATAACAAGCCCTGCTTTGAGGAAGAGGGTGGACTAGATGACCTCCTGACACCCCCTACTAACTGAACTATCTATGATCCTTTCAGTTTTAGAGTTTTAGAATTCATAATTCTGAGGGCAGGGAATCCCAGTTTTCTCAGGCATTATTAAAATATAATTACTTGTTATTCATTAGATATTAATGCCAGCACAGAATTTATAATTTAGCAATTAACTCCCAAGCATGCAAATGCAGATCCTGTATAAGTGTGCAGGTTACCTGTAGCAGAAGAATAAAGATGAGCTTTAACCCAAGTACACGTGGTCCTCCATTACCGTATAACAGATTAGGATGCTCTGTGAGCACCTACCCCTTAAATGTGGTACACAACTCTGGAATCTCTTCAGGATGAAGAGTGCAACATAGACAGATGTATTATATTTTTGCAGCTCATCTTCTTAAAGTATTAAATATATGAATTCCAATAAATGGCTGCACACTGTGTGGTTTCAGACTACGGAGTTGAAATATTTCAGCCATCCCAGAGGACAACTGAAAGGAAATACTGCAGAAAAACAAAAAGGAAGTTTTTAAGCAGCATTGTGGCATAGTTGAGAATTTAAAAAGCCTTGATAACACACACTAAATGCTTCTCATACCCCTTCTGGCTTGAAGAAATTCTAAATCTTTGTGACAGTAAAATATGATTAGAAGTGACAGAAAATAATGGATATTTGAATATTGAAACAAATTTATCTCACATGTTTGTTAAAGCTAGAATTTATGGAGTTTAAATATAAAGAAATGTAAAGAATGAAATAATTCCCATGACATAGCAGCGGTATTCTGCCACACAGGCACTGTTTGCAAAACAAATTAAAACACATAAACAATGCACTCTGAGTTATGCGAGTATTTGTGTAGGCTGACTTGTTTGGCAGATGTAGGACAGAAGATGAATATTTCACTACAGAAAGTATATTTTATAAACATGCCTTTAATTCTGAAGTGCCAGGCATCCATTCTGCATCCCTTTTCAATATACATAAGCCTCATGAATATCATGCATTTTTCCAATTTTTATATCTACCAACTGCACAAATAACTAATAAAAGCCAAAGAAATAAAAATGTTGCATTCACAAGCAAGATGGGTTTAATCCTGCACACACAAAGCGTAGGATAACTCTCTGTTTATTCTCTTTACCTGCCAAAGGAAAAAAACCCCAAAAACTCATAATCCTTTCAAAATAGCCAGTTGTCTTGATATTTAAACAGTAAATAAATCAAAGAAACTGATTTTGATCTGCTAGGTAGGTCATCTTCACCATTTTACCCCTGAGAAAGCCAGAAATATTTAATCTGCACTTGGAAGAAATCTGAAATCTGAAAGTAAGTTCTGCTTGTTTCACATTTACTATCAGGCAAATGATAGCTCTGCTCCTCCCACACCAGCATCCCTATGAGTGCCTTCACTCTCTGGAACACATACTTAAGAATTTCTGCTTATGGAATGTTTCTTTTTCCATTTTGCTGTTGAAGCCATCAGAAACACCAGCTAGGCTTACCTGGTTGCCTCACATCTGCATGTGACAGTTTTTAAGCCATGCTGGGACAGTCAGGATGCTATTAGTTATAAATGGGACTGTTTGCTGGGAACACTTCTCTCAGGAAGACAAACACAATATCTAAGCCAATTGGAGGTGCAGCCAAGAAATTCGGAGATCACTCCACCTTGGCTGCAACAGGACTGTATGACCAATATGTTGGATTAATACATTTTAGTCACTGATTCCAGTAAGGTAAAAAGGTGCACAACTACCCAGTGTCTTGATATCTGCTCTAGCTTGAAAATAAAATAGACAAGGAAAAGCAGGCTTAATGGTATCAGAAACAAAAACCAGACAAAAGGAATTTCTGGTAACAAAAACCAACCAACAAAAACCTAACACCCGCCTGCCTCCCCCCCTCCAAAAAAACCCCAACAAAACCCAAACAACCAAAACAAACCACCACCACCCCAAACCAACCAACCAACCAAACCCAAAACACCTCAAAAACCTTCACCAAAAAAAACCCAACAAAAACAACTCTGCTCATGGGACAGCTAAAGGGCAATTTCTTACTGTTTTGTGCAATTTGCTCTTTCTATGCAACACTGAAAAGACAGCTTGAGTTCCTGTCTCTACATACTTCAAATGGATGCCAATGAAGGTTTGCTTTTCTGGTTTCTACCCAGGCTATTAATTATGTTAGAAAAGATCAAGGGAAGATTGCCAACAGGTAAGATCACTCTGAAGACTGGCATTATTTATTTACCCTCAGTGTTCAACTAAAACTGTAACTTCACTTATTGTACTCTGCTTGTTTCCCACATTTTCAATGGCATGAAGTATTATTTTCCATTTCTTATACAGAGCGGAACTGTGACCAGGATTTAAGGAAGATGTTAGAAACATGTAACACATAGACAACAATGATCTGTTCAGAGCTGTGAAACCAAGCACTATCTAGCAGCCTTTTCCCACTACATAGCAATATTTCATCATTTGAGTGCAGGAAGTGAGAAAGCAAGGACACTGAGTCACCGGAGCAGGTCCAGAGGAGGACCAGGAAGATGCTCAAGGGGATTGAGCACCTCTGCTACGATGACAGGCTGAGGGAGCTGGGGTTGTTCAGCCTGGAACAGAGAAGGCTTTGCGGAGACCTAATAGAGACATTCTAGTACTGAAGAGGGCTTACAAGAAGGCTGCAGAGGAACTGTTTCCAAAGGCCTGGAGTGATAGGACAAGGAGCAATGCTTTGAAATTAGAGATTTAGATTGCATGTTAGGAACAAGTTCTTTACCACGGAGCACTGGGAGGTAGTTGAAGCTCCATCCCTGTACATACTCAAGGTGAGGCTCTACAAGGCTCTGAGCAACCTGATGTAGTGGAGGATGTCTGTGCTGATTGCAGGGCTGTTAGACTAGACGACCTTTGGAGGTCCCTTCCAACCCAACCCATTCTATGACTCTGTAAGTGCTACTCTTAAGCACAGAGGACTTCCAGAAGCATCCACTCTGTTGCATGAACAGGTAGCAAAGGAACACCTTGCACATCCAATGTTAGTTGAAGGTCTCTCACCTGAGCACTGATGCAGTTTGACCCTACTGATTTTATGAGCTCTCCACGGGCCTTTAATCAAGCAAAGTGAACTTTGAAATGGCTTTAGGTTTCAGACTAAATAGGTATGTGGGAATACATTTAATCAGACATTCTGTATATCCAATTTACTGTAATAACTTTTGTAAGTTTTTGCACAAATCTTTTTAACTGGATATCACTCACTGGAAAAAAACACCCTTAGCCTTTCTCCTCAAGGTATAAATCAGTAAACTGAAGACCTTCAAGTGCATTTTCCAGCAAGTATACCTGCTTCTCATTCTGAATGAAGTAACTTCCTAATTTTAATTCTTTCCCAAGCTAGAATGAAGTTATCTGATTGAACAAGGGGATCAGTAGGTCTGTGAAAGCTTATCTTCAATAAACTGGCAATTGGTAGTCATAGAACAAAAAAAAAAATGGAAGCAACATCAAAAAAAGCAGATACCTTCTTTTTGACTTCACTGTCATTTGTTCACTTTTCAGTGACATCTCCCATTTTATGACATCTTTATCTCCAGCAATAAAACGCAGGAAATAAAATAATATTAAGTAAGATCTACAGATATATTCTGCAATTAACTTTTAAAAGATTTCCTATTTAGTATCAATAGAAACATTAATCTTAAAAAAAAAAAATCAGATGCATTATATAAAGCTATTCAGAAAGTTTCTAAAAGATGGGGTTTTAGCTCAGAAAAACTGACAAAAATCTATAGTATAGTAGGGGAAAAGGGAAGTATAAAGGTTGAATAAACAGATGTGGTCTTAAAAGGAAGGTAAATATGTTAAATTACCCCAATTCTGCTCAATAAATATCTCCCTTTACAAAGCATTGCATATTTAGACCTTCCATGTAGTAATACTTTCTAAGTAGGTAATAAGTATTTTAGGAACTTCATAGTAACTAGAAATACAAATACTGATCAAATAAGGTAAGACTTTACTTGCTGAATTCCCTGCGTATGGAAGATCGAAAGACTAGAAGGAATGGGGAACTCACTGGGTTAAAATAGAATGAAGAGAATGCTTATTGCAAAAACATTTCACATGGTATGAAATTATTAACAATTTGAGGAGACACTTCTGTGTATCCACAAAGTTTGCTGAGTGATATTTATCAAAGACTTTTAATAAAGTCTATGAACTACTGTCTGAAATTAAGGGCACCTGGTCAATTTTAATTTACTTTTTTTCTTCAGCATATAAGCAAAACTGTTCTAGAATAAGTAACAAAAGATTCCAATTAAAAAAATCATATATCTGATAACCTCCACAGGTGCCTCTGAGTCTGAATTAAGGCAAGCAACTGCAAGCTAAGGCTTAGGAATCTATATAGAGTCTATAATTTTCCCTTCAGCCATCTAGCTACACATGCAAGACTAACACAGTACAAACATTGGGCTGGTTCATAACCATGTCTGCAGAGGAGTAACGCAGAAATGATGACTGCAGAGCAGTTTACACAAGCCAACACTTTGTGTAGTGTAACACTCACCCAGTATTTCCTTCAAGCGACTGCTGCCCTCTCAGCCTTCACAAAGTGACCTTGACTCTAATAACCTGTTCTCTAAATATGGAAGGCTTTCTCCATTCTAAATCAATATTTGACTTATTTTGGGAAGGGAAAAAAAAAAAAAAAAGGTAGTTTCAAACAGCACCAAGACACAATGAAGATATATATGGATTGGTTTCATGATAAAGAATCAATTAATAACGATCCAAGGGAGGCAATAACAAAAAGCAATTTTACCCCTTGTTTCCAAAGAAGCCAACAAAAAGATGAATTTGATCCAAAAAATGAGTGTCTCTACACTTTCCACCCCCCTCAGATTCAACTGTCTATTATCAATGCTGCACGGTGAGACGTGTCAACCTTCATTTCATGTTCCTAACAAACCCCTATGCAGTGATTTTCTGTCGTAAGTCCAAATCATCTTTTCAACATATGTATTTTTTTGGAAACAAGAAAAGGCACATTGCTGTTATTTTTTCTGCACTGTTATCAAATTACTCTGAACAACAACAACAAAAAAAACCCCAAAACCCATAAGAAGTAGAATTAATCAGAATCTCTTTAACATTTTAACTGTTCACACTGAACAGTTAAACTGTTATATTCAGATTTAACTGAATCATACAGTGCTGAAACTTTTCATCAGTAAATGACAATCCATGGCTTCCTACTATCAGTGATACTTTTCTTGTCCAATTGCAAATGATTCTGCAATTTCAAATTAAAAGAAAATAAAGAAGAGGAAGAGATACATACATCTTTTTCTGTAGTTCCTTAATTCTAGGCACATTATCTACCACTGTAAAACTGTCTGCTATAATGTTAATTCCTCTATTAACTTCAGAGCAAAGTGATCTGTAACCCAGTATATAGACATTTTGCCTTGCTTTGTTAAACGGAAAGCAGAGAGGTCAGATCAGTTTATATCTAAAATGCGTTGAAAATGGATGGCAACATCCTGCATTAGGAACTGAGTTCTGCTCTGGTATTCCCAGTGGTTAAAACAAAAAGTCAGTTCTCTCATCTGTACTAATGCGTCTTCGGTTTGAGGAGAAATCAGCATCTTCTGGGACATTCAAGGGTTTGTGTTTGTGCATACTGAACTTACAAAAATAACTTCAGTGCCGTTCTTGAGGAAGTCATCCCAGAAGCAGCTCAGCAATCGCTTTTGATTCCTAACAACTGGAACATTACAGCATTTGAAGCGGCACTACTTTTAAGGTCAATAAACGGCTGTGTTCTGGGTAAACATGTTGTTCCTAAAATCATCTTGTTTTGTTTGTTCATTTGCTCTTTTGGGTAATTGCCCTTTTAGTCCTGAAATTCACAACGCAGAAGTATTTTTCACTACAAACTGATTTAGCTTTTAATTAAAAAGAATGTTTTTTAATCATGATTATAGCATTATATTTATTTCTTAGACTATAAAGCTATTATCATTGCTGTTTCTCTTCAGAACAGGGACTGCACTTCAGTTCAATGCTGTGAAAAGCTTTTTCAAGGGAAATTAAAACATATGTGGTCTAGATGCAGCATGAATCTCAATCATTCGTCACACTCATGAATAACTTCCATCTTTCAACATCTACCTAAAAAAGTTCTCATCTGCAATTCTATAATTAACCAAAATGAATACAGAAGAGATTCATCTTTACATGGCCTGCTGTAAAATTATATAAAAATGTTAAAATTGTATATACTTTTTAATTATATGAAAGATTAACTATCAGCTCTTGTAGTTCAGTGTACCCTAATGACTCCAGAACAGTTAAGACAAAATACTTAAAAGTCTTCCTTGCAGCTATTTTCTATGCTATCTTATTTTACAGCGTTTTAAAAGACTGCTACAGTCGACTGATGCCAACTTGATCACCCTGCTCTGCACTGGACTGTTAAAAACTGTGCACAGAAACTAAAAATACAATGGGATTAGGGAAAAAGCAATAGACCCTGACACTGACTGGCAGTTTGTCAAAATTATGGTTCCCTGCTTACAGAATGCAGGAGATCCACAGCCTTTGAAAGTGCTTAGCATAAGAGTGAAAACGCAAATGAGTTGGGTAGGACTTGGGTGCCATTATGCAAACCATGTTTGAGACAATGCAGGCACTACTTCACACATGGACATCTGGGACTCATTGCATAGCTCCCAATAACCAATGAGACAGCACAAGAAGAGGCAACAAATCCCAGATGTTGGATATCAGTCATGGGCCACAGAACTAGCAGATTACAGTAAGGCTGGAATAAAAGTACCTTAAATTGAGTATAATGAGAGGGAGGAAAGCTACACATGGATAAGCAGACAGTCACGCCTATTCTGCCAAAATTTGCATTAGGGGTGATGTTATGATCCATGTCACACTGCAGTCTTTGTGAAAGCAGAAGTTACTGCTTAGTTGATTAAGAGAAATACTTGTTTGGAGTGACACACTTCAGTGTGTATAGCACCCAGTAATAAGCATCAGCTCTTAGATTTGAAGACCTTCCCGGAACAGTTGGATAATGAATTCTTTCTACTCTAATCCCATTCTGGAATGAAGTAAGAATGAGGACAAATACAGTAGCATTAATTTTTCTTGGCCCACTTCTCCTTCAGTTTTAGTACTATGACTGTGAGCTGCTGCTAAAGTAATGAGACACCAGTATTGCTTTGCCTCTCCACAACTGCTTTGTCTCCAAATGTGGATGTGCTTTAAACACAACGGACAGAATAAGATGGGTAGTTGTATGTCAGTCAATACTCTGTCCTTGTAAACACCACAGGAGTATGTGCTGGACACTGTGGAAATTTATGCAGTTACATTTTATGGCAGCTTCAGCTAACAATGACCCTAATATTATTCCAACTATCTGCACATTTAACACGAGATGAGATGAACACAGACCATAAACTCAAAACTCAACACCTTCAAGAACACTCAAATTTGTACTGACTTCCTACATTTCAGGTACCCAAATGACATCTGTAAGTCTTTGGGCAGATGAGATACAGTACATTACATGACAATTTCTGTTGGACAGAAAACTTGGCTTTTTTTGTTTTTGTTTTTTTAATGGATAGCAAAACTAAAGTAAAATAAACTAATGCTACCTGGAGAAATAATCCCCAGAAGTGAGGTTATCCTAGCATTTTATAAGCAGGTCAGAACAGGGATGGCAAGAAAGAACAAGAGAAAAGAACTGAATGACATAAAATTTGCAAAAACCCTGTTTGGCAAGAACGGTTGATGTTGTCTCCTATCTGGTACCCTGAACAAGTCCCCATATTCTGGCCTTAAGATCCTTTAAAAAAATTGTCTAAGTAAGGGTTTTAGTAAAAGAAGGATGTATCAGTATTCAACATCGCTCTCTATTTCATCCTCAGTGAGTAGATAACTGACAGTTTAAAGAGAAACCTTTCAATAGCTTCATTTTTCCCCCAGTGCCCTAAATAGATCACAAAGCAAAATCCTGAGCTGACACTTCAGAGATGCTACAGAGACCATTTTTTTCCTTTTTCTTTCTGACATTAGTATTTTTAATACAACATTAAACTAAGAAAATATTAAGTAGAGAATTTCAAAAGCATCAAATACCTTTGGAAGACAAGCCTTTAACTTCCAATGCATCCTACCGTTAATTTGATACTAAATTGACAAGAAGCTGAAAAGGTAAAGCCTTGTGCCTGAATTGTTATTCCATAGAGTTTCCAGCAGTCAGGTAAAACACATTTGGCTTTATTTGCATCTTCAAGCATGAAAGACTATGTGAAAATGATGTTGAAGATACAATAATTATACCTTGAGAATATGTAAGGCAGAATGCAAGTGAGTAAGGAATAGGTATCTTTGCCAAGAACAGTAACAGCAGGCCCTCAAAAGGATGGGCAGACACTGTTCTCTTTTGTATTTGTGTCTTACTAAGTGTAAATACTACCTGTATGCATATACATACATGTTTCTTGAGATGTGGTACTATGCCACTGACCTCTCACAAGCATTTCCATGTCTTCATTGTTCTGTATCCAGCAACCTCATGTAATGTGGTCACTTGCTGAAACTGTGCTTCACACCACACGGTACAAAATAACACAGAAAACATTATCTGTGGAAGGAGAGAAGATTGCCTGATGCTAGGAATACTCCTCTGAACAGCAAAATCAGCTCTGCTCTTTCAAAAGTTAGATCAGTTGCCCTCCCTCTCTTTTTGTGGTCTTTCAAGGGTTCAACAATTGGCCAGAAAAATCAATAAAACTCATGTAATAAGCCCCTTCGAAAGCAGAAAAAAGAATGTGATTTTAGTTTAGGAAACTATTCACCAGTATCTGCTGGGTGCATGTTTGAAGTACCAGACAAAATGCAGGAAGCTTTGCTGAANTTAGTCCAGACTTTCCCCATTGTGAAACCCCCTTTTTTTTTTTTTTTTTTTTTTTTGGGGTGGGGCTAGAAAGAGAAGAAGTAAGGTCACGTTCTGCAAATATCCTATATAAAGAAAGAGGAGAAAAAAGCCACTCAAGTGTTCTGACACTGCACTGTGACATATTTCAATCATTTACAGGAAGCCCTTAGCAAAGAATGCAAACAGGAAAGTTCTTCCTCATGAATGATCTTGCCTTTCAGCAAAAAAAGATCCCCAGCTGCCCTGTGTAAATGCTGCAAATGAAAAGAAATTCTGTTTCTAAACTCCTGGTTAGAAAGTAGAACTGCTCTCACTGTATACAAAACTCTGCTATCTTGCTCAGGTATGACAAAGCAAGAGAACACACAGCATTTCTGGATACCTTAGTACTACAGACAGCATTTACAAAGTTTGCTCACAGCATATTTTAGTTATTGGGAGATAAATTTACAAAGCTACAAATCAGAAGGAATTTACAAAGTTACAAACTGGGAAAACAAAAAACCCAAACACCAAAGGACAACCCAAAACATCCCAAATCCATGTAAATTATATGCAGAAAATGGCAGAAATGGTTGAGAACCTCTGAGATCATTTCATGCAGTATCTGCTATTCTTCAGTTTTGCTGAAGAGACCTGTTGTGGGGAAACTACACTATCACTCTCCAAATGAAAGCTTGACACTGCATACCTAAAAGACTGCATCACTGATGTGCTTATCAAGAAACCTGCTCCCAGGTGTAAAGGCAATAGGATAACTATTACACAAGTGATGAACCTGAGTCTGCAGATACAGAACCAGTCAGTCTAACATTTCTGGTCATGTCATCATATATATTACTAACATATTTCTATATCATCAGTAATGAAAAGTGGTCATGACCCAAATATTCTACTCATTCCTCAAATAAAATGAAAAAATGTGCTCCCCCCTCTACCAAGCAAGCAATCTAAATTTCTGTCATCATCGTTAGAGGGGTTTTTATGTCTTGATAGGTTACAAACTGTTACAGATTAATTTTAAGTTAGAAGTGCACTAGAGAAGTCTAATATATCTAGCTCCTTCTAAATTGCTCTTTGTCAGATATGATGGTTTTCCAGTGTCTCCTCCCACACACTTTCCATCTCTCCTGAAAATTGCCTCATCTTTGAATCATTACCATTGCAATTACAACCAGAAAAATCAGTAGTATAAGGAAAAAAAAAATAAAAATCTTTGACACGGAGAGCATTATCACGGGACAAAAATATCCTCCTGTACCCAAAGATAACACAATGCTGCGTTATTAATGTTTCTCTCGATTACTGACTTCACGGTAAAGTAAAAGTCTACATCTTTACACTCTGTATGTGTTATTAATTCTGGTCAACAAAGAACATAAATGTTTCTAAAAGCTGGAAAGGGCATGGTCATCCCCAAACACTCAGCAGAAAGGAAACTTCAGTAAACATTTTTGGAAGCAAAACCAGAAGAGGATACTCTATCCATACAGTGTTCAGCTGGATGAGTCTCACTGCTCTAAAGGGAGAGGATGTGCATTATTTATCTGCTGGGTGTAGTATTTGTTCTTTCTTTGGATGTTTCAGAGTGGCTCAACATATACATTGCCAACCACTGTTCTGTAAATATAGAACACACAGATTAGTATCCTTGGTTGGATAAATGACCAATTCTACATCTAAGAGCAGTATCATATTCTTCAAGGAGACTGTGACTGTACAAATCTTAACATCAGCCATTATGAAACAAAGCACTTTGAAGGAATGCTTCTTTCTCAGCTCATTGAAAATCAGACCAGAAGAGAGTTTGTGCAGTTCAGTGCCTTTCTAGTCAGCTTGCTGCTCCATGGCAGGATGAACTACCTCTCTCTTCTTCCTGACAGATATTTGTATCGATTGTTAAAAGCTCCACTTATGAGGATTTCACAACTTGCTCAGCCTACTTCAGTATTTACTGTTACAAGGTTTCCCCTAACACCTAACCTGAGTCTTCTATGCTTAATTTAAACTTATCTTCATCACCCTGGACATGAAAACGTGCAGTAAAAATAAGAGTGCTCTTTATGTGTCTGAAATTTTCAGGTTATTTCCCGCCATGCAGGTGACAGGATCTTTGTTCCTTCAAATCTTTCTTATTTATTTATGACCCTGGAAACACAGAAGATAAGGTTTAGGGCTAACACAGGTTCCTTATTTACTAAGGAACACACCCTACCATTTTGTATTTTCAGTGCAGAGGCCAAAGATTCAACGGGGGAAGGAGAGTAGCAGATGCCCACCTCTGGAGTTGGATTCCCAATACCAAGGAAGTAGGAAGCAATATTAGGTTTATGGTTGGACTCGACCTTCAGGGGCTTTTTCAAACCTAAGTGATTCTAGGCAGACTTGCAAAGACGCACACATTGCCCCTGCTTGTGTGTTGCCTAGCAGGTGGGTAGTTGGAGGTTTAGCTGTCAAAGGGGTTATAGCTCATTTGCACGGAAAAATTAAAAAGGGAACAAACCAGATAAGAATGGTCTTGATCATAATCTGCAGCAGAGTAGCCACATTGTCAAATCACCTTGACTACAATCTCTTGCCGCTTTCTGTCGAAAGGCAGAAGAGCTTAACCTACATCTAATGTAGGACATGAGCAGATAAGAGCAAGGCTTTGGGAATATGACAGGCAGCCTGGCGAGAGCTCACCTTACAAGACACATTTGCAGACTTTTACATTTTGCTCGTAAATATTTAGGATTAACTCTTGGTTTCAGCAGCCTCACAGTAAGATTTTTACCAATGACTTAACAGTTGTATTCCATGCTGCAGGAATATGAATTACAGATGGGATTACACATTTTAAATTATGTTTTTTACTGTTTCTTAAGATCTCTGTATACATCACACTGTCCTTAGAACACTCTCCTGACAGTTTACATGTAAACCTCCCTCCACAACAGTTGAAAACCAACAATTATTATCAGCGAAAGTAACAGATCTGATTTATAACAGCACACTTTAACAACAGTGAGGATTCAAGGAAAAGCCAAATCCTCCATCCTAAAATTCTCGCATGAAATTGGTTCAAGATTCAGCAACTTGGTCTGTCATCTCGTTATTAGTTTTCCAGTATTTTTTTCCTCATCTAGATTACCTTCTATTATTTAGTTGTAACTTCCTCCATAATTGCAATCAATGAATAGTAATCACTTAATAAACATATCCTGACAGGTCTATTTTTGCACTGGGAAAAAGATTAATTTTCTTTATCATCACTCCAGTAAGCAATTTTTCTTCTTACCTGAAGCAGTAAAGTGAAATGTAGTGCCTGGTGTAGAGTTCTGCTCTGCTACACACAGTTTTTGAGCAAGCTCAGACACAATTCCTTTCATTTTTTACATTACTTGGACAGAGATTTATAAAAATCTGTGTAACTTGAAATTTACATTCACTGTTTTTTATCCATTGTTCTATCACTGCACACAGGTAAAAGCTGCTTTACCCAAACAGGTTTAACTAACACTGAGCTAACAATGGCATTCAGGGAGACTTTTCAGAGTGTTTTTCTTAAAATGTTTGAAATGTTGAGAGAAAGCTCATCTTTCTTAAATTTCTTGAGCTCAACATCAAAATGGCAGAATGCACACTCTTTTGCAACTGTCTATAAAGGCTTAATTTGATATTAAATAGAACCAACTATCCTGAATGAACGTGGGCACCTGCAGGTTGCTGTAATGGTTTCTTTTCTACTGTCAGGTGACCACAGTGCATGAAAACGATTAAGACACGCAGAAGAAAACGTATTTTGATTTTATATAGATTCCTGGGTGGTTTTCCTCACATAAAAGGTGAATTTTTTCTAAATCAGTATTAGATCAATATTTTCCCCACACAAATACTGACAAAAAATAGTTCACCCTTCCTTAACCTTCTAACTCTCATTTTGTTCCAGCCCCAGGTAACATGAAGCTGTATGATCAAGCTGAGCTGTCTCTCTGAACAGGACTCCAGTTCTGGCACCATGCTTTGTGCTTTTCTAAATGGCCTCATGATACAAGCACATGAAAACTCATACAGGCCTGTCACAAGACTATACCCATCTGCATACAACAGACAACTTAATAACTGCACACATTTNCCCACAGTAAGTTTCAAACTTCCCAAAGCATACCAAACAAAAAAAGCCTGCTGTATTTAATCACTTCAGTAGTATCACTCACACTCCTAAAAGAACAGATTATACATATCAATAATAGGGAAAATATTTACTTTGACAACTATGAAAATTAGGGCAAAATCTTATGTCAGAGCTCACTAGGTCAGTTGTAATTTTCAGAGTTCAAGATATCAGTATAAGGTATCTTTTTGTCTGCACAGCAATGAAGGTTTTAAATACACTAATTACCTCTAAACGGGCACACTACTAAAAAGATTGTAAAGCAAACCAAATTTTTTTGCACAGAGACTTTAAAAATAAGCAGTTATTACATAATTAAATGCAAAAAAACCCCCAAAAACCAAAAAACCAAAACACCCCAAAAAATCCACAACAAAAACGCAGTGACATTAAAAAAGTAAAAATAAAATTATGTCCCAGGCATTTTGTAGGGATCTGGGAAGTATTTAGTATGAAAACAAAATGCCTGGATTCACGTAGCAGAGATAGGGTGATGTGATGGAAGTCAGAGAGCAATTGTGCAAAAACACTCTGATCACAAAGTGTCATAAATCTTTGATTTAAACCATATTAGCACTGCGTGGTGGAAGCATGCAGCACCACGGCATCAGATGATTTGTCCCTACATTTTTTTCTTTTCTCTCCAATAAAAGTATACTTCTAAGTTTCCAACTTATATGTGTATTGGAAATGGTTTGTATATCCAAGAAAAAAATCAGAGGGGAATGAAAAACAGTTTGAGGGATGCAAGAATCTCACCATACTTTAAAGTAAAGAAATAACAATTCACTTGCAATAGGACTGTCCCATTAGGGTCCCTGATTGCCATGAAAGTCCCAACTGACCTACTCCTTTGTGGTGGTGGTTTTTTGTGTTTGTTTTGTTTTGGGTTTATTTGTTCGTTTTGGTTAAATGTGCTGCTTTAAGATAACTAAAACAAGGTGAGCTTGGATTTGGACTCTTGATTTTTTTTCAAGGTATCCTCACACTCCTCCAGAAATGCTTTGAAGAAAAGCATTTCTGCATACAACCTGCCTGAATCTCACATTGTATCAGCAGCTGGATGCTCCTCTTCCTGACAATTTTGTTCCAACTTCTCAGAAGAGATGTGATCACTCGGAATTTCCCATTTTTGATTACAGCATAGGGAAAAAACCATTTGAATCTTTGTTTCCAGTAACCTTACAAGATAGTCCGAGTGCAGTACCTGACAGCTTGTAGACACCAAACAAAGAACTTAGTTTAGGAACAATTAATTCCTCTTCAGAATAAATTTTCACACATGGTAACCGAGAGGATAGAACATCATTGTTTTGTTGAAGGATAACCTTTTTGAACTTCCCAGGCTGACACATCACAGCTGAGATGCAATCGTGTTAGTCACGGCACTCTGCGTGATGCCAATGCTGTACTGAGCAGCAGGCTATTAGGAAAGGGTACAGCAGCATGCCGCACTGCCGGCAGGGCCCTCCCATGCTGGGATTGTCTATATGCAAACACCATGCCCACTGTCACAGCACAACACAGGAGAATGCTAGGGAGCTATTTCTGTAACACCAGGAACACTTATTTCTCCACAACTTGACCCCTGCTCTGTGTGGTGATGGTGGTGATGTGTTGCAGATGTGATATATAATAGCAGGAGAGCACTGATGCATCAGACCAGGAAATTAAAAAAGATGCCATCCACACAAAGGAATGTTTAGTTAAGTTTGAATTCCCTCGCTTGGACCATACCGTGATGGACCATTTGTTACGTCTTTACTTACTAATGTTCATTTGCTGTGGAATTTGTTGTCGCCTTTTTGTTTGGTTGGTTTTTGTTCCCCTCTCCAAACCAGTATGTTACTGATTTTCAATGATTCTAAGAGCTCATCTGCATTTCACCCAAGACATCTGGAGTCAGAAATAACATTTGGAAGCACTGGGTCCTTAAAGGAACAGCCTATTGCAATACACAACAGTAACTATGTTTCTACGATTTATGAAAAGAAAGCAATATGTGCCTGTTTCGGTGCCTGTCGTTTGCCTACCAATGGTGCAGTGCTCCCCATTCCAGCCCTCTCTGCATTCACATTTCCCATCTTTACAAGTTCCGTGCTCCGTACAACGGGGGTGACACACACGCTGGTCACAGGCCACTCCTGTCCAGCCTTCTTCACAGCGACACGCTCCGCCAATGCATACCCCGTGAGTGCCACAGTCTACAGAGCACACTTCTAGGAGAAAAGAAGAAAAGGTCACAGCTAGCTTATGGCAGTGGGGCAGAAGCAGTAACCACGTGATGAAGGGCAAAGGGAGCACAACAGATACGCTGCAGCTGAAAATTATAGATTGCCAAAAGCTGGCCTCTGCATACTCTCACTAAACCCAGCACCTGATTTTTGCTTAAACTGAAACAAAATTAGATTAAGAAGCTGGTTAAAAAAAATCTGCTGACGTATGCTGGACAGACTGCTGTAGACCTGAGTCCTCCATGCAGCCACAAACAAGTTTCAGAGAGAGCTTCCACAACACCTGTCAGCAGTGAAGAAGAGCATGCAGCTCAAACCTGGTGATTTGGATACAGACACTGATATGCTAAAAATGAGACAGAAACTCACCCAAAACTCATTCAGCAGAGAATGGTGACAATTCAGGGTCACTTAAAGTCTAGAAGTAACAGGTAAAAGACACTTTCAAGGGAGAGATTTTGGAATCCTATCACCAACGTGGTCAGTTATCCAGTGTCTCATTCCAAAACTTCTTCTACAGCTCTCTGCCAGCGGAGGTTGTAGAAAAAGCAGAGGGGTCTTGCCTTATGCATTATCAAAGAGACTGACAGTGAAACTCATTCATGAATTTTCCTGGCTGCTGATGCATGAAGCAGAAAAAACTCATTTTGATATTTAGTTTCACTGGTGGGGTATTCAAAGTCATTAAAGAAATAACTGAGTAAGTGTGAAAACTGTAAAGATTATTTTGAGAGACTTGTTTATGGCCTGCAGCTCCATCTCAAGTTTCAGCATGCATTATAAATGCACAATTCCCAGTATTTTTTCCCACAAATTGAACATTTGCTGTCTTGTCAAAACTGTTTTTTTCCCTCTTTAGCTCCTTCTGTTAGAATAATCAAGTATGTGCCCTCTTTTCAGTGTCTCCTAATTTTTTTCCCCAAGTAGTCCACATACAACTGAAAAGGGAAAAAGCCTCTTTATTTGCACAGAGATTTTTCTGGTTTGTGATGTGCTTCATAAATTAGCAGTATCCTGATGTGCAGTAAAGCAAATCCCCAAAATGTACATAACTGTTGTGTTTTCCACTCCTCAAATGATATAAATATATTCATAAACTACGGAAGTTTTAATTTACAGTAGGAAAAAACATGTGAAGCACTCAAGTTACTTTCTTAGTCCAAACGAGGGTCAGTTTTAGAATGAAATGAAAACTGCACTCTTCATTCCCCCACATAAAGAATGCCACCCAAAAACCAAAGAAACCAAAAAAAGCAACCAACCAATAAAAAAATCTAATACATATACAGATGTCTTCCCAGGATAAACAGGACAAAACATGTTCCAAAGACAGTTTTCTAAACAATTTTAATTTCAAACTTGCCACAGATGTTAACGTTTTAGCAAAACGAGAACGTTAACGTAAAATCAGGAAAAAATATTTTTCTTACCGACAGAGCAGTCAGGACCCATCCAATTGGGATCACAGCTACAAAGACCTGTGTCTGACAGGTAGGTACCATGCCCACTGCACTGGTCTGGACACTGGGCTCTGGGAAGCTCACAGTTTATTCCGCCCCAGCCTGGGCTGCAGAGACATTCTCCATTCACACAGACTCCGTGGTTGGAGCACGTAGGATCTAAGCAATCAACTACAGAAGAAAAGAAAAACAACATGGAGAAAGGTCATTTCACTATGTGATGTCTAGAAAACAGGTAGGTGCATGCCTGGAGAGTTTGTATCACTCTGCTACATAAAGATAATTAATGTAGCTCTTCAAGTCACATCAACATCTAGTCCAAGAATGGGAAAGTGTGAAGTGATTTGTATTTTAGGTCAGTTCTAAATAAACCAAGGTGTGACTGAACAATGAGAGTTTATTGCAGGAATGCTGTTGTGAAGAAATACAAAGACTCATATAATGCTTAGATACACACACAGTAAGAATGCCACACATAAGCCTACACCTGGGACATTTCTTCTGAAATACACTGAAGTTCCAGTGACTTGTGCACTATATTTAAATAATTGAATAAGCACAATAAACAACATGATACTAAACATAATAAATGCTAATAATAAACATAATAAATGCTAGTAATAAACATAATAAATGCTAATAATAAACATGATAAATGCTAATAATAAACATGATAAATGATAAGAAACATAATAAGAACAACAATAATAATAATACTCAACAATCTGAATAAGCTGTACTTTTGAAAGGCTATTTTCTGTGGAGTATCTTTATCAACACTGCTATTATTACATCACAATGCTGGAGTATTATGAGAATAACTCCAGGAAATTAATTTTAAGTACCTAGAAGTCAAAGTATCAGTGACTTTCAGATTTGTTTACATTCCTAAATTATTCAGGCACTTCTGAACACTTGATTCATGGTCTATTAGTAGCTGAGTTGTCGAACTGAGCACCCTAGTTGCTTCAACCCCTGTTCTAGCCAGCATATAATTTCTCTGAAAGAAATAAATTAAACACAGTATAGAGGTGGATTTAATCTTTTCTCAATCCATAAACAGAATAAGAAAGTGAAAATACTTGTGATGGAAAACTACGCAATGAAATTTTCATTGTTACTTCTGTCCTAATAAACAAAGGAATTTTATCACCTGTCTTTCAAATACACTCTCTCAGTAACATTATGGTTTTCCAAATTTTCATCTTATGTCATGAATTTGTTTTAGAAATACTATGCTCTAACTCTAACACCATCATAGAGCCTCTACCTACTGCCTTTTGCTGTGGAATTGAGGGCCAAGGTCAAATTCATGTCCCAAATAAAATGAATTAATCTCATGGCTGGTATATATTAGCTCAAGACAAAAGGACCAAGAATGATTGGCATTCTCTCCTGCAGCACCAGGAAGATCTGAGCTTATAATGAAAGTGATTTATCTCTCATCTTTTCAAATTGATCCTTCTAAATTAAGGCAGAGACATTTTCACTCTACCTCATGTGAACAATGCTTGATCTTTCAAATCCTAACTTTTCTATAAACAGAGAGTCTTGTCAAATTATTGTATGTAGTTGCAGAACATTTAAAGATTAGATACAACACAGATGATTGAGGCAGGTGTATTTAGAGATGCAATATCCTGAGTTATCAGAGTAGTTTTGATCTTAGTTCAGGTTATAGTAACAAATAAGTGTAAAATTTCCTATAAGACTTCAATTATTACTAGCTATAGCTTCTTCCTTCTTTTAGTTTTGATAAGGTTTAATGCTTAGTTAATTGGACATGAAACTCTGACAATGCAACTTCGTATTTATAGCTAAACGAAGATTGTATTTATAGATAAAGCAAGATTGTTTTGTGACTCAGTTCAGATAACATTTAATAGATTTGTAACCGGTTTTAAAATTAGGCAGAATGCTTGCCCTGTCCTGTTACTCCTTTCTGGTGCGTGACAAAATCAGAAACTGTCCCAAGTTTAGAATACGTCTTTCGTACTATTTCTGCTGAACCAAATAAACACACTGTATGTGGCAGGACCGCTAACTTCAGGTGATACTGATCAGTCCTAATGTACTCTCCATCTCAGAAATATATCATCTTCCTTCTCCAGTACAATTGAAGCAACGTGGAGTATATGAAAATACCACCTTCTGCTACATAAATTTTCTTCCCTCTATCCTGAATTACAGTATTCATGCAGCTGAGACCTATTTCCACAGAATAAGCCTCCTTTAAGCCCTGATTCTCCCTTGCTGTATACAGTAGCACACTAACCACCTTTCTCCTTTGTTCTACACACACATACTCTATAGCTGTTTTCTTCTATCTTATGGGTAAGTAATAGCTTTCAGAGGTTAAAATGAAGCGAGTTTTCACTTTGAACTCAAATCTTCTCTATTTTAATACACGCTCTTAGAGTTATCAGCTTGGGCCAGATCCTCAGCTGCTAAAATTAGCATAACATGATTACCTGCAATAGAACTGCACTGACTTAGGCTGGCAAGATTCTGGTCCCAGGACTTTGTAAGGGTTTACAATGGTATGTAATAAGGATTTATAAATGGAGATTCTTTGGTGTTTAAACAAAGGCGAACGTGCCCTAGCGAGCCAATATGCCAGACTTAGAACTCAGCCCCTCGGCAGCTCGCATCATTAGAGCTCATTTAGTATGGGGCCCTCTGTAGATTTGATAAAAAAGGTACTGAAAGCAATTTATATCCCTAAGGACAAAAAAGGAGGTCAAGGAGTTTTCTGAACAATATGTATCATAAAACCCCCAAAGAGCCATGAATTACACTTATGAAGTTAAATGTCATTGAAAAATGACTTGACCGTGAAGCTGACAAGAAAACCACCCTTAAGTTAACCTAATTTGGCAATTTCACTTGTCTCCCCCCCAAACCAG
This sequence comes from Eubucco bourcierii, assembly GCA_013396675.1. Taxonomy (NCBI): domain Eukaryota; kingdom Metazoa; phylum Chordata; class Aves; order Piciformes; family Ramphastidae; genus Eubucco; species Eubucco bourcierii. The sequence continues at coordinate 1,089,883 of VWZE01009149.1, read as the reverse complement.
ATTGAATGAAACCTGACAAATACACCACTTCATCTTGTGTGCAAATTTGTTAATAGAACAACAATGTTTATGCTGCAAAAATTGTGAATCACAAATATTGATTTTGATGCCACTTTCATTTCAGGTAAATTGAACAATATGACCATGATGAATATTAGAAATAAAAAGCAAAGAGGAACTAAAAAAAAAATGCTGACCCACTTGTTCCAATTCAATAGCCTAGCTGGGAAAAGGCAAATGAATCAACTTTTGCCATTCCTTTTGGAAGCTCAAATCAATCTAGGAGATTTCATATCTTACATATAAATACAGGTAGTTATTTGCATCATTCTACCATCAGAATGGTAGAATTTGAATTAGTGCAAAAATTTAAATAAGAACAGATGATTACCTTCAACTGAAGAGACACCAGTTCACATTATACTCTTTCCCCTGTAGCTCTTGAATTAATGCGAGAAATATTTACATAAGAAATGGAATTTTAGAGTAGAAACATGATGGTTATTTTTTAAACTTACTTGTATATTAATTTGTTGTCTTCATTGTTGCCCAATGATGTATGGAAAAGGTTATTTTAACCTTTCTTGTCATGTTATTGGCCCCTTCCAAGCTTGCAGTCAATATCTCCTGTCTTTTTAATCCATTTATCTTTTTAAGACAAAATCTTTCCCTTTCAAGCACGGTATTGATTAAATAACATATATCGCTTCATCTCACATAGTCATTCACTTCCCCCAAAACTTTGTTGACTAACAGTGTTTTGTAGTGTTTCCAAAGCTGAATGGTGTTAACATGAACAACTCTGCAAAAAGATACACACTAGCTTGTTCTGTCAACTACTCTAGAGTTAGTGATGTGCTTGTTTCAGCCATTTCAAGCATTCTCCTTATGTTAAGCTGAATTAAGCACTGCAAGAGCTTATTTCCCTTATAGGAGGGCTAGGGAGTCAAAGAAGTCTAGCCCAGATACACTGCACCACTCTAATCAACTGAAAGTAGAGAGTTCCATGCAAGTAGCTGGAAATTACAATTAAAATGAGAGAGGAACATTTACTGTCTAAAATTTACAGAATCAAATGAAAGAAACCTCATTTCTGGCCATCTACGATAGTCTGATAACAGAAGCATTTCTACAACAACACAAAGTATGATGGAATTTACATAACTTAATTAGACTAAGAAAATTATGATGGGTAGCACCACAAAGAGACCTTCTGTCTGCAGTCCTGGGGAGCAGACTGGATGTTGCAGAGCACGTTACGGACATTTTTTCCCTCACTGATTTCAGTGAGAATGCTAGCAAGGCATTTCAGATAATTTTTGCACATTTCCTGTAGTCATACACTAAGGGTGATCTTAGAGTTATCAATTCCAGTAAACCAAAAGGACATTACAGAATTTCTGGATATCACTTAAAATGTAACTTGTTTAAAACCAGTGGAAAAACTATACTGACTTCAACTGAGTTCTGGATTAGAGCTTTAATAACCAGTGTTGTGAAGTTTTCTTGGAAGGAGATGACAAGGACAAACTGAACAGTTGTAGTGTTGGCAGTCCTACTAGCAAGGATCCTTGCTTTCTTTTAGTGAAATAAGTTCACTCGCACTACTGCAAGATCTTGACCTGAAGGCAATGACTGCACCTCATGCCAAAAAGTAAACCCCTTAGTGGTTTAGGCCTCCATAGTGTTCTTCCCTTTGTTTTATGATGAGAGAAACAACTGTTCGCTGCAGGGCAAGATAAAAACTGATACTGTGGTGGACAGCTCTGCGTCTCTCTCAGAATACTGCACAGAGACTCTTTAGTCCCAATCCCATGCAGCTCCAGTCCTAGCACTTTAGTCCTCAAACTACTCCTACTTTTGGAGGATGAATAAGCTCTGGAACGTCATCATAAAATAGCTTGCATTTTTACTGCTCTGAGGATGTGCAATGTATGCCTAATTGTCTATCTAGCAATGATCTGGGGAGCCAAATTCCCTTTTTAAACCATACTAATATGTTCTAAAAGAGAAGCAGTCCAATTTATGCTATCCATGCTAAGAGAAAACATGAATAAAACCAATATTGAGTTTAATCCATGACCACATTTTTCATGGGTTATTTTGTTAAATTTGCTCATTTTATATACATGGGGAATCAGATGCTTTCAGCATGAAGAGCTTTTCTGCATCCTAAGGGAAGTTATTGTTTGTGTGTACCATCCACCCTTCTTTAATACCATATGATTGCAGCCAACAGGAGTAATTTGTTCAGCATTAAGTCTGTAAGTAACATGGATACCTAAGTCTTTCAAATTTGTTTCATCAACTTTCATCTTAATAGGGACAGATATGTTTGCTTTGTGTGAAGCTGCAGCTATACAACTTTTGTTATACCACCACTGCTCCTTTATCCTCTGCACTCTACATCCGAATTGCTCCATAAATACAATCCTTAGGAAAAGGTTTATCTTCACTCTTTAACAAAGGAACTAGTCAGGTTTACTATTCTCCATACAGCAAAACAATGTATACAGAGGGCCAGAAGCTTTGTCTGACCTGTGATAAGTTCAGACTACATTTTGACCCCACTTTACCATTATCTGATACAGCAGTTTTACATTTAAATTTTAATCCTGTTCTTTTCTTCTTTTCCCTACTCATTAAATAACTCCAAAATCCAGTCACCAAACTCACAACACGTGAAAAAACCCATGTCCTACCTTCTTCACAGTTTTCTCCTTTATAGCCAACAGAACAGACACAGTTCCCTTCGATGCAGGAACCATGACCTCCACATGAGGGATCAATACACTGGCTGATGGGTACATCGCATTCTGGGCCTTTCCACCCACTGTAGCATAAGCAGGTGCCTTTAGAGTACTGACCGTTGCCACTGCACAGAACTGGGCAGGCAGCTGGAAAATTCAATGAAAGAACAACAGCATGCAGGGTCATACATGTATTCATCTACAAGTGGACTAAAAATCCACCACCAACGACTTATACACATATTGAAATCATTAATTTTCTAGGGGGAAAAAAATCTAAGATAACTTGGAATACAGCTCTTCATTTCTCCAAAAAGTAATTTGATTACTAATAAAACAAGGATTGTCTGGCATTCTGAGAACACAACAGCTAGTCTTTATAGACTGGTGATGGGATAACTAACGAAGTAATGTGAACAGTTTCGAGTCTGACATTACCCTGCTTTCTTCTAACTAGGAAACACACAATTTTCACAGATAGCAGAACAAAAAATGTTCAGTTCTCAGAACATTACATATAATCTTTTTTCTTCCACAACAATTAAACATAATACCCCTCATGTTTTAAAACACTTTGTCTTGTTTATTTTAGTGTAAGAATGTTTAACACAGGAATAACACAAGCTTTCATCTACAACAAATGCACCTTGCCACCTATACCCCTGCTGAACCTTGTTTTCCCAGATCCCAGAGTGACTGCTATTACCCTGTGTGTGTTGGCAAGAAAGCACCATTAACCCTTATCTCTCCCTCTTGCATTATTAAGGAGGTAAGACACATTCTGAGCAAATATTCATTTATGCAAATGAAATGAAGCCTGTGAATAACAAAGGTAGTCAGCTTGTCTTAGATGCCAGGAATCAGACACTGTCTATATGCACAGCAATGGAAAGAAAGAAATGGTTACTACAAGCCAGCTGCATATGAATGTTACACTAAGGTATATTCACATTCCTGTATGCCCACATCTCCCATGTGAACACAGCAATCTGTGAGCTTACATGCCTGCCAGAGACTGAGTATGTGGTCATTAGCCAGAGAAATGGAAAAAATAACAGAGGAATAACAGAAAATGAGAGTAATGAAGTGGATCTTTGCGAAAAGGTACACTTTTGTGCTCTTCTCACTGGTGCAGTTTGATAAAGACAGAAAAGGGTTTCCCTCTCTTTTCACCCTTCAAAGTAATTAGAAACTAACAGCTAGTTTTACACTGCCAAAAATATACTCAAAAGCCACTATTAATCATGAAAAGGTCCTAATGTCTTCTTGCTTCTATTACCCCTTTAACCTGAATGATCAAGAAGAACCCAAATAATTGATTTCTTACAAAGAAATGTGTAATTGTCCAGTTACACAACTTCTTCACTGCTCAGTCCTGTAACCCATATTAATCTTAGTTGTCCCATTGATCTGCTGCAAAAACCACATTTCAAAACAGACTTTTTCCAAGACTTTTCTTAGTTGAAATTGGAAAAAAAAAAATTGATCAGAAAAAACACACTCAGATTTGTAACCTGAGATGGTAGCTAAAATTTAAAGTGCTGAGAACGATTTCAATTAACACTATAGCAACCTTCTCATTTCCTATGTGACAGATGTTCAAAAGCACTTTACTGAGTTCAGGGGGAAAGTTTATATCCAAGTGCTACCTGTTCTGCTTTTTGCAGTTTATTTCAGAATTAGGATTACTGAACAAGATGGATTGAGTTACAACACAGACAAATATTCACAACGCCCATACTGCACTCTATTACAGTTTATTTTGCATCTTTTTGCACATCATCGTCATGAGTCCTCCTCCTACAATATACAACGTGCTGAACTAAAGCACCTGAAGTGCTGTATGACTATTCCTTCTGTCTGTATGAGCTACATCATAGGACCTGTTTCAGTGTTGTGGCCTACATTGCTATTCACTGCCTAGATACATGAGAACTGACACTGCTGCAACTCCTACAGGTAAAAAAAAAGGGATCAAACTAGGACCGCTTCCGCTTTTTCTGGTGTGAAGATATGAGGACAAGAACAATTCCTTTGGCCATAACTCTCCATTCCACTGCATTTAAAAGTCTTCTTTGGGTTGACATTTATACATTTTCCCAAGTCACTGTGACAAAGGTAATCACTTCAGTCCTCTCTTTTTACTTGTCATGGTATAGTGGATCTGGAGGTAAGTGAACAGAGGGCAGCTTGTCCTGAAGACCTGGAGTAATCATGAGTGGTAAGTCTCTTGATGTCACTTTTCACACCTTGACACATTGTAGAAATGCTGTCTCTTTATCTGGGCCTCATCTTGACAGAAAAATCTCTCTAGAACAAGACACCTATTACGTCCTGCATGTGGTGGTTAAGTTTGCAGCCCCTTTCAAGTCCACCACAGAAAGAAGTAATAGTGGTAGATGCAAACTCTCCGCACACTTCCAAGCCCTTGCAGAGAGTCAACGGTATCATTATCAAAGGGTGCTCAGTGTGGATTCTCCAGTTGCACTGGGACATGCCAGTACCTGGGTTGGTTTTGTCCTTCAACCTCCTTACCACAGTGTGATAAAGCTGCATATAAAGAAACTGCCCCATGAAAGCTAAACGAATGAGTAGGCAGTAGGGAGTTTCTTCAGACAAATCACTTCTGTTCAAGTAGTTCTGAACACAAAGCTAGAGTTGGCTTACAAGTTGGATACGTGCAAGGAACATTTTTTTTTTTGTTTTGTTCTTTTACAGGTCAACATGGCAATCAACACCTGAAAAGACTTCTGCTCTGCAAACATCTCCTCTGGAGTCAAAGCTCAAATAAGGGCAGCAATACTACCTGAACAACACAATGCCCTGTAAGAGGGACTGAGCATAAATAAATCCATTATTAAAATTCAAACCAAACAAACAAACAACTGCAAATAACCAAAGTAATGTAGATGTGACTACTCTAGGCTTAGCTAGATAATACTGTCCCTCTCCCTGGCTCTAGGATCACTTCTCTACTTTCCTTGTCCCCAAGTCTCATTAAGAAATGGACTATTATGGTCCAGCTAAAAGAGAAGTATATCTGCTATTTGGAACTTGCTATGGGAAAGACAATCTTAGCTCCCAGTTTTGATCTCAATTTTCAAGATTCAACTTTTGGGACACCAGAGATGGTCAAGGCACAAGGCAGATCATTATCTGATGCCGGGTCTTGGGCTAAAGAGATCCCACATTAGTTTTTCAGTGTTTTTTTACTGTGCTATGGTGCTTCAGGAATTTAACCTTAGGGATGAAATTAATACAGTTAAGATTCAGACACTTGCAACCTAAAGCTACAAAGTTTAATCTATAATCTCCCTCTTGGATTATTCTACAAACCCTGTAATAGGAATATCACTTTCAGAGTAAGAAAAATGACAGAGGTTCTTGCTCAGATGTTAGCATTTCCAACACTGCCATGACACCAAGATAGCAGGAGAAATAAACAAGCAAGAATGCAAGCAAGTGTAGGTTATAAGAAGCTGGTTTATAACTGCTGTAATAAATAGTTCTTCATTAATGCTTCTGCTATGGGTTCATAGAGTGCCCGATGTTAGAAACAGAGAGAACCAAGCTGCTCCTCCACAAGAAAACAGAAGCAAGAAATCTAAAAAGAGGTCTGCCACACATAACTGCTAAACCATACAGCCACAGAGCAAGATCCAAAATAGTCCACTCTACTTTTACATCCAGGTAGCTTCAATTAATGGCAAACTAATAGAGTCATCTGGAGTTCTTGTTATCTAGGACTAATGATTTTTGCTATGTAAAGTAGAGAGTCCCTGTTGCAGGAGGGCACTGTTCAAAGCCTGTTGAAGGACTCAGAAGGAAGGCTGATGGTTCATTCAATGACACAATCAAGCTCCACCTCATTTCTATGGACTGGTAGGTCACATAAAGACAACTATGTATCACGCGCCAGATACGGATCTTGAAGAGTAGTTACAACAATATGCAAGGAAATTAAGCACAAGGGTATATCTCCTGAGTGCAGTCTGAAGAAGCACAACAGGTACTAACTCCTAAATGTGGTTTTGGTGATGAGCTTCTGCTTGTCAGCAAGTAATTGAACAAAACCAGGCAAAATTCTTAACATGGGTCTCACCTGCTCAATGGATAATACAGACCCTTGGAGTCTGGTAGACTGCACACATTTAAAAGTATGAATGGAGCAGGAAAGACCGGCCAAACATCCCTCTAAAAGCTATCTCTATAAAGGTTATCTTTGGATAGGTATTTTGAAGTAATGTTAACATTCCCTGACGCATGAGGAAAGATGATTTGATAACAGTCTGTTACACATGGACTAGGAAGGCAAACAATAAGGGATAATGTCCAAATGGGGTGACAGAAGAAGCCACTGTTTTGTCCAGTAACACTTAACAGATAAGTGTCACAGCTGCAGTCTGTGCGCACACTTTTCACCCACCCTTATGGTATTCACATGGACATACTCACCAGAGGTGTTCTTCTAGAGCATGGCAAGAAACCATTAAAGGATATCTGAGGAGTCAAACTCTTGGAGGCTGTTGCAGTACTTGGTTTAGTTACACGGCTGCTTGGCTGAGAGGCCTTCCCCTGATACTTGAAGTTCCAAACAGGATATGAAGGCAGAGTTCTGTCTTGGTTCCTCTTGCTGTAAATATTACCCTGGTGCAGAGTCCTGTACCACTAGGATCTAGGCTGTCATTTCTCTATTGCAGACTTTTTTCATTTTCTCCTCATAAAACAAAGAAATGGTATACTTCTCTTGAAAGTTCTTTGACTTTCTGGGCACAAAAATACGCAGACTTGAAAAGCTTTTGAACTTGCATCTCAATGCTTCCCTGTCCTGGACCAGGTCATGAGCAATGCCCTTATAGTGCCTTATTTTGCAGGCAGTTCCATTTTACATCCAAATGTACATTTTCCAACGAGGTGTAAGAAGGTTAGCTTCCTTTATGCCATCTGCAGGCTTATTCAGAGCCCAGGCAAGCTGTCAGGAGTCACTCCACATCATCGCCATTTTTCAAGGGGAAAACATTCCCACAGTATTTTTGTGGTGAGGTGCTTGAGGCAGGTTGGTATGGGAAGTCACCTCTTTGGATGGAGAAAACTTTGAGTAAGGACCAGTATAGTTGTATCCACTATGTTTGTATGCCCCAATCTTACTACAACTTGGTGTGCCTAAAAGACCAACTTGACAGCCTCTTCACAGTGTAAGCAGAAAGCAAAATTAAGACCACATGTTGAAATGCAAGTTAAAGGCTGCAGTAATAGAGCAGTTAGACACAATCTAAAGTGCCCTTACACCCTAAGTGCTACTGTTCCATCAACTGATTTTAATAAGATAATCTGAAAACTTCAAAATCCTAGAAGAACATTCCCTGACTGAACACATAATTAGACAAATTCATGAAATGAAAACCTACAAAGGCTACTATGCAAAAAAGAGACACCATCTGCTGTAGGAAGCTCTAACACAAATTATCTCTAAAACGAAAAGAATTTACTAAAGAAGCATCAAAGACAGGTAAAATTTATTAGTCTTCCTCATCTACCTGTTGTATGACACCATTAGAGATGAAATGCTGGGTAAAAATGGAATTGTGGTCTGAGCCATTAGAGTTTCACTTCTGTAACACCACTTCTGAACAAAAACAGTCAGTGAAAAATCAAACACTGTGAAGAGACACTATTTATATACCTATGTAAGGTATGTTCAGCCCTTTTTGAACTGTACAGAGTTTTGTCGGACCTAACAGAAATAAAGACTATTTTTATCTTCATGTTTAGGAGGAGTGAGTTTCAGTCTTGAAAGTTTTGCTAAAGCTGAAGTCCTCAACACAACTATATTAAAACACTATAGATGTCTCTCAAAAATCATCTGGACCTACAGACTGGGCAGTTTAAATATACTCTTTGGACAGACTTGCACAAATCCTCAATTATATAAAACAATTAAATACACAGAGTAGCATGAAGAAATCAAGTTGCTCTTTGTTTCACTGACAACTGGGAACTGTACTGTAGATGAACATAGGTCAGACTTCTCAATGATAAACCTTTCTGGTAAACCTTCTGGGTGCGGTCCCTCTAGGGGATAATTAATTGAGACTCTCTAATAGCTCACACTTGGGAGTACATTTTAGCAAAGATTAAGTGGTTACTGCAGAGAGATTATGCACGATTTTGCCAGTATATAAAGAAGATGGATTACTACTTACAACAGTGTAATCCGAAGCCAATAAATGCATTCCAGGTCAGCTTCAAAGTGGAGCAGAATGAAAGGAAAGATCCAACCCTAATGTAATCTACAACCATCTAGTTTCAAATACCTAAAGAGTACTAATAGGTTTGCATTGTACTTGCGTTTTTTTCTCTTTTATATCTATCTTGGTGATATGTATGTGACATTTAGTCTACAAATGCTAATTTGTCTTCAATGGATAAATCAGATTAAGATATAAGCAAGTGAAGATGTATTTTACCGATGCTAGAGATGAATCTTACTACAATGGTATACCAAAGCCCCATGAATAATTTTAGATTCACTCCAAAAGCCAAGTTCTCGCCTACAGACAACCTCCGCAAGTGAACTTATACTTATCTATATATAAACAACCTTAATTTTGCAAACCCACTAAAACTACAGGAATTGCAAACATGCATTTTAGAAATCCACCCCTGTTATTTAAGAAATTACTGACAACCTCATCCAAAACGCTGACTCCAGTCTTTACATTATTATTTGAAACGAAACAGTATTGAAACCTAACAAATGATCACATGCCTTGCTACACCAAGTGTTGGCCCATATTTCAAAACATTAGGAGGCATGAAACATGAGTGGTTCATTTTAATTTAAAAGCACAACTGTTTTGTCTGACAACACTTTCCTTCATGTTTGCTGTTTAAAGCTATTTCACTCGTTGGATGCAAATTTCACTTCTTATTGACATGTATGTTAACTATAACTGCAATTCATTTAAGGATGTATGAAAATCTGAAATAACTCCTAAGACCATTCCGTGGCTTATGCTGTTTTGAACTTACTTGCTAATGCTATTTTTATGCTGCTTTCTCAGTAAGAAGCTGCCCCACCCCTAGCAAACTTTGTCCCAAGGAAATAATTTTGGAATGGTAGAGTGCATGAATCTAGGAATATTTTCCTTCATCTGTTCTTTGCGTCTCACAGATATTTGCAAGGTTGGGAAGCAAGGAGTTTGGCTAGACTGCCTGCTTTAACCTCCATCAGGTTGAAACGCTGTAAGCAACATAGACAACTAGGAAACTCTTAGAATATCAAAGACCTCATGCTCTTCCAAGTAGAAGTCATCTTGTAGAAATTCATGTAGTAGCAGAAGAACAAACAATTGTGACTAGTAAGTACTGGCATTATATGTTTGATTAGTTACTTCATGAAAACTGTTGACTTTGACTAAAGAGCACACAAATGATTTTAATGTCTTAATAGTAGTGTTACTCTATGCTTCCAGGCAACAAGTCAGTGCTAAGATGAAGTGTACGGCCCTTTATAGAAGCCATGTGCTGCAATCCTTAGTACTCATGCCTTGCAAATCCTGCTTCAGTTGCCCAACCCAAGCCTTGCCAAGCTCCCTCGTCTAGTTCTGTCAAACTGCACATTAGTAAGCAAGAGAGAGATTCACAGAAGAATTTCTAGAAGGACAAAAAACCCATCAGGTGTGTCAAATCTCTGACATTCAGAAACCATTTGGGGAAAGCAGCACACGCTGACTTAAGCACTAAAGTATGGATGCTTTAATTAATCCGGGGTGAATTTAATTGCTTTAGTTAAGTGGAAATCGGGTTAAAAATGATGCAGAGCATGCTGGGGTGTGTTAAAAACATGACATATGAGTTGGATGAATCGATAAATTAAAAGCGCACAGATGTTTTAATTAAACCCAGGAAAGTTAACGGAGATCACTAGAGACTTTTAAGCCTATGATTAATTCAATTCATTTAAAATACCTGTAGAGATATGGGGATGCCTCCATTTTGGGAGTTACAGAAGTTCTCAATCAATAAGTACTTAAGCTGTTTTATAGAAAAAAAATGGTAGGATTTTTATAGAAGTGACTGAACACCATTAATTTCACAATGAATATTTACATCCTTCTGAACACTCAAGCTTTTGCTTTGGCCAAAATTTATCAAAAAGCTAACAGTTTTTCTCCTTGCCTTTAGTGTGACCTTATCTCTCAAAAAGACAGTACTTGCTGTTCTCTCCTTTACCGTTCTACAAAGTATTTTTATTAGATAACTACTTTGCTCAAAACTATTACCAAAAAGTATCTAAGGAAAAAAAGATGAATGTGGCACTGTCCCACTGGAAAACCCACAGCAGCACATGAAAGGGATTTTTTCAAATGGTATAAGCCAAACTATAAATGGGAAATAGAGAGATAAGCGGACATACAAGTTGAGTAAAACACTTGAAAAAAAACAGCCAGCAGTTCCAGGGTTGAAATGCCTTGAAGACTTCCTCTTGTCAGCACATTCTGGATTCAAAACTTCATCAGCCTGTTTGTTTCCCCTCCACTACTGCAGTAACTCTCCAACTATCACTATCCAAATTCAAGACTGGAGTCTTCCATGCAGTACATGAAAATGGTTTGTACATGGTAGATAGATTTACAGTCAGTCCAGTTAGAGCCCTTCCTATCCACCACATCATTAAAAGGTAGCACAGTTCAGTTTCTTTTTCATATGCATCAATGTATTCAACGAAACAGAAGCTACCCTGCACTGATCCTGGCTTCCCACAGGAGAATTTGACCACTCCATTTCCCATATATTTATGCTTTCAAAAACAGAGGTAAAAAAGAGAGGAAAGAATTCTTTACAATTCTCTGCATGACACATGAGATTGGAGGAAAATGCAGATGGTGGGTATAAATGTCCTGAAAACATTACCTTGCAATCTAAAACACTTTTTCTGTGGGAGGTAGTAACACAGAATCAGATTTGTGAAATTCCTGCTTTAGACAGAAGTAGTGAAAGTTGATACAAGAACATGTCGAGAAATAAATTTTACATTCTACCAACAGATAGGATGGAAACGAACAGATGTTGAAATCAACTACTGTCACATACCAGCATGAAGATCTTCACTTGTATGTCTTGATAACTTCATCACTACTAAACATGAGGAAGAAGGGAAAACTAAACCGTTTTACAGTTTTTGTAGCTACCTCAGTGAACAGCGCCAAGGAGAAGTCAAAGACATGAGGCTTCAAGCTCACAAAAAGCAGCAGTAAGGACAAACGCCAAATACCAGAATTATCCTTCCCAACATATGTGTTGTGATTCATAACAGGGAAGCACTAGCAGCAGGAAGTCATTTCTGCATCTTGAAAAAGAAATGAAAATATTAAATATTTCTTCAAATATTTTTGCTAAGCTTTTGCACCATTCCCGGGGAATGATGTAGAATCTGTTACTTCTCTGTTAATGGTTTGGCTCTAGCTAAACAGCAGTGCACTAGGTGTAGGATTGTACCTACAGGCTGCTCTGATCTCATTTTAGTTAATACTATTTGCCTTATTAAGTTTATCAGAAAATATTTAAATCACAACATGATTAATTGCACAGTTTCACATTAGCTGCAGATATTTTAACATTTTTCTACATTTGAATTAGATTTTTTTTCTGTTTGTTTGATAAAGGAAAGGGGGATGACAGTTAACTGAATGCAATGTCACCCAACTAGGGCCTAAATACAGGAGAAGATCTAAATTACAGGTTCAAATGTAAAAATAATGTGGATATAAAAATAGCGCTGCATGCTGAAACCTGAAGCTGTGATTGTTACTCAGCGATGGCAAATGTCTGAGGATCTCTTAGCAGCTGCATTTCTACAACGTGATTTTCAATGCTACTTAATATTAGCTGCTTCAATGACATTTACTATCGTTGCTAGGACTCTAAGATGATCCCAACACAACTGCAAAGACAAACTCATAGAACTTAATGAAATAAACAAATACCAGTAGAAGCCCTTGGAGACAATGCAATCTAACAACAAAATATAGATTGCAACACAATTAAATCAGGTAACCAATTAAACACAAAACCAAATTACAAAGTATGCATCGCAGTGAGCACAATTCAGCTCAGCAGAGTATAGAGCGGAGTGATTGTCAGCCACCAGTGGAAGCACTGTAAGATGAGAAGAAACAGTTTTGGTTAGCTAGAAACTAAGCTGCACAATGGTTTGTGACCTGTAGGTATTTGTATGCATGTCTGCTTCCTTGCTGCACTGGGAACCTTTTGAAACATTCAGTTTGTTGGAATCCCATCGAAACAGAAAATATTTGTGGTAATAGATGTGTTGCTATTGTACATGTGTAAGAATGGAAAGGAGATGAAGTGAAATGGCAGCTGTGAGAGATGAAGAGAATGTACTCAGCTTTCAGTAAGTATGAAAATATTACTATAATGCTCTTGAAGAAAAATCCATTAATAAGATTTTACTATGCTTCCATATGCTTTCGTCTTGGACATAAGCAAATCCATATGCTTTCCATCTTGGACATAAGCAAAGCAAATTTCCTTATTATCCAAAGTCAATAAAACTTGGTTGCAGTTCGTAGGCCTCAGCAGTCATACTGTCTGTGGCTCCACCTTTTGAATTTCCCCACACCGGGTAATAAGTGAACAACACTGTTCACTGCAATCAGGGAATCAAAATTATCACATGCCCTCTTTTTACCTCATGAGACTTTGCAATCCTGTAAAGGCACTACTATAACAAACAGAAGGCAAGATGTGCTTGTAAACAACAGGAGCATCTCTGCTTGAAATTTTTCAGGGTCAGATCTTCTGCAGATAAATTTTCTACAAGCCCCAATTCAACACTGGAATCAGCAGAAGCCATAAGATCTCTAAGAACAATGAGCAGTTCACAGTTTGCTTGCTGAAATCCACATTTTAAAGATGGTTTTCTCAAACATTCACAATGCTAAAAGTAGCTCTTGGGTCCCATTCCAACTTTGTAAATACTGCCTTACAAAAAATGTGAGAGACCTGAGGCTTCAACTCTAGACCAGCACAGGCTAAGGAGTAACCTGAGTACTCCAATGATGTCACCGTCCTGTTACTAATAGTGCATTTGCAAACATCTGCTAATTCTCACCTTTAATCAGCAATGTACTACAGGGAGAAGTTCATAGAGTAATGAAACGCCAGGATGCTAAATGACTTGTGTTGTAAAAGAAATTTAACAAAGTATCTGTTGTAGAATTCAGGAATCTAGCCTCTCCACTGCTATTTTTTTTTTTTACCTCTAAGCTCCAACAGAGTTCATGAGGATTGATGAGAAAAGCTGCAGACTTTTCTGAATTCAATTGTCACACTACCAACTGCATCCCTTGAAGCCATTTTGGAGCCATGACCACTAACAATAAGAAATAATTCATCCTGTGACCCTTTCAGTTCTTGGTTCCTGTTTAAATTGCCAATTAGAAAAGAGTTAAGAGTGGTGGATTTTGTGTTGGCTTTATTTGTCTACCTGACACTGGATCAAAGCTCCTACCTGATGCCATGCAGGCAAGCTAGCAATTGATAGACAGTAATGACTGCTGACCATGGGCAAAACAGGTTACATGGTCATTTATTTATTCTGCAATTACTTAGGCACAGTGGATAGCACAAAACCATTGTCAGACTAAGAAAACCGAGGACAGAGAGCAAAGCACTGCCCTGTACATAGAACTCCCTGGAAGGCAAGTGAGGACACGATCAGGTTGTCAGAAATGAAAAAAACTCTGCAATAAAAGAGTTGGAAAATGAGAAGAACATTTATAACAAAGGCATTTTAAGGTACTGAGTTAGAGAGGTGAGAGTTGCTGGAGAGGAATGCTGCCAAAGACTGCCTTGTCTGTTCAAGTATCAAAATGATGCTTCCACCCACTGTGGAAAAAGATTTGAGTGACAAGGCAGGGTTGTGCTGCTGCTGCAGCACAGAGATAAGTTGGCACACATACACCTATAAACACATAAAACCTCAAAACAAACTCACCCAGGAAGAGATACTACGAGAGAAGCTGTACATGCTATATTTTGTCAACTGCAAGAAAGGATGTGAGATATGTGTGGGTGACAAGTCATGAATGCAGTACTTCCAAAGAAAAGAACACCTTTAAAAAAAAAAAAAATTAAACCCCCACTTTCTTATGAGTATGGTGTAAGTGATTAGACATGCCAGCATTATGAATACATAAAATGTTTGCCAACAAAGTTGCTTTTTCTCTCTAACCCACTGCTTCTCAGCCCTCCCCTCCACTCTTGCTCTATCAGAGTGGACAATACTGTCATTCAGCCTGCACAAATGGATGTTATTTTCAACTCATGCATTTCCTGGGCTCAGATTTGTTATGCATTTCATCTCCCCATCAGAATTCCTGCCCTAGTTTTCAGTAAATAAAATCTACATGGAATCAACACCTTTTCCTCCTGTACTGATAAACGCTGGTTTCTTCAGTCATGTCTGCAGGCAACGGTGATACAAAAACCATGTTGTTAACCTGACGACCTAACTTCAGTACTCTGCCTCTTCTTTCTCAATCCTGTTTCAGGTCCCTTCCTCTTATCACATGGAACATGAACTTCATGTTCCAACTGTATCTGCAGATCACTTCACCCTAGGCTGCTCACTGCTACAAGTCGGACTTAACCTCTCTGTGACTTTTCTAGAAGAGTTTTTTGATCTTTCCCATGCTCTGCCTTTTTTTGGAAGCCCTACTTGCCCTCTATTATCCACATGACGTTATCTACCTGCCCCATGATCCCTTTCCAAAACTTCCTTTTACTACTGTGTTACCCTAAGCTGACAAGAGTCACACTGTTTCTTCGTAACACTACCAAATTTCCCCCCCTTTATCTCCATTCCATTTGCACTAGTTTAAGTTCCTAACATTTCTAAGAGAGTTATGAAGGTAAATGTTGTTTTCCTTACAGAGGAAATACTAACTCCTGTACATGACCAGATAGACACTACATATTCACATGGGCCACATGCTCTACAGCCACGAACCACAGTACTGAATTATTCAGCAAGATGCACTCCAAAATTCTTGTCTTCCCCATTGCAATCACTTACAGAACCTCTTATGCCATTGGGAACATTCTCCACGTTGCACTAAGAGAATAGTTTCAAGCAGAGTATACAATGGACAAAAACCTCATTTCTATATGCACTACTGCCCAAGCAATAAGCTTCTGAATAACCTCTGAGCAAGAAGAGTTCCAAACAGCTGAGATTTGAATAACAACAGAGAAAAAGCAGGAGTTGATACTCCTTGCAATTATAACTTACTTACCTAATAATTGACAGCTTTTTACATTTTTATGCAGAGATTAACAGCACAGACATTACAAAGAAAATGGCAGTGGCAGGAACTCCTATTGAGGTGCAGGCAATCATCAGAAACAGCAAATCCATTAGAAAAAACTTCAAAAGAGACAGACTACACTTTACAGCTTAGTAACTATTTTAAATAGATGTTGCAAAAGAAATGAAAAGAAATTTTAAAAAACCTACCCTTCTTTTTATACTTATTAAAGTGGCGCCGTCCTTTGCCAGTAAGCCAAAAACAAACAGAATGAAAATAAAATAATGAAAAACCCACGCAAGGAGAACAGGAAAAGAAATTGCCAATAACATAAATCTGAATCATTAGAATTATTAAAATTAGATTAAAAAAAAAAATCAACTGGTCAAACATGGTACAAATTTTTGGTCTAAAGAAATTCAAAAGCTTTCAAAAAACTTAGATAAAAATATTAACATGTTTCTATCACATTGCATAATCATCTACAAGTATCTGCTAAATGGCAACATCATGGTAGCTGACATGAGATACTTGATTTGATTTTTTCCTTCTTTTATAAACTGGACATCATCTCTTAACAGGCTATTCTCATTACATGAGTGGAAATCCCATGTGATGGTACCTCACATCACTTTTTTCAGAATAGCTGAATGTGCTTCTGATGCAAATCCTAGTGTTGTAAACCACAAAATTAAAGGAGGCTCTGAGCACAGTTGCAAACCAGTATATGATATTGTCTTTGGGAGGATTTCTGTTAAACAGGTAGAAGAGCTGAATGCCCTTCAAATAATTCATGAGATGAAACAAATTTATAGCAAAATCTGAGTCACTTCCAGGAACTCAGTTCATTGCAACACTGAACTCTACAAAGGTGAAAAGCGGAACACAATGAAGGATGCCCTCCTTGCAGATTTACTACCACAGAACCTGGCAGCTGAAAGACCAAACTATTATCAGACATTAACAGTGGGAACACTAAGTAAGAAGGACATCTTGATATACTTGGGTGGTCATGTCACAGAGGTTACAGAAAAATAAAGATGAATATAAAGAAGTGACAACACACTAAAATAACATAATCACAGCTGCATGTCTGATTCTTTAATCGATCCTTGGCCATAGCATCAGTTCTTGTCAATAACTCCCACAGATAGTTGTGGACAGGAGGCAATTCACAGTGCAATTCAATTTACTGCAATTCTTCCACTGCCTGTAACTATACACATTTTTCTTTATCAGGATACAGACTTTATCCACATGAGATTAAGCTGTACCATTACCTTTATTGTGTGTTAGATGGAATTCTTAATTAGGTTAAACTGCAAATGGAATTTTGCTTGACCAAGGATGGAGTAAATCTATTGATACTGGCTACCTAAGCTACATGAGTAGATACAGTTGAGAAATAGAAATAACATCCCTCCTCCCTCCAGTTTTTGGTAAGAGTTTGACAGGGTGAAATTAGAGTATGAAAGTTTATTTCAGCCTGTGGGTTGGGACAAAAGCTCTCTCAAATAATTTTCATGGTATTTTCCTGGAGGTAATGTGATCTTAAGTAAAATCTGTGTCTTTTCTCATAGATTTTCCTTCATTTTTATCTTTTAGAAGTACATGGATGGAGTACAATAAAAGAGGGAGTGCCTCTGCTCTGTCTGCAAATAGTTTGCAGACGACTCCTCTCAAGATGCATTGTTTCTGATGCCCTCAAGATCAGCCTTGCATTTCACCCAATGTGAAGCTTTTAGACTGCTGTGTTATCGCATGAATCAAGTTCTAAAAGCCATCGGAGGACCTTGTCCACATTTTCTCCACAATTCTGTTTGAGTCTTGCCTCAATTTATTTTACAGTGGAGAGCTGAGACATTGAAAGATGTGTTGCTAGGGAAATAATAATTTCTTTTAAAAATCAGATAGAAAGAAAATTATTCTATTTCCATACTCATGACAGCTTAAATATATAAATTTAACACTACACTAAATGTATATTAAACATGTGTCCATACATATAATATGCTCTCATTTTACTCTGTTTTACAATCCCAATTTTGATTTCTGTCTTCTGAAACTGCTCTCACATATGATCAGTATTCAAGTAAGGAGAAAAATCTGTGGACATGAGGAGAGGCATTTCCCAGTGCCTGTGCATGGGTGAGGCACACAGTCCTTACACCCTAACACAGTGCAACATTTTTGGGTATGTGTCAGAGCATAAAGATGTGCAGCTCTATGCTCACACAGAAGCACAAGAATTCTGTCAACACACACATTTTGTCATTTTAGGTAGTTTTCCGGGCTTCTCTGTTCTTTAGAAATACCATGATGTGTGACAAGAAAACAGTAAGAGAGTTGAAAGAAGGTTCCAAGAAACCATTTCTGCTTTTGAGAGGGAAGAGACCACACAGAAAGGACAAAGAAAGAAGCACAGGGAATGTACTAAGGGACAGGAGAAGCCTGACAGAGTTTGACAAGTACCCTATAAAAAAAGCTCTTTACCTGACATAGCCTGAACAAAGTATTTTCTAGCATTAACACAGACTGCAGTGTTACACAGAGGTTCGGTACGAAATGCAGGATTGCTCCACAACTCAAAATGCAAATGAGTTGATTTAATGGTCGTGTAGTGTGAAGAGTGGCAGTGAAGCACACAGTCACTGCATGCATACTTTCACAGGTTAACACCACAGAAATGCATACAGCTGTCAGCGTGGATTTATAGCACACATTATCACACCATTTACTTGGTAATATACAGATAGTTCCTCTATGTATTTGCCAAGTGTCTTAATTTCTCAGGTAATCAACAACATGCATGTTGTATTTGAAGTATTCTTTCAAATGAATAGGGCTAGTGCTGAAATACTATCATTAGCTTTCCAAGGCCCTTGGGGTCGTTTTGTTGTTGTTATTGTTCTGGGGCACCTTAAAGAGCCAAGTATGGAGACGCAAAATGGAAATGACTCACTCCAGCAGAACTATAACTGCTATTCAAGGAGTATTTCATAGACATGGGTATGCTGGATGCCACCCTGCTACACCAGTGCAAGAGGTGGGGTACAACAGTCTGTCCTCAGGACTGCATCAGGAGTGTAAGAAGAAATAAGCACATTTTGAGTCCCTTCAAGACATTTCAAAAAGTTTTCCAACAGACTTTCTTCTTTTTAACACTAACAGCACTATCCCTGTGGAAAACAACTGCAAGCATATGATGCTGACGGTATCACACAAACCTCACACAAACTGAGAAAGAAGCAAACTAGAACATTATGACTGCTCAGGAACAGCAGGGAATACAAGCAAGTCATTGATTTTAGACAATGTATGTGCTACTAGCTGTATAAACTGAAGAGGTCCTCCTTTGTCAATCTTTTCTCTAAGACAGCTATCCTAAACTCTCAGAAAAGCTTTGTAAACTCATACTGCAAATCTATAGACATCTTTTAGATTGCTTTTTTATCCTTGATAATTGTGCACCTCCCAGTTTGAATTTTACACTCAACATGTAAGAAAAGGATCTGTTTAAGACTGTTCTACTTATTTTCCTAAAAAAAAGGAAGGCATATTTCCTTTGGTTAAAGAGTAATTGCATATGCAAGAAAGATGCTATGTACTAGAAGCAAGGTTTAGTTGAGCCAGAATATACCTTACATGCTGTTGATGAAGACAATCACTCCTCTGTTGCAGACCAGTTAAAAAGAAAGCATTACTGATATTCATCTACTATTATAGGAAAAAACAAACAAAAAATATTTTCTGCCATTTCTGCCTACTACCTTTGACACACAAAACAGTTGTAGTTAGGCAAGCTCATAGGTTATCTACCAATACTTCCATGTCATTGTATTCAACTAAGAGATCTAAGTGAAAAAAAAAAGAAGTGCATATTGATTTATTTGCATCTAGCTTGGACCCATGCTAAGTAGCAGGCACTGTAGATCCATACATCACAAACACACACTGTGGTTATTTGTAAACATAGGAAAAATTATACCTTTAGCACAATCTGCTCCATGGAATCCTGGAAAACAGTGGCAAACACCTGACACACACTCGCCATTCCCATGGCAATTACGTGGGCAGTCTTGCACTGAATCTGAAATACAAGCATCACAGGCGCATTAGTTGATTCCAATTTAGGTCACAAAATCTTTGTTGAATTGTCTTCTTTTTTTTTCTTCAATACTTGGAAGAGCAATCCCTGATAATATCAACACCACAATGCTCAGGTGAAGCAGCATGGGTAAGTACAGAAATGGTACCACTAGAACCCCATGGTCTTCTGATGGTACTCAAGTCCTGTCTCAGTAAGTAGACAGGACTGCCTCTTAAGAACTCTACAGCTACGTTTGAATTCGTATTATGAAGCAAACATAATGCCTCATCAGGAAAATTGCCAATATCCCTTTTGCAACGAGAATTTGATCTTATACAAGCTCTCTTCCATGTGAAACTGACTATACCAAGGACTCTGTCTTCTTCTTTTTATAGACATTTAAAGACTCATTAATTAAGCTGACAGAAATACATGTTGAACATGACAAAGAGGAGCTCTTTTGCTCCAGCATATGTTCTTTATTCTGAAGAAAAAAAACCACCAAAACCAAATCTAACCAAAAAGGTGCAAGTAGCTATGCAAGAGGACAAAAAGAGGTCTGTAAAAACAGACAATGAGGTTTAACACTCGAGTTTAAGCGACCGACTGAGGCGTTGATGACTTTGATAATCTGAAAAGAGTAAACATACCAGCCCGATGATAATATCTCAGTTCTACCAAAATACTTATTTTTCACAAATTCTCTTATTACTTGAATAATCACAGAATGGCTTAGGTTGGAAGGAACCTCAGAGATCATCTACTCCAACCACCACGCCATGGGTAGGGATGCCTTTCAAATAGACTTGAATGCTCAAGGCCTCATCCAACCTGGCCTTGAACACCAGGAGGAACACCCAACAAGGAAGAATCCACAACCTCTCTGGGTAGCCTACTTCAGAGTCTCACCACCCTCATACTAAAGAACTTCTTCTTAACATCCAGTCTAAACCTATTCTCCCTCAGCATCAAACTATTCCCCCTTGTCCTGTTGCTACACACCCTCATGAAAAGCCTCTCTCCAGCCTTTCTGTAGCATGCCTTCAGGTATTGGAAGGTAGCTCTAAGGTCCCCCCAGAATCTTCTCTTCTCCAAGTTGAACCCCAACTCCCTCAGCCTATCCACATATTAGAGGTGTTTCAGCCCTCTGATCATCTTTATGGTCCTCCTTGTGACTCATTCCAGCAGCTCTGCGTCCTTCTTATGATGGGGACACAGTATTCAAGGTGGGGTCTCACTAGAGATAAGTAAAGGGTTAGAATCCCCTCTCTTGATCTGCTGGCCACACTTCTCTTGAGGTAGCCCAGGATATGATTTGCCTTCTGGGCTGCATAATAATTTATACACTGTTTTGCATAATAACATCCTAGGAATAAAATCCCAAATTTGACATTAATTCCTAAAACTGTTTCTATCTGAAAGATTTTGGATTTCAGTGGAACATATTTTTAACACAATTATTGGAATAAAATTTTAATTGGAATATTGTTACTCTTTGCTATTAATCCCTGTTTGTTGAGGGGTCTGAGGTTTTGAACTAAATGGCTCTGTCAGCCCCAGACAACAAACGGAGTAGTTGTACAACAGAGAAAATAAATTTTGGATTTGGAACTAGGAGAACCCTACAGAGTATTTTTCTACCATATTAAACTGGAAAAAAAAATAAATAAAAAAATGAAAAAAAAAAGAAAAATATTCAAGCACAACTTTAAACTAATTTCACAGTTGTAGGACACTAAATAAAAAACCTCTAAAGCAAATTGTCGAAGAGTTGTCATTAGTTTGACCTCCTGAAATGTTTCATGTAAACAATGAAAGAAAAATTGAAACCTGATGCTCAGAGGTATGAATTTGTCTCATGAAGAAGATTGTCTATAGATTTTTTCATTATTTTGCTTCATGGCACACAAAAGCATTTTCTATGTATTCAAAATCATGGCAAATTTAGTATTGTCTGGGAGTTAACGTAATTTCTGTTATTCTTTCTCCTTTTTCACATCAGAGAAACTTTGGTCTGTCTCAGATCCTTAGATTATGAACTGTCTGATACTAGGTGTGTGTAGAAGAACCTCTGAACTGGATAAAACACTATACTTTTCTCTGGGTTTCAGTCCAATTACTATTATTGTGCTATCAAGTAGCCTACCTGACTATTAGACCTTTGATGCTCTTGAAAGCTCTAGCCTAGGCCAGGTAACTCTTTCAAGGACGGTTTATCATATCTGAAGTTTTTTCTAAGCACAATCCCCAAGTAACAAGATACAAACACAAAAGTTGTTGTTTTTGGAGCAGCAGAAAAAGCGTTCTTATGGGATAATAGGCAATTATACATCACAGACTCATAGAATGGCTTAAGTTCGAAGGGACCTCAGAGATCACCTACCCTAACCTCCCTGCCATGGCCAGGGATGCCTCTCAACTAGATTAAGCTCCTCAAAGCCTCATCCAAACTGCTCTTGAACACCTGCAGGGAGGAGGCATCCACAACCTCCCTGGGCAGCCTGCTCTGGAGTCTCACCACCCTCAAACTGAAGAACTTAATCCTAAGATCCAGTTTAAACCTACTCTCCCCCTCAACCTCAAACCATTCCCCCTTGTCCTATTCAGTCTTATGAAAAGTCCCTCTCCAGCCTTCCTGTAGCATCCCTTCAGGTATTGGAAGGTAGCTCTAAGGTCCCCCCACAGCCTTCTCTTCTCCCGGCTAAGCAATCCCAGCTCCCTCACCCTATCCTCATGTCAGAGATGTGCGAGCCCTCGGATCATCGTTGTGGTCATCTTTGGGACTCATCCCCAACAGCTCTGTGCCCTTCTTCTGAGGGGGATTCCAGAGTTGGATGCATAATTAAATGGGGTCTCACAAGAGCAGAGCAAAAGGGCAGAATCCCCTCTCTTGCCCTGCTGGTCACATTCCCCTTGATGCAGCCCAGCACACAACTGCTTTCTGGGCTACATGAACACACTGTCAGCTCATGGTGAGCTTCTCATCAATCAACACCCCCAAATCTCTTTCTTCAGAGCTATTCATGGCCCACTCTGCACCCAGCCTGGATTTGTGCCTGTGATCAGCCAGACCCAGATGCAGGACCTTGTACTGACCTCAAGATGTATGGGAACACCAAGATCTTAAAAGATAAACCTTCAGCTTAAAAGAAATACCCTACTACAGATATTCTGACAGAGCAGTGAAAAAACAAAAAAAAGGGAAAGCGTACTGAATACTGAAGACTGCAAGACAGTATTATGGCTTTAATTCTATAATTCTGTGACTTTATTAAAAGGAAGGCATAAACAAT